>OZ057405.1:36281896-36454914 GCA_964056735.1 Allodiplogaster pararmata
CATTTATGGATGAACACAAGATCGGGCACATTTCTTCTATATTCAAGCGAGGAGATGGAAAGAAAATTCAGTCTAGCAACATAACTCATTTTGGGTAATCCGGCCCTTTGTAGTAACCTTCGTGTAAATGATCTTTGCACTTTTTCTATGCAGTTAACGAGACCGATAGTTACTGGGGACCATACCTCACTCCCATATTCAATAAGGGGTCTTATGTATGTGGTGTATATTCTGAGCAGAACTTTAATTGATTTGGTTTTAAAGACTCTGAAGATCATGTTTATACATTTTTGGGACTTTAGGGAGGTTAGTTCAATATGTTTAGAGAATGTGATATCTTCCTGAAATGTAATGCCAAGATCTTTCACTAATGAAGTAGTTGGTATGATATTGTCTTCTAGGTTATATGTTACTTTTGGATTCCTAGGACCACAGTGCATGATAAAGCATTTTTGAGTTGATATCACAAGTCCCCAGGTCAGTGAGTAATCGGAAATGCAATCCAGACTTTTCTGAAGAGAGTCTCTGTTTTTGGAAAAAATTTTGAGGTCATCGGCATATAGAAAACCATGGACATCTGGCTCTATGTGCTCCATGATATCATTTATAAATATTGAAAAGAGGAGGGGTCCAAGGCAACTCCCCTGGGGAACACCACTATTGTATACTTTAGGGCCTGATAATGTATCTCCGATTGAGACTTTCGAGGACCTGCTCGTTAGAAAAGAACGGATAAGATAGAGGAGGTTGCCCGTTATTCCCACTTTTACAAGTTTGTGAACAAGAAATCTTATGTTTACAGAGTCGAAAGCCCGTGAAAAGTCGACTAGACAGATGTCAAAGTCTATTTTTTTATTCTGAAGCGTGAGATAAATGGAATGAGCCTCTACCAGGGATGTTACCGTGGACGGTCTCCGACGGAAACCATGTTGTTTGGGATGTAGTATGCCATTGGTTTCCAGATATTGATAAGTTATATTGAAGATCAGTTTCTCGAATACCTTTGACATAGAGCACACCATAGTGATAAGACGATAATTTTCGATCTGAGAGCGGGGCCCTTTTTTATGAACTGGTTTGATTATTCCTTTTTTCCAGGCCAGAGGGTAGTGCCCTAAGGTTAGTGAGTTGGGTGAAAATGATTGAGAGGCCTCGTTAGCGAAATCTTTACCTAAGCACAAATTTCAATGAAAAAATACATGGGAATATTTCGATTGTGAAATAAAGGGTGTGAATTGTCATGGTGCGAAATGAGGTGGTGTGAATGGTCGTGCTACCATTTTCATATGAAAACAGTGTCCAAGAAGTTTACAATTTAAAATTGGAAGCAGTTTGTAGAATTTAAAAAAACAAGATAGCGTCCGCTTACAGCAAATGCGCTAAAACAGTGTTAAACCGAACGTTTCACAGTCAATCGAGCTTGACTAATAACGAAGAAAAAAAACCTGAGATTGGATTCTCTATTCTATCAATAACTATTAATCATACACTAAAATTCAAATTTAAATTAAACGCTTTATCAAGATCAGCAAGCCACATCGGTAATATAACATCATCGATTATGGGATCTGTTGCGACATGTGACGACTCCACTCCTCAGCGTTCTCTGCCTTCCTTAGAAATTGGGGACTAACGGCTTTGACAAAGTAATCCTTCCATCTCATTCTTCTGTCGCTCATGATGGCGCTACGATCCCGGAGCGCCAAATCTTCTCAGGAAAGGACTCTCACAGACGAGGGAAGAGACGGTGCGAGGAGCAACCGTGCACGGAGGGAGACGAATGAGAGAATGACGAATGGACGAAGACGAATGAGAAATCATACACTACTAAACCTATAATAATAAAAAAAACAAAGAAAATAAACGTTAAGTGCAAATCAATTGTAGGGGTTTTCCAAATGTTTTTTCTAACGTTTTTATCATGATTCTCATGTTTTGTCTTTTCCCACCGAATCTGTTCGTTCCCAGTCGTTTCATTTGATTTTTAACGAAGCGGATTTTTTTGCTCATGTCCTTATGATAACATAACTCCTCGTAAAAAACGAACTGAATTTTGAAGAAAAAAATTTGTTATGCATGTGAACGTTTTTGAGTGGATTTTCCCAGAAACTTCTATTACATTACCACCAAAACTCTTGAATGTTCAGAGGGAGAAATATTCAGTAGAAAATACGGAAATTCTATTGTAGGAGTTAGCATAACAAAATTTAAACTCAATGAACGTAGCCTTATTGAAAAATGATTAGCGTATACGGACTTTCACGACAGTTGAATTACTTTGAGGGGCTCTGTGATCAATACCTTTCAATATAAAACAATGTTGTTTTCTTTTTAAGCCACTACAGATAGATTGACCGTGCGGCAGCAATTGATGAAATTTTGGCTGACACTAAATATATCCCAATGAGTAATTGTTTCAAAGGCACTTATATCAACAAATTTGTGTGTTTTCTGCAGAAAAGGACGAAAGATGTCATGGAACAAGTGTTCAATCGGTTCCTTCGCTCCCACGAGAGAATTTTGAAGGAGAATGGGGAAAGACACTTTGTCGGTAATGAGGTGAGTCTGTAGACCGTTTTACAATAGTTTTGGTAAATTTGAAATCTAGCCGAGTCTCTAGCTCTCTCTTAATCTATCTCTGACTTTCTCGTTTGTTTTCTCTCCCTCTCTCCCAAATCTTTCTTCGTTTCTTTAATTGTTTCTCTATCTTCAAGTTCTCTCTCTATTCATTTCTATCTTTTTACTTTTTCAATCTTTATGCTTTCAATCTATAATTTATAAACAGTTTTCACAAGTTTTGTTCCTCACTTCATAAGAAAATCCTTCCAATATTCTGTTCTCTGAACCATAGCTCCCCAGCACTTGTCAAACAAATTAAAAATGACCGCTTATCCGAGCGGGGGCCTAGAATAATGAGAAGCAATTCATATTGGAAGGGCAGTAAAACTAAATATTCATTATTTTGAGCCCCCGCTCGAGAAAAAAGGTCATTTTCGAATTTTTTTTACGAATTCTGGTGAGCTATGCTCAGACCATTTTATGATTGTTCATTTGTTCGTCAATCCAATCTTCTATAGATGACTTTGGCGGACATCACAGTCCTGCACGTTCTTCTCATCTTAGATGACTCACAGTCAGTCCATTTTTTATATATAAAAAACCTAGAAACCTTTTAGAGGTCAGGAAAATTTGAGTGTTTGGGTGTGGAATGACGGTAGTGGGCCTACTAGATATTGTGCTAGAGTTATCAAATTGTCTAAGTATTGTGCGAAAGGTCTCAAATTCGATCCTTGCTTAGGAAGGGTTGAGCAATTTTGTATTCTTGTTCAAGTTTGACCCTCCTGACTGCTGTTATACACACACACATTTGTTCACTAGCAGTGATACAGAAAGTAGTCCACTTTTTACCAGTTTATTAGTTCTTTTTACCAGTTTAGTAGGTTTTCTTCAAATGACACAAATCTCAGTGTCCCAGTTTCATTCATCACGCACAAGTTCGTTTATGTCAACCATGCTCTAGTCAGGAAAATATATGTTTTGAGGTACTTCGGATTCAATAAGAAAGAGACCCCGAATCTCTTCGAGTTCTATGAGCACATGCGGAGAGTGGGAACTCTACATGAATACCTGAAAGAGTCATGGCCAACTAAGATCAAGTCATGAAATGTTCACATCCATCCTTTTCAACTTCGCCATGTTCGTCGACCTTTACGAACGGCTCTTTTTTCCGATGTTGATCGGTCGCGCATTGGATGAAGAAACTTTTTCAGTTCTGTCGTTGCAAAAAAAAAGTTTTTTTGTCGTTCTAAAAAGAAGTTAGCTAATGACTGAATAATATCATACAAAAAGTGTCGGTGACTTACGAAGTCTCGCTTGGCCGTTTAAATTTAACCGCATTGTTAAACGATGAGATTGCACTTGCTTCTGGTAGGATAAAGAGACATCACGTTTAATTTATATTCTTATTAGGAATAGTTTGATGATGTGTAAATTTACATGTCATTTAACTTCTGAGATTGCTTCATTGACAACTCCGTGCCTTTTTTGAGCGAGAGCTTGTTGGAAAAAGTCAATTCAATTGTTATCGAAAATAAGCGCTTCCAACATAGTAACCTTAAATTTTAGGAGAATTTCCATTGTAGATCAAACCAAAATTTTCAAAAAGCTCTTATTTCATTTAAAAAGGCTCATTGAAAATGCTTTGAATTATTATATAGTAAAATTTTTCAAAATTCTATTTCAATTCCATGAATCAATCATGAAAAAAACACAAATTTTTTTTAAGAATCAGAAATCTAGTAAAAACATGAGAATTTTTTTTCCTAATTTAGTGGCAGTGTTCTTGTGACTTATTGATGTGTTAAGTTCGAATATAAAATAGTAGAGGTTGTTGGCGATACACTCCGTTGGGTTACTCTCTTCGGATAGTATAATCAGATCTATCGGGATACTCCCTTTATGTCACAGATAATTGCGAGGGAAAGTTCCCTTGAGATTGCTTGTGCTGCCACGCGGGACTCGTTGATTCTCAATCAACCAATTAGCAAAACAACTGAATAAAACAACAACGAACCAACTACAGAGTAATGAGGATTATGGGAAGGAGAGAAATGAAGAGAGGAGAAAAGGAAAGATAGAGAGAAGACCAAGTTGCCACTACAGCCAACCCTTAAAGAAGTACCGATCGCAGGTCACTGGTCCAAAATTAGTAAGGCAATTTTTATGTGACCTGCGTAACCTGTACGAGACGACAAGCTGGTCTTTCGATCGTCCCGGGTTCTGCGTGACAACAGACGAGATTGAGCAGAGGTGAGGAGGAAGAGAGCTTGACCGGCGGGGCACGCAACACGCGCCCTCTCAAACTTGGGTAATTAAACCCTCTGTGGGGAAGCAACCATTATATGCAACAATGAAATGCCACGCACCGCTTCTTACACAGCCTAGTGCACTAATCGAATAAGGTGTCAGAATTCCTAGAATCAAATAAGTCAGAATGTCAGGATACTCTTCTATCCAACATATAATTTTCTTAGGGAAATGTAGCTCTTTCAGTTTAAAGAAAACTTAGACATGAGACACTTTGTCAAACGCCTTTTCATAGTCAAAATAAACTTTTCATAGTCACAATAAGTTAACTAAAACAATAGTTAACTACTTATGGACATACACTAGATAGATAAAACATCATTTTAATGAGCATTATCTAGAAGTAAATTATAGGCAATTCTAGGAGAGAAAGCATGAAATTTCTATGCAAGAAACTTATTAGCATCTTAGGAATCTCCTAGAAATATTATAATTACTAAAGGAAAAAAGTTAACAAAATGTCGACGACTAGACGACTAAGAAAGTTGAATGACGAGTCGACATTGACAAACAAAAAAATAAATCCTAGGAAAGATCCAGAGCTTAGATACTTTTTGACTACGTCTAGGACAAATTCCAAACATAATTATAATTCTTAGTATGAACTTCACTCAGGGAAACACTAAAATAGGTAATCAAGCATCAACTTGATTATATATAATACATTCGAAACTTTAAAAGGTAGCCCATGTTTTTGAAAACCAATCTTTCGGCGTTTAAAATTCAAATTATACTGCAAGCTAAGGTATATATATACTGCAAGCTGAGGCAATTTTCACATATGTTATTCTCACATGAGTTTTTATTACATGCTGGAATTTCATCTCATTTGATCAATTCTCAAAAGAATGGTGACCGCTCATAGAGCACGCTCTATCATTTTGGACTTGCACAAACTTGGTCGATCAAATACGAGCATCGCTCAGGATCTCAACGTCTCTCGCACTTTTTCTTCTTAGCGTTGTCCCGCGCCGGCCGAGGTCGGAGTAGGGTCCGCTGTACGGCTTCTAGCTCTCCAGAAACATCTGTCCGTTGCGTCTTCCGAGTGGAGTCTTGCAAGGCGCAGGTCTTGGTTGAGCGTATCCATATATCTTGTCTTCGGTTTGCCTCGCGGGCGTTTGCCTGGTACTTCCATGTCAAGGGCGTGTCTTGCGATGTTGGTCGCGTATCTCTTCGCATCACGTGTCCATACCATCTAACTCTCCCTTCTCGCATCTTGTCTTGTATTAAAGCCACGCCGAGTCTCCCTTTCACAATTGTGTACGCACACAATCTAGGCGAGTCAGTCCTAGTGTCCAGCGTAACATTTTCATCTCATTCTAGTGGATAATGTTCTCGGTTACACGCGTTGTAGGCCAGGTCTCAACGTCTCTCGCACTCTTGTCTGGAAAACAATCAAACGGTTTGAACAGACCGATACACTTGCTGACCAGCCCCGAAAAGGTGTTATTCGATTAGTTTAGTGCGCACTCCTAACAAGATTGAGGCCGTGAGGAAGCAAGTCGGTCGAAATGCTTGGCGTAGCATGAAGAAAATGGCTTCCGAGATTAACTTATCACGCGCGACTCTTCAAAGAATCTTAAAAGAGGATTTGAGGCTCACCTTATATCGTACTAAAAAGCGGCTATTCTAACTCTGAAGAACAGAAGGAAAGACTCACGAGGTGCCACGCCATAATCTTGCGTATACGCGTGACAATTCTCACCGTAGTCTTCTCGGATGAGAAGCTGTTCACTGTGGAAAAGGTCTACAACCCTCAAAATGTGCGAGTGCTTGCTTGGGACTCACAGGCAGCTAATGAAGCCGGTAGAATCGTTCATAGAGCTTTTTTTTCTCATCCTGCACAAGTCATGGTTTGGGTAGGAGTCCGCCAGCGGCAAAACTCTCCTAGTTTTTGTCGAACCAGGAGTCAAAATTGACCAGGAATATTACCGCCAGCATATTTTTCAAAAAGTATTGCTTCTTTGGTCTTCTTCCCACAACCGTGATACACCTTGTGTCTTCCAGCAAGAGTCTGCGCCTGCTCACAAGGCTATCGGAACACAGGCATGGTGCAAGGCTCATTTCCCCGACTTCATCTCCAACGCAGAATGGCCGTCCTCATAGCCCGACCTCAATAAGCTTGACTATCCCGTGTGTCGTTCGTGCTAAAGGAGACTGGATCGAAAGATTTTTGACCCAATGTTTTTATTAATGTGAGCTTATTAATGTACAAATTTTAACACTCATGCTCACTTATGCAATGAGAAACACGTTTGTAAACGCGTTTCCAAATACATGGACTGCCATGTATAATTTTCTTGAGGAAATTATCTGGAGAAGGATTTGCAATCAGAATGTAAGGCTTACATCAGACCCCTACTCGAATATGGTACAATTATATTTTTTTCTTCCCGAAAGTCCGCAGTAAAAATTCGAAAAGGTTGGAATACCCTAAAATACTTTTCACAAAAAGAGCTTGTTCTCGTTGTGGAAGTATTAGGTACCCACCAGCGTCTCGCTGAATTCAAATCGGATTCACTAATCATTCGACGAATCCGTTTTGATTTATTGGTAGTTTTTCTTCTACTTTCTGATAGAGCGGATTGTCAGACGTGCAAAAAGAGCTGAAGTTAAGAACTGAAACCAATCTCCGCACTTCAGACCGAACCTCCAAATTAACTCTGATTAACTTTAAACGATACAATGATCCACGCTCATTCTTTCTAGAACAATTGCTTTATGGTATAAAGTTACAGATAACTCCAAAGAGATTCAATATATCGAAGCACTCGGCAAGGCTCTAGAAGAGATCGACCCCTCGAATCTCATAACCCTACCGAACTTACTGTTGTCAACAGCCAGAGTTGACACCGACGAAAATTGATTGTTTTTTCCCCCATTTTTCCCTTCCTATTTCTTAATTCCATATAAGCGGTGGCCTTAAGCTGTCCTATGGTAATAAAGAATTTTGATTAAAATGTCGGAAGATGTCGTTATCACATTGTAATTCCAAAGGTAGTCCTGTATCGGATTTTTACCGAAGTGAGATATAGTACACACACACAAACACACACAAAAAAGTTTCAAATTTAAATCCTTGCGCGAATAAAAATTTTGTCTATAGCTATTTGGAGATTACGTATAAAAAACAAGCACTAGGGTAACTAAATTAATATCGTCGACGTAGATCACATAGTGGACATTGGTGGAAATGACTTCTTTCAAATCGTCAATGAACAACAAAAAGAGCTTCGGGCCAATAGCTGAGCCCTGATCAACTCTACTTAAGACATCGAAAAGGCTAGGAAACCCTTTTTCTATGTTTAATCATCGTGTACATCCTTTAAGCTAGTCAGCAATTCACCTCAGAGTAGAATCACAAATTCCTAACTTTTCCAGCTGATCCAATAAAATAGTATGATGAGCAGAGTCGACTGTTTTTTGTTGTATGGGCCTTAAAATGTGCATTATCATGTGTGCGTGTGTAGCTCAGTGGGGAGAGCATTCGCCCGGAACGCGAAAGGTCACGGGTTCGGTTCCCGTCACAACACACGATTTTTGCACAAGTTTCTGCGAACAATCCGCTCCTCTGCTCGGTATAAAAATCCGTTGCAAATTGCTGTTGCTTGAGATCAACGAGGAGTAGGGAATACTCTTACTTACAGACACACACGCACACACGCGACACACGCAATCACACGCGAGACACACGCAAGTCGAAGCTGTTGAATCGCACCGTGGAATATGTACATAATTTCAGTACAAACACCATTAGCATTTGTTAGAGTACGACCTTTCGATCAGAGAGTGGTTATTTAGATTCTTCCAGCCCATAGCTAGATCCGCCATAATTCGTCTCTGATAAAGAGTTTTGATGCCCGAAATACGTAGGCGATCACCTTAACATGGTAGGTTGAAAGGGTAATCGGGTTTAGGAAAGCATCTGTAGAAGACGATTCTGGTTAACGATCTTAGTACCTTTTCCGATGAATCTGAGTCTTTCATATAAATTGGATTCCAAAAGCATGATGAGAATTCAAAAAGCGGAAGGACAAATGTCGGGAAACGCTGCACAAGTACCTTTGAGTGATTTATAGAAATAGCGTGGAGCATGGCATGTATAGCTCTAGTAGCTTTCGTGACTCGGTGTAGGATTGCACTGCTTCTTTTCAAAGAAAGAACCACTACATAGAACTCCTAAATCTCTGCAGATCAACATTGTTGATGTGATAGTCCTTGAACGGAGAAGAACTTCCAAGATGTAAAAGGTATGACTTGTGAGGAGAAAGCGAGAGATCATTGTCGGCACACCAATCCGAGACGGCGTTCAGACCATTCATCATCTCGATTGACCTTTCAGATCGATTAATAGGGCTGAAAGATATATAAAGCTTTATATCATCGCTTGGTAACGCACGTTTGAGAAAGGGGTGAGAACATTGTTTAGTTAACTAGTGTACAGGGAGAACAGAAGAGGACCCAGCACAGAGCCTTGTGACACGCCAGAGGTTTAGCGAATAATCTCATGATCATATATATATATATATTTCATATTCACTTTTCAGTGCAAAAACAAACATGTCGATCATGTCGATGATTATCTTTTAGGTTTAGCGAACATTCTCATGATCATATATATTTCATATTCACTTTTCAGTGCAAAAACAAACATGTCGATCATGTCGATGATTATCTTTTAGGTTTAGCGAACAAATTAATGATCATATATAAATTTCATAATCACTTTTCAGTGCAAAAACAAACATGTCAATCATGTCGATGATTATCTTCTTCTTTACTTTTCTTGAATAGACGAAGAAGAACGACCCTTTCCGCTTTTTCAGTGAGCATATCTTTGTCTATGAGTTTAGATTCTACAACTGGCGAGTAGATATGAGGATGTGAATTTGCCGGGAAACTGATTTGTTAGTCTCGAAGATCATCTCCTGAAGACTAAATTGCGTTGTGAAGAGGAGTGGTGGCACCATGGACAATGTCTTTCAGTAAGGAGCAGGTGAATGGAAGAAGAGCAAATGTTTTCTCCAAATTTAGCAAAAATGGTGGGGATGAGCCTTTCCGAATTTTTTTCTGAGTTTTTTTTTGGTTTTTTTTCTGAGTTCTTTCTTTTTTTCTGAGTTTTTTTCAGTTTCAGTTCTTTCTTTCTTTTCATTTTTTTCTCCTTTTTCTGAGTTTCAGTTCTTTCTGAGTTCTGTTCTGAGTTTCCGAATTTCTGTCGGAGTTCATCAAGGATCCACATTCTCACCTTTGCTGTTCATCTTAGTCATGGACACAATAAATAGAGACCTCCAGCGAGACCCACCGGAGACACTCCTGTACGCCGACGACATCGTATTATGCTTGGAGAAAAGAGAAGATCTCGAACGTCCAGTGGTAAAATTAAATCATCGCTCTGCGGAGTACGGACTACGACTCAATGCATTGAAGACCGAGTATCTTGAAGCTGGAACATCGAGTACAATCCAAGACCCAAGCTCCATAAAAGTACACAACACTGAGCTACGGAAATTCGAGCATTTCAAGTATTTGGGTTCTCAAATATCCACAGACGGAGACCCAACAGCCGCTTTCAGTGCCAGAATCAACGCAGCATGGCTCAAATGGAGGGAATCGACTGGTATCCTATGCGACAGACACATGTCTGATCGACTGAAAAGTAAGATCCATAAATCAGTCGTACGACCAGTTGCTCTATATGGACTCGAATGCACTCCTTCAACAGCAAAGACCCAGCAGATGCTCCATGTAATGGAAATGAAGATGTTGAGATGGAGCCTCGGAGTCACCCGAGAAGACATGATGTGCTACGAAACTATAAGAGCTCGTTTAGAAGTTGCCCCGATACCCGAAAAACTCAGATAGTCCAGGCTGAGGTGGTACGAATACATGCTGAGATCCAATCCAGACTCCCAAGTCTGCCTGGAACATATAAATCCAGGGTAGGAGACCAAGAGGTAGACCGAAGCTTAGATTGAGAGACATTATAGAACAAGACATGGCGACTATGTATCGGGCTGATAGCCGAAGACGCCTCGAATCGTATGATGTGGCGAAGTGCTATCTTCCCAGCGGACCCCGCTCTTCAGCGGGAATAGCGCTCGGAAGAAGAACAAGTGGGGATGACGAAATTTTTATCCAGTATTCTGTCACTTGTTTAATCTCTGTTTTAACTGGTTCGTGTCTGCGAGCTAGTTTTCTGCGACATGAAGTTTTGTTTTTCTCAGTGTAATTAACACTGAAGAAAACAAAAGGTCATACAAGAGAGCGTGAGCTCATTGTTTCGTTTACGAACTCACTCTAAAATTACGACGTAAAACAACGAGCAGTGCGAGAGAACGGAAAATAGGACATAAAGTCAGAGAATTGTTCGATTTAAACATGGTCCTATAAGGAAATTGCATACATGGGACGCGTCGCGGTTGACGCGTTTGCTTGGGAAAAGAGAGGTAGAGAAGCCCATTCTAGACTGTTCGGGAAAGTTAGGCAGTGATATTTCCAGGAAATTCTCATTAATTAAAGCGTTTATGCTATAACGCAGCGCTTGGATGTGTTTCGAGCCACCCGGGCTCTATCTAGTGCGTCATTTGTGTGTTTCGTGGCGAGTTGTGTACTTTCGCACTGTGTTCATAATAATCGTTGTTCATTACAAACAAATACTTTTTTTGGCATTTTCAGAATGTCCGGTGCAGATGAGCAGCAAGTAAATATTCCGCACGATCCGGTGCTTCTAGCCACCTTGGCTAAAGCTCTGCAACCGCTTTTGGCGACGGCCTCTGCGCGGACGGTGCACATCGCACCAGTCGTCCAAAACACGTCGCACGCTCGCCAGATCGAGTTCAACGTCAAGCTGATGAATTTGCTGGAGGAAAGCAAAGAGGACGCTAGCAAGATCGAAGAAGTGGTGAAGCTCCTGGACCAGAGGAACAGAGTCCTGGTTGCAGCGCAAAATAATCCGGACATTTTTTCGGCTTACGACAGGGTCGCAGCGGTACATAGCTCAAGCTCTGGTTCGACAGATGGAGCGGCACTTGCCGCTGCTTTAGCGATGGTGCCGCAGTCTTCTAGCCGGCGTGCTCCAGCATCTCGCAAGCGGGCCTATTTACCAGCTCCAGCAAATCGGTACCAGCCCTTTCGGGTGAGGCCTCTCGACGGAGGACAGTCGAGGGGCTATGGCTCGTCCAGAACCGGTGCATGCTACTCCTGTGGACAGTTCGAGCACAGACAGGCAGACTGCCGTCAAGGCATTCAAAGGTGAGTGGTTTCCGGTCAGGCCGGTGGTGGCGTATATGACGGTCAGGCAGTCTATAGCGATTTGGGAGTGGTTTGGGGCATCCCCGTTCGTGTTGTCAGTGCTAGTTCATGGCTATAAGCTACCCTTCCAGGAAGGCGTTGAATTTGAAACAGTCAAGCTGTATTGCTCAGGAAATAGAGTGTCAGTGCAAGAGGAGGCCGATTTTGTGGTGGCAGAAGTGTGGAAGTGGCTTCGCAGTGGAGCAATTGTGGAAAGAGGTCCGAGAGAAAGAGTGGAAATTTCGCCATTTTCGGTGGCTGGCTCAGGTGAGAAGTTGCGCTTGATACAGGATCTTTCGAATCTGAATGAGTTTCTTAGCAAAACCAAGTTTGCGTATGATGATGTTAGAACTATTTGGCATTTACTTCCTCACCAGGGTTATATGGCAACGTTTGATTTCGCCACGGGTTACCATCACCATTCATGAAGAAGACTCTTGTTTCCTTGGCTTTCTATGGGATGATAAAGCATATCGATTCAAGGCCATGCCATTTGGATTGAGCTCCGCTCCTTGGATTTTCACTAAAGTGTTCAGGACATTAGTTCGTAGGTGGAGGAAGCTAGGAATTTCATGCGCTCTTTACCTGGATGACAGTATAATCCTAGCTGATTCAGTAGAACAGTGTCAAGAAGCTGTTAACATAATAAGAGAGGATCTGACGTGTGCAGGTGTTCAAATTTCTCAAGAGAAGAGTAGATGGGATCCGCACCAGGTGGGTAGCTGGCTGGGCTACACAATTAACTTGAAGGATGGTTCAAGTATCGGAAAAAAGAGCAAGGAAAGCAGTTTCGAGAAAATGCGAACTGTTGCGAAATACAGCTCCGTCAGTGAGAGACAGACAAGTTGTGGCGGGCACAATTGCTTCAATTCATGTTGTAGGAGGAGATGATACTGCCCTGTTCACGAAGAACATCAGCTCACAAGTGGTTCAGATGGAGGAGTTGGGAGAGATAAGGAGGATTCTATATGAAGAGGAGAGAGGTGAGCTCGGATACTGGTTGAAAAGGTTTCAAGGGCCACCAGCAAGATCGTTCTTAGTCGAGGATTGGTCAGAATATTGGATTGTTGAAACAGATGCCTCATCAGTAGCGGTAGGAGCTGTGCTCTGGGGACCAATGCAGGGTAGAGGCTCGCGCAACTTGGAATTGAACGAAAGTACACATAGAGAGCTTCTGGGGGTTCTTTTTGGTGTGAGAACGTTCTTGAAAGAAGTCAAAGGTACTAGCGTGTCCTTCCGTATAGATAATCAGTCGGCAGTACGTATTCTACAAAGGGGCAGTATTAAAACGATGCTCCACGAGTTCGCGGTCAGAGTCTCAGTGATTTTGTCAGAAAACAGTGTAAACGCGAGATTCGTATGGGTTCCTAGAGAAGAGAATGTTGAAGCGGATGAGGTTAGTACAGGGTGGTCCATAAATAGTGTTACAAATTGGAATTGTTATACCTTTTTTCAAAACAGAGAAAATCATCTCAAATTAACATATTTTATCAACAACATAAATGTCAACATTCACGCGAAAGTTCAGCTCAAACTATCGTCTTTTGCTCGAACTACAGCTCGAAGTCTCTTTGAGAACGCCTCTACCACTGTACGGAGGTATTCGACTCCGATGTTGTCCCATTCTGCCTGAAGGGCATTCTTCAGGGAATCAATATTTGAGTGGGAGCGAGAGTTGACCTTGGACTCCAAGTAGGCTCAAACGGAATAATCCAGCGGGTTCAGGTCGGGTGATGAGGCCGGCCATTTTGATGTTGTAATGAAGCCGGGAAAACTTTCCTTGCACCACGTTTGGACCTTTTTAGCTTTGTGGGCTGGTGCTGAGTCTTGTTGAAAGGTCCATGTCCTCTGATTGAAATGCGATTGAGACCATGGATGGAGCACGTCTTGCAGAACATGTTCAGGTAGTATTCCGTGTCGATCTTGACGCCTTTCTCGACAAAAACAAGCGGTGTTTTTCCTGTGGCGCAGACCATGACTTGAGTTGGATGTGCACTGCGTTGGACCGTTCTACCCTTGCTATCGGTTTGCTCTGCGTCCTTCGCAAGCACTCTGACGTTTTTTGAGTTGTGGACTTCTTCCACGGTGAACAGCTTTTCGTCAGAGGACACCATATTGAAATGTTCGCCTAGCTGCGTACGGCGAAGACGGTCGCGACATCTTTTGACTCTTCCCGACTTGTTGCGAGCCGACAGAAAAGCGGCCTTCCGTGTACGATACGACCTGAGTCCCAGCTCCTCCGTGACTATTCGTTTCAATGAAGTTCGGCTCATCGGGAGCTGCTGCGCCATCTGTCTGATGCTTCGTCGTGAATTTCGGTTGATCCGACTCCGAACGTTTTCGATGAGTGGTGTCGTGCGAACAGTGCGAGGACGACCTCGCCTTGGACGGTCCAAAGATGTGCCAAGCTCCTCGAATCTTTTGATCGCTCGATACACTGTCATGCGAGGCAGGCGAAGCGTTTCAGCAATGCGAGTAGGAGCGTGGCCAAGAGTGTGTAGGCGAATGATCGCAATGCGCAAGCGATTCGACGCTGTCATTACCCTAAACATCGATGGAATCAATCGCAACTCACTTGACACGTACTAAAAAAAACGGGGGATCAGGAAAACGAGAAAAAAAGACCGCTACGTGCGGTCACTTTCCCAGGAAATGTTTTCGAAAATTTGTAACTTTATTTATGGACCACCCTGTAGATGTGTGGATAGAGATGACTGGGGTGTAAAAAAGGAGATTTTTGAATTGTGTGCAAAGCGTTGGGGAGCACCTGTGATTGACTTGTTTGCGGACGAGAGGAATAGACAGTGTGCAAATTTTATTTCTAGAGGAGCCTGTCCAGAAGCAAGTCACATCGACGCGTTCGCATGGCCAGCCATCTGGAGATCAGCTCGTCTTTCTTGGTGTGTTCCTCCACCCTCGTTGCTTTCTAGAGCTGTTGTATTGGCGAAAAGATGTAACGCGAAATTAGTCTTAGGTATGCCAATATGGCATGGCAACGGCGCGCTACCCCTCTTGAAAAAGAACGGAGAGTGGGTTCCTCAAGTAGTTGATAGCATAGTTTTTGGCAAGGGTGCTAAAATCTTGATGCCTTCTTCGATAAAAACCGGACTGTTCGGGTCGAGTAAAACTCCGTCGGATTTTGCGTTCCTCCGGTGCAACTTCTAGCACGCCTTTATCTGTTCTACCCGATAAACAGTCGTTGCCTACATGCGTATGCAATTTCCATGGGAGACTTTGTTTAAATCAAAGTTATACATCATGACGAAAGGAATAAAATGACTGGAGGAAGAAGTGAAATTGTTCGATTTAAACATGGTCAAATAAGGAAATTGTATACATGGGACGCGTCGCGGTTGACGCGTTTGCTTGGGAAAAGAGAGGGAGGGAAGCCCATTCTAGACTGTTCGGGAAAGTTAGGCAGTCCCGCCCTCCCGCCCAGTGAAGGATGTGTGTGTTGCAGGGAGAAGGTTTCATGGACTGAACAAGGCAAGGAAGGCTCTGGAGATAGGGGGGAGGGGAGATCTCATACCAACACTCGAGGCTCTAACAAGCGGATGTCTAGCCCCTCATCACTCGCAGCGTACAAAGTATATTTGCACTCCGTTTACTCGTCGAGAAGCACGCAGAGAAAAGATCACCTCTCCATCTGACCTACCTCGATTTGAAAAAGGCTTTCGACAGAGTCCCTCATGATCTTATTTCATATGCATTGCGCGATCACCAGGTTCCTGAAGAGTACATTCGATGGACAATGGCGATGTACGATGATTCAAAGAGTACTGTCAGAACTACGGTCGGCATCACAGAGCCATTCGCAGTAAACGTTGGAGTGCACCAAGGAAGTGCTTTGTCTCCGCTTCACTTCATTTTGGTTATGGATACTCCGGCTCCGTCAACCATCGCATACGCCGACGACGTTCTCCTTGCTGCTCCTACACGTGCCGAAATCTAGAAACGCACCCAAGAATAGAATGACGCTCTTAGTAGACATCGCTTACGCCTCAACATCAAGAAGACCGAGTACCAGGAAATCGGAGTGCAAACGACGGAAACTGTTCACATCAGCGGTGAACCGCTCCCGAAGACCTCCGAATTCAAGTACCTTGGTTCTATCATCTCCTCAGACACGTCAAAAAATGCAGCGGCACGCCAAAGAGTAAATGCAGCTTGGATGAAATGGAGAGAAGCTACAGGTGTCCTCTGTGATAGTAATATCACAGCTGGCATACGCGGAAAGATGTATAAAACTGCGATTCGTCCCGTGCTTCTCTATTCGACGGAGACCTGGCCTACAACGCGTGTAACCGAGAACATTATCCACACGAATGAGATGAAAATGTTACGCTGGACACTAGGACCGACTCGCCTAGATTGTGTGCGTACACAATTGTGAAAGGGAGACTCGGCGTGGCTTTAATACAAGACAAGATGCGAGAAGGGAGAGTTAGATGGTATGGACACGTGATGCGAAGAGATACGCGACCAACATCGCAAGACACGCCCTTGACATGGAAGTACCAGGCAAACGCCCGCGAGGCAAACCGAAGACAAGATATATGGATACGCTCAACCAAGACCTGCGCCTTGCTAGACTCCACTCGGAAGACGCAACGGACAGATGTTTCTGGAGAGCTAGAAGCCGTACAGCGGACCCTACTCCGACCTCGGCCGGCGCGGGACAACGCTAAGAAGAAGTTCGCTAGTACAATTTGAAACAAAAAATTTTTTCTTCGTGTTTTTTAGCGTCTCAGATTTAGTTGAATATCTCTAAATCAGCTGTCTTTTTTTTTCGATGATGCGTCTTGTTTGAATGTTGTAAAATGGTATACTGTTGTTGTTATTTTGTCATCAAGTGACCTATGTTCAATTGTTTTGTTGTTGTGTTGTTGTGGCGGCCAGTCCGCGTTGTAAAAACGATAAACAGTCGTTGCCTACATGCGTATGCAATTTCCATTGGAGACTTTGTTTAAATCAAAGTTATACTTCATGACGAAAGGAATAAAATTACTGGAGGAAGAAGTGTAAGTAGAGATTTTATATGCCAGCCTAATTTCATTAAGAAAAAAATGCGAGATGTCAACAGGTTGTAATTAGTAGCAGTTTGTACATTAATAAAATAAACAACAGTCGGTCCGCTTACAGCAAATGCGCTGAAACAGTTTAAAAACAAACGTTTCACAGTCAATCGAGCTTAATTTCTCATGAAAAACCTGCGATTAGTTTACAGGGCAGCGACTTAGAACGAAATATTTTTTTAAAGGTTCTTCTAAAATTTGGTTTTGTTTTAAAACTTTTTTCTTGTCATGGGAGTCTCGATCACAATACTGTCTCCAAGTTAAAAAAGGCAAAGCTTTTTTTTTCGAATCTGGTGATCCAAGAATCATGCCAAATCATGATTGAACTTGGAAAACTCAAGAAAATATTTTTCAAATGTTTATCAATTGTCTTTATTTTCCTAATATTTCATCACGTTTTACTCATGCTTCCAATTTTTTTGTCTTTTTCTACCAATTATGTTTGTTTCCAATCGTATTCCTCAGCTGTTCTTCTCTGGAAGAATTTTTTTCGCTCAGGTTCTAATGAAAAAAAATATTATTCGGGTCATTTTGAGTAAATTTTTCCTAAAAATTTCATCAAGTATTTGGCAAAATTTACTATTCGGAAGGGTACAAATTCAGTTTGAACAACAGAAATTTTTCAATTCAGGAGTGAGCAAAACGGAATCAAAGCCTAATGAACGTGCCCTAATTGAACACTATTTAACGTAAATCAAATTTCAAAACTGGAAAATTCTGTTCAGGACTCCATGGTCGATGATTTTTGAGATGATTTAATGATCTTTTTTTTCGAGGTGACATGTGAGGTCACTACTATAGATAGATTAAACATGCGGCTGCTTTTGTTGCTGGGAATTACTACAATCAATATGAAACAGGTTGAGTGAACTCTCGGCAGCCAGAGAGGTAATCATCAAATTGCAAGGTTTAAAAAGTGGATATTGGTTCCAGATTTATGATCCGTTGAAATATTAAACTGGGAACGTTGAAGTATTAAACTGGTCGATATGAAGCATTTGAACTGCATTGCGTTGTAAAATGGCATACATAACATTCGAAATTTTTTATTATTGAGAAAAAATATAAATACAAATATAATGCTTCCAATAACCACTTGCTTGCCTTGCTTGCCATTAAAGAACATATGTATCTCTGTGTTGCTCTTAAAGTAGAGTATATCTTTATTCTATGAATCTATCAACGAAAAGATACATATAGAAATAGCGCGTTAGGCAAGAACCAAAAGTTGGCTTCTCAACTTGTTCCTATAGCAACCGATGTTGTCTACAAAATTATGTGGCACTCAAAAAGACTACAAAGTAAGTTAAACAAAATACAAATAGAGAAGAAACAAAAGAAGAAATTTGAACTAAACAATTCACTTTAAAAAAGTTCTCTGAGAGCTTTCATCGGAGCGCGGTTTTGCTTGCCCGTGTTTGGTTATAACTTCCCTCTTTTTAGATACCAAAAGTTCAGCTTCTTTGTCAGTGTTCGATACCAATTACCCCAATCACTCCCCCTCCCCCTCTATACAAAAAAATTTCGGTATCATAATGGTTAATAAACATTTATAAGTATGGGTAATTTCACTTAAAAATAAGAGTATTAAGTCATACACATGAGCCATGGTTTGCCATACTTTTCATTAAATAGGAACGTATCATGCATATAAACCGTAGATAGTCATACTTTTGAAGTTATATTTACTTATTTCATACTTATGTGTGCACCCAACGATTATGTCACCCGCTTATTCACCGGTTTTCTCACCTACTAGCGCATGGAATAAGTAAAAGTAATAAAATCTTCCTCGCGCTTGTTCCCGCCTCGCGGCAGGGTACGCGCTCCCCTGAGATGCAGGTCAGACCTATCCTGGTAGAACCAGTGGCTGCCTGCTAGATCACTGCTAGTGTGATTAGCAGCAGTGGGGAGAGTCAGATTCGTGCATGAGCACTACCAACATTTCTTAACCCCCTTGGTTTGGGTGGATCTGTCCGGGGTGGGAGTCGAACTCGGGACTCTTCGCACAATGGTCTAACACACTACCAATTATGCCACGCCCGGACTTGGAATAAGTAAAAGTAATTGAATGTAATTATACTGAAAAATCAGAGTTGTACACGAGATTTAGCGGCCCATTTGAGTTCGCTATGAGCTGGGATTATATTTTCAAGTCTAATAGTATCTGGAGGTGTACTTCTGTTTCAAACTTCGCCAAAGGTCTGTTTGCATTTGACAAGCAGAACAACATTAGAAACCCTTTCACCTATCTATACATATAACAAATTTACTTCTCCCTTTGTCTCTATTCAGCCTTGCTTTGACTTTTTGCGGCCCTAACTTGACTTTGTCTTTCTCATCGCGACTTTTATGTGAGAGAGATCTGTTCAATATTTCTTAACCACTCTTACTTACTTCTGAAATGACATTCATTAAATGCTAAATAATTAATAAACTTTCAGGTTTTTAGATTCCCGTTCTGTCCCTCAAGCTCCTTTGGCCGGACTTCCGTCATTATTACGCAAAATTTCACAAATTTTTGCCTAAGAAACGTTTTACGTTTTTGGACGCACTGCAAAATTCCTTGGCAATGAGCGACGGAAAGTCTGTGCACTCGTACAAGTTGATGTACTTCGACGCGATGGGAAGGGCGGAACCCATCAGATTGCTTTTTCGGTTGACACTTTTGTCCAGTCAGATTAGTTATACAATGAAAATACACTTGCTCCTGATAAAAACACGTCTGGGTTCAATCTGGTCCCGAATAGGTCCTACGTGTAAGAATAATTGATCAACCAGTTTTTTCTTCGGCTTTTGGTATAAAAATAATGTGAGACAACCGTTTCTAATCCCATCATTTTCTTACCTCAAATCATTCGTCCACACTCAAAATGTAAGAAGGCATTTGACAAGAATATTATAGCACGGCTTAGCAATATTCTTTGGGCCGTAATATTGGAAACCCGCTCAGAATGTAAAAAAAAATAAAGGGAGACTACTGGGTTTAGTCCTTTCTCTAAGGCTATATTTCGTTTTTTACAAAGTTTTGGACATATATTTTGAACATATTTCACCACCGTAAGCTATTTCATCTAAGCGTCATGGTATCACGTCGTTGGTAAACTTTGCCCTCGTAATCAGATAATTTCGCATGTCAGATATTTCAATGAGGACTTCTCTGACACGCGTATGACTGCTGAGGAATTTGCGAACATTAAAGGAGGTTAGTGTTATAGAAAAAAAGGTACGGATTATCAAAGCAGAACTATTGTAAACGTTAAATAAGAATATGATTTCATATCAACAAAAAGAAGTTGAGGCACCGTAAAAACTAACTGTAAAGCACGAGGCGTGGGTTCGGTCCCCCCCCGGCTTCTCTCGGGCTTAGATTACTGGCTTTCAAGTCCGCATTGATGATGTCTTGTCATCGCTGCTTCGGTCGCCCTCTTGGTCGCCGACCGTCCGCTTCGAGATTGTAGGCTTTGCTAACTACAGTTTCCGGTGATGCTCTGGTGACATGCTGATTTTCTGGTGACATGCCGAATCATCTCAGCCTATTTTCGCTCATCTTCTTGTCGATGGGAATGACGCCAAATCTTCTCCTTATTGTCTCCTTTGGTTGGTTCTCGCGGAGAGAAATTCCCATGATCCAACGAATCATGCGCATTTCCATAATTTCTAAAATTCACCCAAGTGTTTTAGTTGAGCGACTTTCACAAACTAGGAAATGGTTGGTTGGCCAGCATTCGGTTCCATACAAAGCTACGGGGCGCACCACTGTCCGATATATTATATCTTCGACTTGAGGCGCAGAGGCACCTTTCGGGCGCATAGTAGCCTGTGACATCTCTCCAGTTGATCCATGCTCCGTTGACACGTTACAGCACATCAGAGTCGATGCCTCCGTTTCTCTGGAGATTCGATCCAAGGTAGTGGACGTCGTCAGTTCTTCGCCGTTTACCTTGATGGTGTCTTCGGAGGGTACTGTTTTCAAGTACTTTTCTTTATTCTTTATTTTTTCCATGTAGCAGTTAATTGACATCAATGTAATAGAATAATACAATTAGGCATGGACTAGCGTACATGATTCTTGATTTCAAAAAAATAATAATAATAGAATTTAGATAATTTCGATTACTAATGCTAGTTGTTTTTTCTGTATAAATGAACAATGAGAATTAAAAAAAAAACATACCTTACGAAAACAATAGTTGCATTAAAATTTAAATGCTAATTTCCTCGCTTTTTAATCTTCAACACTAGTATTTGGTAGCAGAATTTCTAAGGGCAGCTTTGGTAGCAGAATTTCCAAGGGCAGCAAGTATCAGCGAACTGTGAGGCGTTCTTGATTGAGATGACTTCATTAGGAAGAGAGTTCCAGGTTAATATATGTAGATCTTGTAACGAAGGTATACTTTTTATTTGGATAAACAATAGGAAGTCGAATTCGAAGAGGATGTGTTTGCCTTGTATTTTAAATAGAAGAAGAGACAATTTACAGAAAATAAAAATCGAGAGAACATAAATTGTGTCGAAAGAACTTGTGCAAGAAACATATATCATGAAACATTTTTAGCTTGACGATTCTTCGCAAGCGCTGTCCGAGGACACTTTCGAAGATTTTCAGCGTATGGCAAAGAAGGCGTATCGGTCGATAATACGAATAGTTTGCTGGATCTCTTCTTTTTAAATCGGAACCGAGACGTCCCGTAGGAATTGTCAACCAATCTGCGGGTGCTCGGCCAGTTTTCACTATCACGTTGAAAAATCCGCAAGCCAGGGAATCGCGGTGTCTCATAGTTCCTTGAGCTTCCATAAGTCGGATGGTAGGTCGTCCGGACCAAGGGCTTCGGAACTCTTCATAGCGCAAACGGCTTTCGAGACTTCGGCATAAGTGATGCGGGAGACTGGGCCGGCTAATTTCGGACCTTCTGGAATATCCGTGTGTGGGAATTCTTTTTTCGCATTTGAAAGCTCTTCGAAGTGCTGTTGCCAGCGTCGGAGGATCTCTGTAGTATTCTGCAGCCTTCGCCCGTCTTTCGCCTTAACACATTTGTTGTGCTCCTCGCTTTCGCTATCCGGTAGATGGTTTTTCTTCTTTCGTGTCCAAGCGGTCGTAGAGTTCACGATGACGTTCAGAGTGCGCGGAGGCTATGGTTCGCTTTGCTTCTTTTTTTGCAGCCTTGTACTCCTCCCAGTCCTCGTCTGTCTCATCGATGAACCATCTCTTGTAAGCCGCTTTCTTTGCTCGAACTGCATCCTGCAAAGTCAGGCCCCGATTCTGCGGCGTCAGGTTTCGTCGTTCCTAGAATTCTTCTCGCGTTGGCGGTTGCAGAGTCTCGAAGCGAGGCTCATTTCCTGTTTATCTCTTCTGAATCGATTTTAGGACTGGTGGAACCAGTTACGACAGCTGATTAATGTTCCTGAAGCTTCTCCCATTTTATGGTGGCCGGGCCAGTTACTTGCACTCTCTCCAGTGACAGAATCACCTTCGTGTCGATCACTGCCGGAAAGTCTTGTTTTCGTAACAACATTAAGTCGATTTGGCTGGTGTTTAGGCCACTGGAATACGTGATCATTTGGCTCGTTCTCTTCTGGAAGAAGGTGTGGGATATGACAAGACCAGCTGCTTCTGCGAGAACGAGTATTCGGCATTTATCGCTGTTTTTATTCACACAAATTTTCCCCTGTGACAACTGTATCCGCTGCTTTCTCTTCCGACATGTCCGTTGAGATCCGGTCCAAGTACCAGAAGATCTTCCACGGGGCAATTCATAACTTGGTCGTCTAGACCCTGCCAGAACTTGTCCTCATCCTCTTCATCGTATCCGGTTTGTGGGGCGTACATATGCGGATACGGAGGTCGTTGGCATCAATGGAAATAGACATCAGAGGCCGTATGCATGGAGTAATCCAAAAGGATTATGAGCTTAAACTATCAGTAATCCAAATTTATTTCAATAATCCGGTATGCATGGAAGCTATAATACTTTTGGATTACTGATAATCCGACAAAATTAGTAACCCTACTCCGGAGGTGGGTTATTGAGTAATCCAAAAAGATAATCTGCTCAATTTGATCCATTCCGTTCATGTTGTTCTTTCTTTCATGTTGTCTGTTCTTAAGTGTGTACTGAAAGTAAAACGGAACGGAAATCACCTTTCAACTAGCCTTTTGATTGAAAACATAGGTTGAAAATGTTCATCTTAATATTTTATCTATCAATTCCATAGAATTTTACATTCAACTTGTAGTACGGCTTTAACAACAACAACGAAATTAATTGAAAATCTGTTGTAATTTTATAACAATACTAACTGATATTCGACAATTATAGTGTTTAGAGTGCATTTAGTTTTCGACAATTACAGTTTTTAGAGTGCATTTTGATGCATTTTAGTGCTTACGCTTGTCTTTCCGCGTCCTTTTTGACAATAATCCAAGTTTAAGAAATCTGACTTCCCTGCATACCGATTTCCATAATCCAAATTTTTTAAACTTTTTTGGATTTTGTAATCCTTGGATTATAATAATCCAGATTATTATAATCTGTTTTCCATGCATACGGCCTCAGGCGGTCAGAGTGACGTCGATCTTCGGCTACTCGGCTTCGAAGATCTTCACTCACTACGATGGCGACCCCGTTGAACTTCGTCATTCCATGATAGATAAGCATATATCTTTCACTGATGTCCCGTGACCTCTGTCCTTTCCATTTTGTTTCCTGGACGCATGCAATATCGACTCTGCGGCGTTTGAGAAGTTCCGCTAACTCATGGCGGTTAGTGAGCCAATGTTGAGGGCGGCGAATCGGATTTTTCTCTAATGAGATTTGTTGGTCTGTCAGCCAGTTGACCGCAAAAAGAAGCTGGACAATGGTATGGTTATAGTATCTGAAAAAGAGGAAGTTTTAACCGAGTTATCAGTTTCCGATGGCACCACTCGGAGGAACGTACTCGCCTGACCTTTCGAACTGGGACGATATAATGCGATCTCGTGATGTTCGACATAAGAAATCGTCCAAAAGTAAATTCAAAAACCATATTGTTGGGAAAGTTAAAAAGCGCGAAAAGGTGATGGACTGATAAGAAAACAGTTAATGAAAGATCAAAATGGGATTGAAAATATGAAGAAATCAACATTTTTTTTCCTCTTGGCGGAACCTTGGAGCTGATGTTGGCAGAGAATGGAGATAAAAAAGTAATCAAGAAAACATAGTAGAAATGACAGAACTGGTGACTTTTATAGAAATTAACTTGCACCAGAAACAAGTAGGAATAAAGAATGCTGAAGAAGTTTTGACATACGTAAAATCAAGAGTTTAACGAGTGCTTAGTTACGAAACAAAACAAAAAACAACTTTTAAAAAATTCGAGAAAAAAAAGTTCGATCAACTTTTCTTTAAATTTTTTTGAAAGTCGAAATCTAGGTGGAGTATCGCATGGACTAATCTAGGTGGAGTATCGCATGGACTAATCTAGGTGGAGTATCTCATGGACTAATCTAGGTGGAGTATCGCATGGACTAATCTAGGTGGAGTATCGCATGGACTAATCTAGGTGGAGTATCGCATGGACTAATCTAGGTGGAGTATCGCATGGACTAATCTAGGTGGAGTATCGCATGGACTAATCTAGGTGGAGTATCGCATGGACTAATCTAGGTGGAGTATCGCATGGACTAATCTAGGTGGAGTATCGCATGGACTAATCTAGGTGGAGTATCGCATGGACTAATCTAGGTGGAGTATCGCATGGACTAATCTAGGTGGAGTATCGCATGGACTAATCTAGGTGGAGTATCGCATGGACTAATCTAGGTGGAGTATCGCATGGACTAATCTAGGTGGAGTATCGCATGGACTAATCCTAGGGCCGAAATCAAACCGTCTCTCTGATACACAGACCGTTCTTGAAAGAATATGAGATTGCAGAACTTCCAATGGAGCAGTTGCCAGTTCTCGTCGTTGACAATGGCTTGAAGACAGTGGCTGACAGTCTGGCCATCATGAGATACATTTGCAAACAGTTCTCGAATGGTCTCGTTCTACTTTCTTCCTTGTATTTTTCCTTCGAAAACTTGTCTTGAACTCAGAAGTTTCATATCAAATTCTTCATTACTGTGTGTCAAGCTCACAAATTTTCTTCATTTATCTCTTAAAATGAATGCAGTCACCTTTTTAATTTTCTTTCATGAATAAAGTAAAACTTTCATAGAGAAAGGTATTCTTAGTACTTCATTCATATGCAAAATGATAAATTGATGAATGTTTAGGTTCAGGCAATAGAAAAAATAGCAGAAAATTGATTTGTAAAAACTCCAGGTTTCCTGGGTCGCACTCGCACAGCAGCTGCACAGGTAGACATGCACCTCGGAGCTTGCAATGATGTTTTCCTGGGAATCTTCATGCCTCTAAAAGGACCTGAAGGCGCGAAGGTAAAATGTACTTTCCTTCTTTCACGCTTCTCGGTTCTTTTTTTCTACAAAGTTCTAATTATCTGGCTGGACGATATCGTACTAAGCCGTAAGGCCTCGTTAGCGTAACTTATTTTTACTAAGCCTAAAATAACTTATTTTTACTAAGCCACGAATTACAATAAAAAAATACATGGAAATATTTCGATTGTGAACTTTAGGGTGTGAGTTGTCATGGTGCGAAATTTCGTGGTGCGAAATGTCGTGATACCGCATTCTCGGTGCGAAATGTCGTGATACCGCATTCTCGGTGCGAAATGTCGTGATACCGCATTCTCGGTGCGAAATGTCGTGATACCGCATTCTCGGTGCGAAATGTCGTGATACCGCATTCTCGGTGCGAAATGTCGTGATACCGCATTCTCGGTGCGAAATGTCGTGATACCGCATTCTCGGTGCGAAATGTCGTGATACCGCATTCTCGGTGCGAAATGTCGTGATACCGCATTCTCGGTGCGAAATGTCGTGATACCGCATTCTCGGTGCGAAATGTCGTGATACCGCATTCTCGGTGCGAAATGTCGTGATACCGCATTCTCGGTGCGAAATGTCGTGATACCGCATTCTCGGTGCGAAATGTCGTGATACCGCATTCTCGGTGCGAAATGTCGTGATACCGCATTCTCGGTGCGAAATGTCGTGATACCGCATTCTCGGTGCGAAATGTCGTGATACCGCATTCTCGGTGCGAAATGTCGTGATACCGCATTCTCGGTGCGAAATGTCGTGATACCGCATTCTCGGTGCGAAATGTCGTGATACCGCATTCTCGGTGCGAAATGTCGTGATACCGCATTCTCGGTGCGAAATGTCGTGATACCGCATTCTCGGTGCGAAATGTCGTGATACCGCATTCTCTCTTACACAAACCACAAAAAAGACTATCACCCCTCCCTGTGTTTCCCAATTTCCCATTGACCATGAGCTCTCATTCTATTTTTTTTCCAGTTTCACATTAATCTTGGGCCGTATGCACGTACCATTTTTCGAGGGAAATAATCAAGAAAACAGTGTTATCCTAGAGCACTTAACACTATTTTCTTTATCATTTCCCATCAATAATGGCACGTGCATGGCACCTGAAGTTACATATCTTACTATTTTTTCTGTATCAATTTCTTTTGGCTCTACAATTTACCGAGCGCTACTTGTCACAATTTTTCGATTGAAAGTACCGCAGTGATAAGTTCAACGTAGTGTGTTTCAACCTGTTTAACTTATCTACTTCACTTTTGAAGTTTTGTCTGATATAATTTACCAGTTTTAAATAGTCGATTGGTACGGCAAGTGCCTGAAAAATTGAAGCAGAGGTTTGAGGAGAGAAACAACTGATTCCAGTTTTCAGAGAAGACATTTCGTGATTTTAGAAACAGGTGAAGGTCACAAATTTAGTGCAAATGTTGTCTGTCGGGAACAGAACCAGCGATTTTCGCTTCACAGACAGTGTTTTCTCTACCACTGAGCTACCAATTTACTCAAACCCTTTGCTTTCAAGATTTTTTCGATATTAAGGAAGGTCTCCAAGACTGGTCAAATAATGGCATTAAACGCTTTCTTCGAACGCATGAAAGATTTATCAAGAAGAACCAACACCACATGGTTTTCGTTGGATCGGAAGTCAGTATAATTTCAGTTCCATTCAAATGAAGAATCTTATTTTGTCTCTTCTTTTTTCTTTTTATATCTCTCGTTTCCCTCCAACATTTCTACCTTTTCTCTTTCTACTTTCGTTTATCTTCTTCTTGTTTTACACCTTCTTTTCTTTTTTCTACTCTTTTTTCTTTTTTTTTCTAAAACTTTTTTTCTACTCTTTCTTTATAATATAGGTTAAAAAAATTTTTTCGCGAATGTTCCCGCCTCGTGGTACGCGCTTTCCTGAGTTGCTCAACAGGCCTATCCTGTTAGAACCAGTGGAGTTGCTCAACAGGCCTATCCTGTTAGAACCAGTGGAGTTGCTCAACAGGCCTATCCTGTTAGAACCAGTGGAGTTGCTCAACAGGCCTATCCTGTTAGAACCAGTGGCTGCTCGCTGCATCACTGTTAGTGTGTGTAATAGCATTGTGACAGTTAGATTCGGGCATGAGAAGTACCAACATTTGTCAACTCATTTCGTTTGGGTGGATCTGTCCTGGGTGGGATATGAACTTAGACAGTTGGCACAATACATAGTAGAGCATTATGCATTATGCCAACCTCAGAGTATGTAGTTTTCTCCTCTTTATCTGTACGTTTGTATTGATGTTTCTCTCTCTAACTTCTTTTCTTATTTTTAGGCTTTTGTATCTTTTTGCTCTCTATCTCTCTCTCTCTCTCTCTCTTTCTCTTTATCTTTCTCTTTTGCTCTCTCTCTCTCTCTCTCTCTCTCTCTCTCTCTCTCTCTCTCTCTCTCTCTCTCTCTCTCTCTCTCTCTCTCTCTCTCTCTCTCTTACTTTTAACTCACCTTTTTACCCTTTTCCTCGCTCTTTTTGAAAATTTCTTCATATTTTCCTTTTCAAATTAATTTTTTTTCTTTCTCTTTTTCTCTTCCTCTATGTTTTCCTCTTTTGTCAGAATCTTTCTTTTTTCTCTCTTACTTTTTATTTTACTTCCTCTTTCTCCATTTTACCGCCTTCAAATTTCTTTTTCGCTTTTCCTTCCTCTTCTCTTTTTTATTCTCCTTTTTTTGTTCCAGCTGTCCGAACATCACACTTTTATATACATATGTACATCTTTTGATGTAAATTCGAATGAAACATAATCTAGGCCTATAATCGAGCACTCCACGGAGTGTTGGTCTCCGACCTTAATCGGGGAAGTTAAAGAAATAGAAAACGTTCAGAGGTATTTTCACCTAGGAATTTTAAAAGATCTGGCATGGATGAAATTCCCTATTTGAATAGGCTCGAACTACTTGGTCCGCATACTCTTGAGTATCGAAGGACCATACAGGACTTGATCTTTTTGCACAAGTGTATTCACTCTAATGTACAACTGAATACTGCTCATCTTTACCGTCTGGCGCCTCTCGGTATTTCCATGAGGCAGACGAATTCATTACTAACCAAACTACCGGTAAAAATTTGTTCTTCTAAAATTGCTACTTTCATCTCTCGTACAATATCAATTTGGAATTGTCTACCTGAAAAACTGATATCCTCTGCTAATAGTGCTTTTTTCTATTAAAATTAGAAAGCTGAGTTAAAATCAGGGGCCGTATTCAGAGACAAAAAATTTATACTAAAATTTATGGTAAACTTTATACTAAGTTGTATTTTCGTCAAAATGGAATTCAAAGAGTAGACTTTAGGGTAAACTTTATACT
This sequence comes from Allodiplogaster pararmata, assembly GCA_964056735.1. Classification (NCBI taxonomy): domain Eukaryota; kingdom Metazoa; phylum Nematoda; class Chromadorea; order Rhabditida; family Diplogasteridae; genus Allodiplogaster; species Allodiplogaster pararmata. The sequence goes on from OZ057405.1 coordinate 36,310,887, forward strand.
AAAGTTTAGTAGGAAAGCTGAGACGCTCACCCGTCTTGTCTCTGAATACAGAACTGAGTTGAACTTAGGTCTAGAATATATGTACTAGGGTAAAATTTACCCCTTAAATCATCTTAGATCTCTGAATATGGGCCCTGATTATACCTAACCCCATTATTTCTGATCATTATTCATTCATATTGAGAACATCTATCGAGAATGTATGTTTTTGAGTAACTACCATTTAATTAAGAACCGGTGATTACTTGTGTAAATCACTGAAAAGAATGGAAAGAAGTTCAGTCACAATTAAGACTTTAACAATTACATCCTAAAAACCATGAGCCCCTCACCCAAAATATATCTATCAATACAGTCCATGTTCTCGAGCCTATACCCCTCAACCTTCCACCCAAGCAATTCAAAGTTACATAGAATAAATTAAATGAATTGAAAATGAAATAACATGAAGCTTTAAGTAACATTTAACTTTTGAACGATTTTTTTGAAGAACTTCTCAGTGGCAGAACTTGATAGATCTTAAACCAATGAAATAGCTCTAGCATTTAGTCATGAATTTTATGTTTTTGGGTAAGACCTTCAAACCTCGAGCTACTTCAATATGCATGTTAGATGACAAGTATTTTGGCTCTAAAGATTTCCTGAATGAAATCTCACTGCTGAGATGAGGATAAATACATATAGGGAAAATATTTAACGTCCACCAAATAAAATGCTACGTCCACCAAATAAAATTCTCACGTCCACCAAATAAAATGCTCACGTCTACAAATTCAAATGCTTACGTTCACCAAATAAAATGCTCACTTCCACCGAATGTTCTGAAGACGTCCACCAAATAAAAAAAATATTGTAGAGACGTCCACCTAATGAAAAAAAGATTCTGGAGACGTCCATCAATTTTGTGGAGACGTCCATCAAATTAAAAAAAATTTCGCGGTGAATTGTCGGGAGTGAACTGTTATAGGAGTGATTTTTCGGGAGTAAAGCTTGCTCGACAAAAAAAAAAGAAAGTTTTTTTCGACATCTTTCGGAAAATGTTTTTAAAAAAACAGTAAAAACCTAAACAAAAAAGAAAATCGAAAAACGTTCAACCCTGGTTGGGAGTGAATTCTTGTGATACCGTCATAATGAATTCCTGTCGACGACAAAAAAAAAACTTGGTGGACGTGAGCATTTTATTTGGTGGACGTGACAATTTTATTTGGTGGACCTGAGCTTTTTATTTGGTGGACGTCTGCATTTTATTTGGTAGACGTCAGCATTTTTTTTTTGGTGGACGTCTGCATTTTATTTGGTGGACGTCAGCATTTTGTTTGGCTGACCTCAGGATTTTATTTGGTGGACTTTTAATTCACGTCCATAAATATACATATAGAAAAGAAAAAACTTGTTTTGAATAGCCGTATTTTTTTCTTTCTCGAAGTTTTTGATGTAATATATAATTTTTCAGCTGACACTCGCGGACATCTGTATCTTCTACCAACTCTACAACTTAGATAACCTAGGGTTTCTTTTAATTTGAATTTCTTGGTGACCATCTGAGAAAAGGTGACCCTTTAAACTTGTAATTTTTGATCTGATCTAAGCGAAGTACAATTCAAGATGCATTGTGTAATAGGGCTCAACTCCTGGATTGAGAATTATTCAACGAGTGAATTGTGTAAATTTTTAAAGTTCCTGTGACGCTCAAAGGAAAATTCGAGTGAAAATGATAAACTGGATAAGGTGGACGAATTACCGAACATTCTGAGTAGCTAATTAGTTGATGAAACTTGTATTGGGTATCGTTGAGATTTTCATTAGCGCAATGCCCTTATAAGCGAGCGGGTGTTCCGCAAAAATGGTGAAGCGCTTGGACGAAAAGAAAAACAAAACCACTGCGTTAGATCCCGCGCCTTGGAGTACACAGCTTCTCTTTTTGCTTTAGATTGAGTTTTTGAAAAGTTATCAATATATATAGTTATGAATGGCAAAGAAGCCGATGAAAAAGATGGAGAGGGATTAGAAAAAAAAGGATGTTTGGTTTTCGAAGTACTTAATTATGTTCTTGGTAGCTTTCTTCTAACTCTTACTTGTCCCGATGACGCAGTGATTTCTCGTGGATTTCTCGTATCAATGAGAGAAAAAAATCGTGGATTTCTCTTATTAATGAGAATTGAAATCTTCACCGTCTACCAAGACTAGACAGTAAAACTTTCTCGGCAGCCGCAATTTTCTCTTTTGAGAAAACGAATTTTAAAAAGTCAGTCTAAAGTTTAAAGTTTAAAAAAGTCAGTCAGTCTCAAAACCACAAACTTTTACGAAAATTTTTTAGAAAAAACGAAAAGATTTACGACTTAAAAAACCTTAAAATGACATAAACTTACAGGATCGCGCACTTCAACCGTGAGGACACGCCGACACTTGTTGCTTTCTACGAAAAAATGCGGGAGTTACCGGTCATTAAGGACTACATTGAGGAGCATTGGCCCAGCAAATTGCTGAAGGCCGAGTGAAACGTAGGGTCTGACAAAAATCTTAATTTTAAAATAATAATGGTCGACCGATTATCGATTATGTGATCGGATACTAATCGAAATTGATAGAATAATATAGATGAAAAAAAAGTGTGAGCAAGAACAAGTTTGTTTTTGGGGTTGAAGTCCTCTTCTACTTTGAATAATTTCTCATCAGAAAAGATGAACTGAGGAAGCGAGTCAGTTGCGAGACGCGACAAAAGAGCTTTGCATTTTTCTTTTCTGGCAAGCTTGTTTGTTCAGCTATGAGAGCTGTTTTTTCTAGGTAAGAGCAAAGTTTCACTTGTTATAAACAATTATTCTGACGGACTTTTCTGAAATCTTGAGCTCTTTCCCTATTTTCCGCATGCTCCTCTTCGCTTCACGGGCGATCCTGCTTCGCACTCGTTTTACAAAGACTGTGGTGGTAACCGTCTTTGGTCGTCCACTTCTATGACAATCCAAAAATCCTCCTGCCTCTTCAAAAAGAGCCACGATTTTCGAAACGATCGAGTTGTTAATTTTGAGCGTTTTTCGGTGTCTGAAATGAACCTTGTTCGGAGATGAAGATCGATGATTGCAGTACGCATCGGAAGGGCAGCCACCATAACTCGTAGAAACAACCGATCAAAGTGATAATTTGAATCACAATGAAACATTTTCCGAGATCTTAATAAAGCAAACCGCTTATGATGAAGCTATCATTTGAACCATTCTAACTCAAATTATTTTTTGTATAACTTTCCTTCCATACTTGAGCCGCACCCTGTATTTCATTGTAGGATTGATCGAGTTCAGATGGAGTAATAAGCAACCCTGAGTTACTTCTTGTAATCTGTTGTTTTTTTGTTCCAGCTGAGCTATAATAAAGGATAATCGAATGTCAAATTCTTTCTTAGACTCATGGCCAAACGTTCTTTATTTTCCCTTACCGGTGCACGACCGATAACTTAGGTGGCCTATTTGCCGCACATCTCATAGGTTACCGACTTATGATGAAGCTGAAAAACATAAGTCAGTTATGGAAGTAGGGAATTTGAAAAAAACCTGTCTATCTCCAAAAAAAAAGACAAAGATTAACACAGCTATTTTCTATGAGCCCATTAGTCCCCCTTTCTTAACATTATTTGAAGTAAAAAAATAAACATCTATGTGTTGAGAGTTCTTACATAAAATGAACAAACCTTTTCAAATGCTCCCGAGTTCTCTCCCTTTTGAATAAGGTTAAATTTTTCTTCGTCATTGTTTTGCCGTTGTTTAACATTTGAACACTGAAAATAGTCACGCATGATTCATGTGTTTGTGGATCTGATTCCTTTATTCGTTCCCTACTCTTTGATTGTGTTATTGTTAGTTTTGTATCGAAAGATATGTATAGTCTTTGAGACATATTTGAAAATATTAAATAAGCAGCGTTCATGTCTTTGTTCACAGGCTTGTTTCCAAGGAGATTTCGAAGATAAATGCATCATCGAATGAATTGCGAGAAATGGCTTAGAACTGGAGAGGAGAATATGATGAAATTATAGACTAGAGGAAGATGGAAATAAAGAGAGAGGAAGAGAGTAAGAGAAAGGAAGAGAAAAAAAGAAACATAGATACCGAAGGACGAAATGTTTAATCAAGATACGCATGGCAATAGAATAAATAAGACAGCGAGAGCGTAGTAAAAAAAAGTGTACTCATGCACCTTCGAAAATAAGTAAGGAAATAAAGGTATGCGCTGTCCCAACGGGAAATACGAAGAAAAAGAGACACAAAACGTAGAGTTGTATATTCATGAACCTGCTGCTTCCATTGTTTTAAGAGTTCTAAGTTTGAAAAGAAAATGAATGGTTTGTTTTACTGTTTTTTTCATTACAAAGTGCGTCCCAAAACTATAGCCCATCCATTTTTTTTTGCTTTTTTTGTTAGAGTATCTTCTCATGATTGGAAATGAAACCAATATGATTTTAAGCGTGAGAAAATTACATTTAGAATCGTTCCCGGTTTCCCGCTCCAATTTCTAATTTTGGCGGTGAAACTTATCATTAAGCGCTGTCCCAAAGCTTCAGCCCACATGTTTTTTCTTATTTTGTTTTTTGAATGTCTGCAAACTTTTTTTTTAATGTTCATGTTTTTCTGTTTTTAGAAGTCATTCATAAAAGCACGCAACTATCAGAAGTCGAAAAAGGCCAAATTGGTGTTTTGAATACTTCCGAGCACAGCATCTCTGCAATTGCTCGACTTTTGTCTTGAGCAGGAAAGCCATTCACAATCATCTGCAAGGAAAGCTGAAAATTACAGAGGAAAAGAATCATGGACGTCCACCCAAAGTTTCCCAGCGAGATAAGCGACGTATTGTTAACTTGGCCTCTAATGCAGTGAAGTCTCTTCGCGATATCGCAGCGAAATCTTCTTTAACTGTCTCGAAATCAAAAGTTCATCGAATCCTCAAAACATTGCTTTTATATGTATGTAGTCATCAACTTCCACGAAGATAAGTCTACATAAAACGCGATAATTCAAACGATTAAACGAAATTTCACTATTCCTCTTGTATCAGATATCGGAACATGAAGATCAAGCTCGTCCCTCAATTTGAAAGTTTTCTTTAACGATTCCTCGACCAATTGTACTAGTCACGATCTTACCGTGCAAATTCTGTGCTTTTTCTCAGTGCTCTCAATTTGTTTCTAGGAGCCGCTCAAGAGCTGCATTTTTGTTTTACCATTTGATGAAAAAATTCTTGAAAGCCGTTTATCATTAGTCCTTGCCGTTCAAAAGAGTAATTCTAAAAATCCGTCATTATTGAGAGCATTATTGAGATGGAAACATTATTGAGAGTCGTCCGGCAGTTTTTAGAGATTCTTGAGAGCAACAGTTCTCACGAGCCGTTTTACATCAGCAGTAATCGGGAAGCATATGAAAAAAAGATCCTGAATTGCTTAGAAATCAGATGGAAAAATATGTATACATATGTATATGAATTTTGAGCTTAAAAAATTCATAGCGCAAAAAGGTTTTGATTGATTATAGTTCTCGTGTTTCAAGGTTTTGATTGATTATAGTTCTCGTGTTTCAAGGTTTTGATTGATTATAGTTCTCGTGTTTCAAGGTTTTGATTGATTATAGTTCTCGTGTTTCAAGGTTTTGATTGATTATAGTTCTCGTGTTTCAAGGTTTTGATTGATTATAGTTCTCGTGTTTCAAGGTTTTGATTGATTATAGTTCTCGTGTTTCAAGGTTTTGATTGATTATAGTTCTCGTGTTTCAAGGTTTTGATTGATTATAGTTCTCGTGTTTCAAGGTTTTGATTGATTATAGTTCTCGTGTTTCAAGGTTTTGATTGATTATAGTTCTCGTGTTTCAAGGTTTTGATTGATTATAGTTCTCGTGTTTCAAGGTTTTGATTGATTATAGTTCTCGTGTTTCAAGGTTTTGATTGATTATAGTTCTCGTGTTTCAAGGTTTTGATTGATTATAGTTCTCGTGTTTCAAGGTTTTGATTGATTATAGTTCTCGTGTTTCAAGGTTTTGATTGATTATAGTTCTCGTGTTTCAAGGTTTTGATTGATTATAGTTCTCGTGTTTCAAGGTTTTGATTGATTATAGTTCTCGTGTTTCAAGGTTTTGATTGATTATAGTTCTCGTGTTTCAAGGTTTTGATTGATTATAGTTCTCGTGTTTCAAGGTTTTGATTGATTATAGTTCTCGTGTTTCAAGGTTTTGATTGATTATAGTTCTCGTGTTTCAAGGTTTTGATTGATTATAGTTCTCGTGTTTCAAGGTTTTGATTGATTATAGTTCTCGTGTTTCAAGGTTTTGATTGATTATAGTTCTCGTGTTTCAAGGTTTTGATTGATTATAGTTCTCGTGTTTCAAGGTTTTGATTGATTATAGTTCTCGTGTTTCAAGGTTTTGATTGATTATAGTTCTCGTGTTTCAAGGTTTTGATTGATTATAGTTCTCGTGTTTCAAGGTTTTGATTGATTATAGTTCTCGTGTTTCAAGGTTTTGATTGATTATAGTTCTCGTGTTTCAAGGTTTTGATTGATTATAGTTCTCGTGTTTCAAGGTTTTGATTGATTATAGTTCTCGTGTTTCAAGGTTTTGATTGATTATAGTTCTCGTGTTTCAAGGTTTTGATTGATTATAGTTCTCGTGTTTCAAGGTTTTGATTGATTATAGTTCTCGTGTTTCAAGGTTTTGATTGATTATAGTTCTCGTGTTTCAAGGTTTTGATTGATTATAGTTCTCGTGTTTCAAGGTTTTGATTGATTATAGTTCTCGTGTTTCAAGGTTTTGATTGATTATAGTTCTCGTGTTTCAAGGTTTTGATTGATTATAGTTCTCGTGTTTCAAGGTTTTGATTGATTATAGTTCTCGTGTTTCAAGGTTTTGATTGATTATAGTTCTCGTGTTTCAAGGTTTTGATTGATTATAGTTCTCGTGTTTCAAGGTTTTGATTGATTATAGTTCTCGTGTTTCAAGGTTTTGATTGATTATAGTTCTCGTGTTTCAAGGTTTTGATTGATTATAGTTCTCGTGTTTCAAGGTTTTGATTGATTATAGTTCTCGTGTTTCAAGGTTTTGATTGATTATAGTTCTCGTGTTTCAAGGTTTTGATTGATTATAGTTCTCGTGTTTCAAGGTTTTGATTGATTATAGTTCTCGTGTTTCAAGGTTTTGATTGATTATAGTTCTCGTGTTTCAAGGTTTTGATTGATTATAGTTCTCGTGTTTCAAGGTTTTGATTGATTATAGTTCTCGTGTTTCAAGGTTTTGATTGATTATAGTTCTCGTGTTTCAAGGTTTTGATTGATTATAGTTCTCGTGTTTCAAGGTTTTGATTGATTATAGTTCTCGTGTTTCAAGGTTTTGATTGATTATAGTTCTCGTGTTTCAAGGTTTTGATTGATTATAGTTCTCGTGTTTCAAGGTTTTGATTGATTATAGTTCTCGTGTTTCAAGGTTTTGATTGATTATAGTTCTCGTGTTTCAAGGTTTTGATTGATTATAGTTCTCGTGTTTCAAGGTTTTGATTGATTATAGTTCTCGTGTTTCAAGGTTTTGATTGATTATAGTTCTCGTGTTTCAAGGTTTTGATTGATTATAGTTCTCGTGTTTCAAGGTTTTGATTGATTATAGTTCTCGTGTTTCAAGGTTTTGATTGATTATAGTTCTCGTGTTTCAAGGTTTTGATTGATTATAGTTCTCGTGTTTCAAGGTTTTGATTGATTATAGTTCTCGTGTTTCAAGGTTTTGATTGATTATAGTTCTCGTGTTTCAAGGTTTTGATTGATTATAGTTCTCGTGTTTCAAGGTTTTGATTGATTATAGTTCTCGTGTTTCAAGGTTTTGATTGATTATAGTTCTCGTGTTTCAAGGTTTTGATTGATTATAGTTCTCGTGTTTCAAGGTTTTGATTGATTATAGTTCTCGTGTTTCAAGGTTTTGATTGATTATAGTTCTCGTGTTTCAAGGTTTTGATTGATTATAGTTCTCGTGTTTCAAGGTTTTGATTGATTATAGTTCTCGTGTTTCAAGGTTTTGATTGATTATAGTTCTCGTGTTTCAAGGTTTTGATTGATTATAGTTCTCGTGTTTCAAGGTTTTGATTGATTATAGTTCTCGTGTTTCAAGGTTTTGATTGATTATAGTTCTCGTGTTTCAAGGTTTTGATTGATTATAGTTCTCGTGTTTCAAGGTTTTGATTGATTATAGTTCTCGTGTTTCAAGGTTTTGATTGATTATAGTTCTCGTGTTTCAAGGTTTTGATTGATTATAGTTCTCGTGTTTCAAGGTTTTGATTGATTATAGTTCTCGTGTTTCAAGGTTTTGATTGATTATAGTTCTCGTGTTTCAAGGTTTTGATTGATTATAGTTCTCGTGTTTCAAGGTTTTGATTGATTATAGTTCTCGTGTTTCAAGGTTTTGATTGATTATAGTTCTCGTGTTTCAAGGTTTTGATTGATTATAGTTCTCGTGTTTCAAGGTTTTGATTGATTATAGTTCTCGTGTTTCAAGGTTTTGATTGATTATAGTTCTCGTGTTTCAAGGTTTTGATTGATTATAGTTCTCGTGTTTCAAGGTTTTGATTGATTATAGTTCTCGTGTTTCATAGTTTCCCGTTAAAATCAATGGTCTATTTTTTTAAATAAGCATGGTGTATTTTTGAGCAGAGTTGTTGAAAAAATTTTTATAAAAAAAGTTTCGTTGGTAAGGGTCTTCGCTTTAGTCCAGTGAACCCATCCGACAGATCTTACCGCATTTGATCGTGTATACCCATGTTCTTACCGTAAATCCTGTTTGAAATCTTCTGATGAACAATTGAGTACTCCAATGATATCTTCAAAGATTTCGGTTTTATAAAAGTTCCAAAAAAATTTTCTGATCTCTTGCTTTTTTCTCCCTCTAATTCACGGTTGAAAATCCACAATATCTTGCTGGAAGCGAGCAGTTCGTTTACCCAACCTTGATTTGAATTCGGCTGGTGCAGAACAACGCTAAAAAGGATTGGTGAGTGTACTTCTTGCAGCCTGAGCTCGCAGCCATAGCCCAATGGCAGAAGTTCTCGAGATGTCCTCCGGGCAGAAGCACAAGTACCGCCTCGTCTATTTCGACATCAAAGGCCGCGGCGAGCCCATTCGTCTCATGTTCACTTTCTTCGGCGTGCACTTCCAGGACGAAAGAATCAAGGAAGAAGATTGGCCGAACAAGAAGAAGTGTTAGCTAAGAGTACTTTGTTTCGCTTAATCACATAACAATATATAAAACTATACCTTTTTATTTTGAATGCTTCAAAAATTACCCGAGCTCTTCTGCCCACGATGCTTGAGTTCTTGGTGTGAAAAAGTATGGAATTCAGATTTTTTGGCTTCAGATGCATGAATCTACTTAGTTTGGTCATACAGACTATAGGTGTGCTGGTAAAACCCGATCTACTAAATAAATTAAACGACCACACAAAACTATGAAACAATTAACAAGAGAAACGCTCACACGAAACTTTGAAAAAAAACTCGAATTAAGATTGAAGAAGAGCTCATATTATTGTCATTAACTTTTTGTTATTTACAAAACTCAATTCAACCCTGAACTTTTCTTGGCATGTGCGAATGTTCATATTAATTACCGTATCTTTTAAATAAGAAAAACCCGTCAGCTATCTACCTATTTTTATTTACCCCTAAAAAAATTCACCACCCGTTTTCTTCAGTTACCCCAATGTGTCAACTACCGTATCTGGAGGTAGACAGTGGCCGCTTGGTTTTGTGTCAAACAGCCACCATCATGCGGTACCTCGCCAAGTCCTTTCGACCTGGTTTGTCAAAGAACTCATTCTATCTTGTTTGCCATGACTGGAGTGGTCGAATTTCCATCCGCTCTCTGCTATATTAATTTCGTCTAGAGGACAAGATGCAGGTAGGCTTCAACGAGGAATTGGACACCTTGAAGTTGTATCGTATTAGTCCCTCACCGCCCTCCCACACAATGCTTCCACTGGAGTAGGACTGACCAATCACTCGAAAGTTCTTTCCAAAATCAACGTGGACCCCTTCTACCTCATATGTTATCAACTCCTTGGGCCTCATGTTTCCCCTCAAATGGAAGATTCCTTCCTTATACCTTACCACGCTTTTTCCATGCGTAATAAACTCAAACTCAACTTCTTTGTAATCATCTAAGTTGGAGTGCATTAAATTTTAGTGTTTGATTGTTCTTCGCCAAAGAATGACTTGTAAATTGTATTCCTTCTTATATGGATTGCAAAGAAAGGGTTGTAGAAGAGAAAGCTCCGTGAGAGGTAAGTTCAACTGTGACTTTACGCTTATAAGTCTCGGTAGACCGCTTCATTTTTCAACCTCATTCCGGAAAGTCTAAAAGATCAGAGCGTAGTTGGAATTCGTTGAAGAAACAAAGCAAGCAAATCACTAAGAAAAGTGAGTGAAGAACGTTGATAAGATTACCAGGATTCGCGGGCCGTTCCAAGAGCGACTCTGCCCGCGTCGACATGTACGGAGAAGCGGCCCTAGACATATTCACAGTGTTCGGGAGCATCGCGAAAACTGCACCCGAGCAAATGGTCTGTGGCATTTTCGACCGAATGACAGTTCTACACACAGAGATTATTTGACCGATTGATGTTTGAGAACGATCACGGATAATGATCACTTACAAGAAAATGGTGCAGTATTATGTATATAATCTCGCGTTTAATTTGCAAACTATTTCGTTCCCGTTTATTATGGCCTCTCTTGACTGCTATTTTTTTCTAGAGTGAAAAAGTGGAGAAAGGCATCAACGTAGTTATTTCCTGCACCGTTCTTCTAAATTTTTTCAAAATGATGTTTTAATGGGGCCGGGCTCGTGTGTTTACATACTTTTACAGTGCAGTGTTCAACTGTCTAACGCAGTAAATGATACCTATGGAGCTCACAACTTATTCAAGACGGGGTTGAAACAAACGCAAATACTAAAGAATGGCTTGGATAGAAAAAAAATTAGTTCAAAAATGTATTGTTCTTGGAACGCAAACCCAGCCCGTCGAAAATGTATCAAAAGTGATCAATATACGTGAATCCTTTGTTTTGGTGATCAATTTCTCTGTGTGTCGAGCATGTTATATTATTTTGATTTCATCTCATCTTGAAAGACTCGAACAAACGTTGAAGATTCGCCAATAATTCAGAGCATGTCATGCTTGATTTTGCACGAACAATTCTTTTTTTGTATTCACATCTGCCAGAAACATGCAAAACTTAATTCTATATAACTTATTACAGAATTAAAGTACAGTTTCAATCATTTCCTCTTGTTCTGATTCAATCACAGTTAAAAAACCACTACGAGGATGTTATCATTCAAGAAAGATGAAGGGATGAAAAAGTTATTCACTGGACAAAAGACAAAAGGAGTATAAGAATTCCAGGACGAAGCAATAAACGCAGCAAAAGAGCGCCTTGAAGAATTCCTGTCTGTGTTCAATGAACACTCAAAAAGAAATGGGAGCCAGTATATTGCAGGGCCATTTGTCAGTCCTTTACCCGGAGTCTTCAAAAAAACTTAATGGTGTTGGCTGACTACTGTGTTATGGATCCAAAATAAACAAGAGTGTTAGGTAGGTTAATAGTGCTTATACGTGCCTCATGGAGCGTTGGGATTCCGGGAAGCACTTGGCTAGAGTAAAATTGTCTCAGATGATAACTTGAGGGCAGATTTGTCTCATCACGTTTCGCCACGTAAATGTATGTATATGATACTATATGATAGCTTACAACCTGTTGGAGAACAACAAGAAAAATTCAAGTTTTGCGTTTCGAAGTTTTTAACAACTTCGCAAAAGACCGTATGCCTTTTTTTCATTTCCATGGCTATTCCTTGTAAGATAAATCAGCGCACAATTTTTCTCATGAGAAAGTCTTACTTTCTCATGATCTCATGATCTTTTGTTGCAAGGATCTTTTGTTTTTAAACACAACACTTCATTGTTTTTTTACCCTTCTAAACACAGAAACATTGATTCAAAGAACAGTCTTTCAGGTTGTTCCTTCTTTAGAAGAAGACTTTGTCAAGGCGGAAGTTTTTTTCGACGGAGTGGTTTTCCGCGTTATATTTATCTATACATCAATGAGTTTACAGCCGTAACTGAGCACATCAATCAGGGTTTCGAAGACGATACTCAATTTATCGATATAATGTTTTCTTTTTTTAAAATCAAAATTAGCACTGTTCTTTATACTAAATCGAGATTAGTCTAACCTTAGTTAAATGAATATGCACAAATTTGATCTGACTAGACTAAGAAAAAGGAAATGAAAAACTCTAATCTCCCAATTGAGGATGCTACTGAACAAACAATGCTTCGATCAAGAATTTTCTCCTGCCGCGACTTTAGACTGTTTATTGAAAACAACCTATAACGAATTCAAAGCGACACTAAACAAACACTTAAAAAACTTCCTTCGAGCTGCTACAGACTGCTCTGGTCTTCGGACCGACTGGATGGGGGGGAGACGATAAGGCTATGACGTCTCAAACTTGGGTAATTAAATCTTGGCATGGGGCAACGAATAGCTTATGCCTGCCGCCGCATCATGCCGATGCTCATTACCCTTACTAAATTGCATTAATAAGGTTTAAAACCTAAATACATAACAAGGAGAAAAAATTCCTAGAATTTTGAAGCATTATGCACGTTATGACGTGGGATGTAATTTATTACAGTAACTGGTGTTAAAGGTGCATCTATGCAAGACGCCAAAACATCAATAATCGGAACGATTACATAAAGAGGTAGCTATTACGCTTAATAGCTACATCAGAGGGCGGTGCGAGGGGAGGAAATAACAAGCAAACAACCATCCACAACGACAGCAGCAATTCACAACTGCATCCTCAAAACAAACATCTCACATGGGCCTGTTCTTGCATACGATTGCATGATGACGTTACCCGCACCCGAGGCAATGAGGAGGAGCGCATTGGTGCCTTGAAACCTTTATCTATGTACAAGTAGCACATCTTCCCTTGGCCTTTAACCGCACCATCCTTTCAATGGAGGTGCGGACATCTGTGCAGATGAAAGCACCATGTTTCTCCGACTCGCATAAGAGACAGACTCGGTTTTCAGACTCTCTTTTTTATTTTCATCTCTGAGGTGGTCGGGTGCGATTGAAGGTCTTGGTTTCGTGTGATGGTTGACGATGTTGGAAGTGGTCGCGTCTCGGAGACGAATGTTTTGGAGGGGATCGGATCGTGATCTTGACATTTTAGTTGATCGAATAGCAGGCGGTTCGTGCTACGGTGTAGCAACGGTCTTTGTCTTGGCTGCTAATGCTCCTTCGATCCGGTTGAAGAGTCTCTTGCCTGACGACTTTTCTCCTCAACTCTTCCGCAGCAGCCTCTGTTCCGGTGACCAGCTCTTCCTCCAGCTCCTGCTCCAGGTGATCTGCATCCATCGTCACCTGCAACCCAAACCTTTTCAAGGTTCAATTATAAGTTACACAGTTTACACAGGTTGAGATGAAAATTGATTGAACTATTGCACAGAAAAAGTTATTCCACCGGGCTGGATCGAACCCAGCCATCTCGTATCGAACCGGTAGCGCAAGTGACCGTCACAGCAAGAGGATATAATAATGCTATTCCGTGCGATAGTGTTAAATGAAGATTTAACATCCATCTCCCCTCTCTCCTCTGTCTTAATCGTGAATTCTGGAGTTACGTTCCATTCATAACGCAGTCGCTTAATGAGCATGCGTGATTAAAATAACAAGGCATATGAGCCTCTCATATAAAACTTTCGCACGGGATACCAATGTGTCCCCGTGGTGTAATGGTAACGCGCGCTCCCGGTTTGAGAAGAGATGGCTGTGTTCGATCCCGCCCGTTGGACTACCTTTTTCTGTGTGATATTTCAATCAATTCTTGTTAGATTATTACTGAGATACAGCACAAATTGAATCGGTCAGAAAGAAGAGAGATAAGTTTGAGCTCAAATGAAAACATAATATTACATAGAGAAGAGAAAGGTTATAGTAGTGCATATTTGGAGATAAAGTTCTGCTGTCAATTATGAAGAACAAATGCGAAAGTCTGTTTCGCCCCCCTGTACATACTGTATATACTGTATAAACTATGTATATATTCGCTCACTCAGCTGACCATCCGAGAAAGAGAAATTGAGGAAATTTTAGGTAGTAATTTTTTAGTCGGCAGCTTTGGTGCTGCTTTGAGCAATCAGGTTAGATAGTTCAGTAATCAATTTAGAGTTCAACAATGACATCCAAAAACTTTGAGCCACTCACCCAAAATATATCTATCAATACAGTCCATGTTCTCGAACATTTCCCCCTCAACCTTCCTCCGAAGCAATTCAAAGTTACATGGAATAAATGTAAATGAAATGAAATTTCTTGAAGGTAAAGTTTTTTTAAAGGTCAAGTGGTAGCCATTTTAACGGAACATATTAGATCTCTTGCGAATAAAAGCGGGAATAAGGAACTTCGTATCCTTCCAAACTGGTCTTAATTTGGTTTTGGAGATAACATGGGCGGACCTTCTGTTACTCTTCGTTCTATCGGCAATCGATGATCTTGCCGATGACGTTCTCGAGAAGTTTCCCCTCCTCATCAAGTATTACTACCGGATGAGAGAACTAGATGAGATCGATGCTTACATCGAGGAACATTGGCCACCTGCCAAAGTGAAACGAGTGCAACCTGATAAGGATACCAGCAATCATAACAAATGATTACTGTTTTTACTTTCTGGAACTCTGCGTATTATCATACTTCCGAAGAATGAAGTTATGTGTTAGAGCTCTAAGAAGGGCGTAAGTTAGAAGGTTGCATAAGTTAGAAGGTTTAAACTCCTAAAAATGGAACACTATGTTCGACTGTGTTGCTGGATACCCGTTAACAGGTGTGGAATCGATAAATATGTTTGAACGATTTATTAGTTTTTTTGAAATCTTCCTATCCTTTCCTAGCAAAAAACTTACTTTTAATGCTCTCACTTCAGAATGTCTAGACGCTCTATAAAAACTAGCCTAGAAGTGGTATTTTTTATAGACCTCAACGATCGATGGCAAAGATGTATAAACCGTATAAAACACAAAATATTAATGTCCATCATTTCATGGATTGTATAACTGGCAAAAAATACAATAAGTGTTTAAAGTGAATGAACAACATTTGAATGTATGTTATGCTGAGCGAAACTTTTTCGGTTATCAAAAAAGATTTTGAGAAATTCGTGAAATGAATAACATCACAATTATAAACATACATTGAACAACCGTATTTTATAACATCATACCTGTGGAGATTGTCTATCATGTATATGTGAGCTCTACTTCCAAATCATAAGCAGTGTTATAGGTTCGGATCCGGCAATGGAGCCGGTAACAAAAATAAAAGGTAGCGTTCAGAAGATGATTTACTTGAAATGAGTTTAACTTTAAAAATTTCGAATGTAAAGTTTTCGTCGAATGGTTTGGATATAATAATCACCACTTGGTTAAATTTTGTACTTAACGTTCATGTTTTTATTAATATACATATTATTTTATATTAATATTAATATAAGCGAATTCGAATTAAAATCTAAATGGTTTAATGGAAGTCTTTATATTCTGAGTACCATTAGCCAGTTTTTCTGTTACTTAGAACTTAATGTTATAATTTTAGGCTCAAGTTAGGTCTACCTTACTAAAAAAAATTTGTATAATTATATGTATTATAATACAGAATAACAAAATTTCATAAACCGCTTTTTTCTTGTATATCCGGTTACACGTAAAGTTGGTTCCAATGTGGTTATATTTTAAAAAAATTAGAAATAATAAATCCAGTAGACAATGTTGAAGACTAGAAAAGCGATGGGAAAGACGATTCCTGAAAACATATGCAGTTAAAATTCGGACAAAAAACTTATGAAATTCTGTAACTGCACCTTGAATCATCGTAGTTTTTTTAATACTTGTGTAATTTACTAAAAGCTAAAAAGGAATTTCAAATCACGTTCTGTGAATTAAGATCACAATCAAAATCCTTGAACAACTAACCTAATCAACTATTTCAATCAAGAAACGTTTTAGAACATAACCCCTAACCTTTGTTCTACCTGGCTGTGAATATAGAATAAATGAATTGAGATATTATAATTGGATGCGCTATGAAGTCCACTCAATTCTTCCTCAATTTCCAAAAAAATCAACTATTTCTCACTTGCTTGGATATCGATTCTCTTGGCCTCATCCGCGCCTTCAAACATGTTCTGGAACCAAAACTTTTTGGATTTTCCGATCTTCTTCGTAGTCTCATCCTGATCCTGAAGGATAAGAAAAATCAGAGAGTGAGAGAGAGACGGACAGAAAATACTAAATAGCGAGTGAGAGAGATATTAATGATTTTAGATTCTTGCCAAGTTATCTTTGTTACCTTCTTTCCGTGTTCAAATTTTTTCCATTCGTTTTGGCTTTTGTATTTTCAAAAAGTAGTTGTGGTTCTTTATTTTCATAGCAGATGTTTAATAGGGGTTCACGAATCGACACGCCATTTCTAGATGTTTTTTTAACGTTAGATACAGCCCTTGCTTGGTTGCTTCAGATGAACTGGCATTTTGCTGTTCATTTGGCTCATGTTGAGGGTTACCTACATAAATCTCCCACCCCTCCCCTATTCTTTATTAGACATGTGTTTTTGTGATTATTATGTTCATAGGTTATACATGCAGGTAAGTTTATTCATTCAATCTGAAAGATATAGAGATGCAGATAAATATATATATATATATATATATATATATATATATATACATTCTCTCATCCGTCTCCCTCCGTGCACGGTTGCTCCTCGCACCGTCTCTTCCCTCGTCTGTGAGAGTCCTTTCCCGAGAAGATTTGGCGCTCCGGGATCGTAGCGCCATCATGAGCGACAGAAGAATGAGATGGAAGGACTACTTTGTCAAAGCCGTTAGTCCCTAATTCCTAAGGAAGGCAGAGAACGCTGAGGAGTGGAGTCGTCACATGTCGCAACAGATCCCATAATCGATGATGTTATACCGATGTGGCTTGCTGATCTTGATAAAGCGTTTAATTTGATTTGAAATATATATATATATATATATATATATATATATATATATATATATATATGTATATATATATATATAGAGAGAGAGAGAGAGAGAGAGAGAAAGAGAGAGAGATCGGGTAAGCAGAAGTCAAAAAAATAAGCAAGAGAGAAAATCAAAAGAAGAAAATAATTGCGAATGAAGCAAATGGAAGAGAAACGTGAAAAAAGAGATTTTTTCTAGAATTATAGCTTATATTCTCCACAAAGCTGCTTTTTCAGAAGATCTTCTAGTCAAACCTTGAAAAAAAAGTTTTTGAGAAATGTGAAATGAAACATTTGCTTACCAGCAAGTTTTTGTGCTCGCTAATGTGTGTATCCAAATCGTCCTTCTTTTTAACTGCAAAAACCTAAATCGGTTCAAAGCATTTCTCCTACCATTTTGCTTTAACCAAGCACTGACTTACGTTTCATAAACAACACGGCTATTCACAAATATGCACAGTAGCAAGGGATAAAAATGTAGCTTGGGATGAAAGTGGTAAAGTGCTCCCTTCGAATATAAAGAAATGCCGCTGTGTTCGATCTTGCTCTGGGAATTACTTCTCAAAAACGTGGCCATTCGAACACAGATAAATATGTACAGAGACTGTATTTTATAAATTGCAAGTGTATTTCAGAGTTCAAAAACATCCGAGACCAAAACTTGGAAGTAAACCAAAAAAAGTAATAGTTTACCTACAACTCGTTTATTTTCTTATCAGTTGAATCGAATCAGTACTGAAATTGGAACAGAAAAAAACTGCTTCAGAAAAAAACTGACGTTTTGCCTCCAAGTGCGAGGCCCTGTAAGATACCCAGGCAAATTGTAAAACGGCACCGAAGATGAATATCAAGCAAGCTTAATCGAAGAAACCGCTTGTCTCTGTTCATATTTATGTATTTATTCATTCATTTTTTAATTAATGCACTTTTATCGAAGTTGTATGATTATGCAAAAAACGTGGAGTTCAATCATAATTTTCTTGTATTTTGATTTTTATGGTTTGTAGAGCATAACAACACCGTCAACCTTCTCGACTTTGTAAAACATCCAAAAAAATTTATGGGGAAATGAAAATGAGAATATGAATACATATGTATTTTACCGAGATATAACCGATTTGTACTGGTTGCCCGTATCTTAATAAATTTGCTTAGACTGTCTTCGTTGCTTTTTTTCTGCATCTACTTCCCTAATTATTCAACCTCTCGCTTACCCTCATAGTTAACTTTTGACTCGTGAAACGTCGAGAGGTTACCTTAACGGATACTTTCTGAGAGAATTTCGTGATTGTGTTAGGTTAATAGCCAGAATTTCGTGATTGTGTTAGGTTAATAGCCAGTTAAGACAGAGAAAAAATAAGAATAAAACTGGCGTTAAAATCTGCAAAAGTTGAGATAAACCAATGGATGAACTTCAGCTGACCTCCTATCCATAAGTCGATCGCTGCAGTCAATATAAGTTTATTACAATCAAGGAGATATTTTTATTTTTCAACATTAACTGCCATTTTTCAACATTAACTGCCATTTTTCAACATTAACTGTT
The DNA here is from genome assembly GCA_964056735.1 of Allodiplogaster pararmata. Lineage (NCBI taxonomy): Eukaryota > Metazoa > Nematoda > Chromadorea > Rhabditida > Diplogasteridae > Allodiplogaster > Allodiplogaster pararmata. The sequence goes on from OZ057405.1 coordinate 36,329,537, forward strand.
GAACGGAATCCAGATTTTGTCTTTCTCTTTATTCCCTTTTTCAACCTTTCCACCTTCTTTCCCAACCTTTGCCTGTCTTTCTTTTTTATTTCTGTCTTTCTTTCATTCATCTTTATTTTTTATTTTATTATTTTTTTCCATTCATCATTCTTTTTGTCTTTCTCTAATAATTCTCTTTTCCTGAATTGACAAATTGTGATTTATTGGTGCAAACCTTTGATGTAGGAGACGGGTGGCAGTTTACTATTAATTGAACCAGCCTGAAATAAGGTGAGTGGAATCAACACGGATTTGTATTTTTTTGATTACAGAGATAGAAAAAAAATGAAACCAATAAATTGTAATGTCATGAACATAGTAGTACATATATCACTGTTTATATGTATGTGAGAAGAAAACAGTTCAGCTAGAAGCTTCAGCTTACTTTTCAAGTGTAACTAAAAGTATATAATCGGAGTTCGTAAATTAGTTCTAGCCTGCGTTGTCATAGTCAACAGAGTAGTAACTCCGAGCGTGACTCTGGCAGGGACCGCGGCTCGGTCAAGCCAGAAAGACACCCAAGAGACGATGACTAGCAGAGTCGAAGGTATGTACACTTGCAAGACGTAATAGCTTAATAACTCGAAAATTAATAAACTTAATTTAGTCTGGACAAAATTCAGTCTACAGGGCGGAATTAAACCTAGCCTTCGCTTTTTTTTACTGAAAGTAATTGCAACAACACAATTTATTATTGATTGCTTGTTTTGAAATTTTTGTTTTTTTCACGTTTGAATATATATATATATATATATATATATATATATATATATATATATATATATATATATATATATATATATATATATATATATATATATATATATATATATATATATATATATATATATATATATATATAATAAAACAGGAACCTTGTTTATTAGTCGGATTTATCTCATAACAAATGTTTAAAACGTTTATTACTCATAACTAATCCGATCGGAGAGCAAGAGGATTGGAAGCTTGGTTGATTTAATAGACTGACAAAAACTAGTTCACGGGTAGAAATCAAACTCACCATATACATATACATGTGTATCTCTCTTAGCGCTAATTGTCTCTGACCTGAATTGCCTAGTGAAGACAAAAATGGTCCGCAAGCAAGAGTAGATGCCTGTGTTCGTGACTGAAGTGCAGGTGGTAGAATTGATTTCACTCAAAAAGAAAGAAGGCATCGAGTCCTGAAAACAGGGCTAAATGATTAAGTCCTACCGTCTTTCAAGCTTTCTTCAATCGGCAGTTTTATATTTCTATTCCAGGTATGTTTCTTCACTGGAAGTCTCTTTTCTCTTAACGATACTGCTTCATTTTTTTTTGTTCATTCATGTTTCAGCTTCCGTGGGATCTCTGTGCCGTTTTCAAACTTCAAACTTATAAGAATTATTCCTGCAATCCGGGCTTCAGCTGGTGGGGAGTGTCGATCCGCCATGTGTACACTGGAAAGCACTCGTCATTAATGCATTTATTTTAAGCAGAGGATTACGGTAAAGAAGCAATCGCTCAGTCACACGGTTTGAAAACAGAAGTTCCTGGTTGATAGGAGTTCAATGAGTCTGACTTCTGTATTGAGTTCACAATATTTCTTTGGAAAACCGGCCATATGAGCACAATCATGGCAATGAAAGTGAAGGAGCAATAGAGAAAGAATCGAGAGCGAGAGAGATAGAGAGAGAAAGAGAGGCAAGGAGAGTGTAAAAGAAAGAGAAGAAAAGAGAGAGAGAGAGAGCGAGAGAGAGAGAGAGAGAAAGAGAGGCAAGGAGAGTGTAAAAGAAAGAGAAGAAAAGAGAGAGAGAGAGAGAGAGCGAGAGAGAGAGAGACAGATTGAGAGAGAGAGAAAGCGAAAGATTGAAAAAAGAACTCTGTGAAAAGTATTTGACCCCAGATTTTTTTCCTGTGCATCTAAATTTTAAAAAGATGAAATCCATCCCACCTAGACGAGTTAGCATTCATGTATATAATATCAAAAAGTGTTTTGAGCTCACCCAAGTCATTCGTAGTGTATGCATATGAAGCTAGATCCAGCACACATTTTTGTACATCCATCGGGTACCTCTCAAAAAGATAATCTAGGTTTTTTGCCGTGAATGACTAAGTTAGGCTTAGTTTTGAAAAAAAATTGTTATTTGAACTGCTCAAAATTTGAAATCTAAAAAATAATCACGTTATTTTACTCCCGGAACACATTTTATTCTTAAACCAACTTTCAAAATGTCATGAGCCTGCGATTGGCTCAATCATTGACGCACTTAACTATCAGCCTGGCAGTTCTCAAGTAACGGCTTTGTTTTGCCTGCTTACAAGTGGAAAAGCTGCTGTTTTCCAGGTTAATTGACTATTAATTTCCCCCCCCCCTTTCAGCAGCTAAGTCTAAAGTATTCGATTACCTTTAGACAACAAAAAAACTTTTTAAATTTCCTTTACATACTGTTTTTCGAGTTTCATTGTTCTACATAAGTTCCGCGTTCTCCCTCGTTTCACCTAGAGACAGAAAAGATGTTGAAAAAAGACTGTTTGAAAGACTGAAAAAAGAAAAGACTGTTTAAAAAAAGTTAAGTATCACTCGATGTTCATAGCATTGATTCCGAATGAATAGAAGAAAATGAATATTGCCGAGCTAATATTGCCTAAAAGTAACTTCATATTTTATACACAAGATTGGAACTTTCGATTTTCTTTAATTTCACCAGCCCCGGGTTACATTCTGAAATCCATAGCTAACAACAGACAAATGATTGTTTTCATAATAACAAATGAATACGAGATAGAATACAGTAGGAAGAACCTGCAACCGCATATTGCAGGCGAGCGTCAGTGTTAGTCGCTCCGAGAAGAGAACTCTGCCGTCAGAGTGCACTCGGAGCAGAATATTGGGCATATCGATGACATGTCGATGAGCTCGGATCTCATTCTTGAACAATTTTTCAAATATTTTTCCCGGTCGGAAATTAAAGAAGGTCGCATGAACCATCCAAAAATTAACAAAATGAGGTTTGTGAGACTACTTATGCTCCTGATTAATCGAAAATTGTAAGGAAGCTCTTTAAATTGAGCTTGGGCCACCTTGGGGCCGAGTCCGCAAAACCATGTTAGATCTTTTTGTCCAAGTTCTTTTCATTAAAAAAACAACTTTTTCATTTAAAAAAACACGCTTCTCACCGCGAAGAAAGTGTCCGGCCTCCAGATCTGGTCGGTATTCGTAAAAATTATAAACTTGGGCACTTTCTGCGCCAAATGAGCGTATGAGAGGCGATGATCTCGCCACGTCTCCCGGAAGGTAACTTGCACATCATAAGACATAGAGACAAAGTCGATATTCGAGATACTGTGAACAGTAGAATTTTATTGTTTAAAGTATAAAATGCAGATTTCACCTCAATTTTCAAAAGTTCCTTTCCAAAGAAAAAAGCCTTTACTCATCTTCAAACTCTCAGTAACACAGGTTTAAAGATGAACGAATCCGCCGGACGGGACCGAATAGAACTATCTCACATATCTATAACCGGAAGACATGAGAAACGGCTGCGTTCGGTCCCGCCCGGCAGACTGGATTTTCCCCGTGCGCTAGTTTATTCAAGTTTCTCTGTTTGATATGGCTTCTGAGGCCGATGTGGTACCTTTTGTAAATTCTGTGAGAATAATCATTATTTCTGGCTATGTGAGCAAATCGGCTGCCCTTCCCCCGTTCCTGCTTACCACTTCAACGACACCTAAATTAAATATTTTCTGATTTACAAGTTTTCCTGCTGCTCTGGTTCAAAAAACCTATTACCGAACATCTCCCGAAGTCAACTTTTCTGTAATTTACTAATGAATTTTTTTTTCTAATTCAAGATTAAGCGGCATGGAGAAAGGGCGGTCGATTTGCTAAAGGCGTCTTTTTTGTTTACTCGTGATTAGTGCTCGAGTGCTCTGTGTGTGAGAATTTTGAGTGCTCTGTGTGTGTCAGGATGGTTTTAAAGCAAATTACAAACAGAATTCGAGGGGGGTGAAAACATAACTTTAACACTGGCTTTCTCATTATTCGCAACTTCCGGTCTCAAAAAATGCTCAAATTTTTTGAACATTTTAAAGTGACCTATGTCAAGTTATACTATCATCTTCACTCTAAAAATCCCCAGACTCTTCATGAGGTCAAGTTTATTGTATAAAACGTTTCTCAATCAAAACTTGAGAAGCTCTCACTTTTCGGTTCATTTTGCGTCAAGTTTTTAAAAAAAAGCAAAAATTCCAAATTTATACATCAGGCGCATAACGGCGTTGGCTGACGCAGACGAGCTATGAATAAAGACTCCTAGAGAAAGCTCTATAAAAAATCTTTTTTGGAAAATCACAGAGCCTGTCTTTCTCAAGGTTCACTACACCTGAATATACTTTTCGGGTCAAGATTTCGTCGAAAACTGCCTGTTTCTGCTGCGATGTTGAGACCGTAGTCTTTCGTGTTGAGACCGTAGTCTTTCCGAAAATTCTGTTCCGACTTTTCTGTTGAAGATGCTTGGCATTCTTTTGATTCTCGAAGCCATTCTGTTGTCGTTGTCGTCGATGTCGTCGATGATCGGTAATTTTAGAAACTTTGCAGCTTCTACTGGGTCGGTCCAGAGAGACCTAGCCGTCAAACTAGTCGGCCTATCTGGACAGGTGAAGAGGTGAGTGGTTGTGTGTCCGGGTTGGTCGCAACCCGGGCAGCTGTCCTCGATGGTGGGAGTACGTTCTGGACATGTACATATGTAGCTTCGCCGAAATTCTCTGTATCCAGACAGGAACTGGGCGAGTGTTCGTCTTGTAGATCTCGGAAGATTTCTCTTTTCTCTGGAGATAGGCGGTGGTGGGTCCCAGCACGACAGGCAGTGAGTATTTGTTCTTCACCGCTGTTACTGTATCCGTGTGTTTCTTCTTCATGCATTCGCGGTACGTTTCTTCTGTTTTCACTTCATTTTGGATGCTTTTTTGGTGTTCACAGAAAAGGGATCTCGCCCTCTTCAACTGTCTGGGAGGAGGTGGCATCTTGGTTGTATCGTGATCAATGTGGTCTCGTTTATAAAGCCAAAGGAGGAACTGCTTGTACAGCATGCCGTTGTGAGGCTTCACCGCTAGGACTTCCGATTCAATGTGGAGATGATCTATGGATTTCATCTTGACTCATCCGGTTGCCACTCTCAACGCAAAATTTTGGGCAGCTTGAAGTTTTTTCCAATTACTTTCGAAGAGAATCGGAGACCATATCGGTGCGGTGTAGTTGATAAATGGTCGGCCGCCGACTTTGTAGGTTGTCACCAAAAGTTCTTTTTACTTTCCCCAAGAAGCTCCAGCAAGTGCACGTAGTGCTGCATTCTGGTTTCGGTGTGTCGTCCTAGTTTTCTTTGCATGAGCTCCGAACGGGTACATCGTGTCGAAGGGGACGCCTAGGATTTTGATGGAACGGACAGTTGGAACAGTGATGTTATCTCTTCGGTTGTTGAGCTGCAGATTGACCTCCCTGCTATTTAGCGTCAACAGTATTGTCGCGCCTTTCTCTGCTGCTAACTTCAGTCGTCAGGAGTCAAACCATTGTGCTAGTTCGACGAGGTAGCTGTTGACTTTGTTGCATATTGGAGCGATGTCGGGCCCTTTCGCAAAAACAGTACAGTCATCAGCATATGAGACGAGTTCGATATGTTCCGGAGGTGAAGGCATATGTTCCAAGAAAAGAGTTAGTGACAGAACTCAGCCTTGCGGAACTCCAGCACTGAGTTTACGTTTCTTGATCTGGGTTCCTCGAAATTCGACGTAAGTTTGTCGTCCTCTCAAGTAGCCACAGATTCATCTTCCTAGCCTCAGATCATTCTGCCATTCTGTTCAATACAATAAGCGACATGTAATGGAAATCAGCAGAACCATTGATTTATGTTTGTCTAAGAGTTATGATAGAGGTTTTTCCCTTTAGTGCCTTCAAAAACTCCATAAAATGAGCTTGTGATTTAAAAAAATTCCAAAACTTTTTCGATTTTTTTTCGAGCAGCCCTGCTTATGATGAATTATTGCAAGGCCTTTCGTTCTCTCCTCCGGTTACGTAGATGGCAACATCCAGTTTGATTAGTCGAAACAACCAAAAATCATTATTTGTTGAATTTGTACAATTCCGTGTAGCAATTCCATTACTGTCACATATCATTTTTTAGAAGACGTGATAATGGGTTTGTACAATTGAACATCCGTGACGCAATACTCCATCACTCGGTCTTTAAATTGAATCACAACTTTTAGTTCTCTAATTTCTTAATTGACTATGAATAATTTCCTCCTACATACATGTGAAAATTCTGCTGTTGTGGTTCAAAATGCTTTGTTTCTTATCTTGGCATTTCTATACATGATTTGATCATTTTCTCACTGACTCCTTTTTTTACTTTTATCTATTTTGTTCTTTTTCTTTAAAAGTATTACTCTCTTCCACTTCTCTATCTGCGCCTCTCTCTTTTTATATATGTGTTTTTTTCTCACTTTCTCTACTCCTTTCTCTCTCTCTCTCTCTCTCTCCCTCTCTCTCTCTCTCTCTCTCTCTCTCTCTCTCTCTCTCTCTCTCTCTCTCTCTCTCTCTCTCTCTCTCTCTCTCTCTCTCTCTCTCTCTCTCTCTCTCTCTCTCTCTCTCTCCTCCCGTACATATGTATTTCCCCTTTCCAACTCTACTCCTTTCAAATACTGTCACGTCTTCCCTTTGGTTTTGTGCATCTTTCATATATCTTCAACGGATACGTGATGAGGTAAATTAATCACATTTAGACATTCACTCATTCAAGTTAGTTTGAAAAAGCAACGACGACATTAAAGCAAAAAAACTTTCGTTGCAAACTGAATGAATAAAAGACAATGAAGAAATTATGGAGAGAAAGAAATAGAAAGAAAGATGAAGAAAAAAGAGAGAAAAAGATAAAGAAACAGACATATATGTACATATAGAGATAGAGTGAGAAAGAGAAAAATAGAGAGGGATGTAGAAAGAGACAAAGAGAGAGAGAGAGGGAAGAGAGTGGGGAAAGGTATATAAAAAGGTAAAGAGAGGGGTCTAAAAATACAGAAAATTGTAGTGTGTATATATATATATATATATATATATATTCTTTATCGCAATGGGTTAAGTTTGGGTGTAAGGGGATATTGGATCCAGGTTAAAGGTGTTGACCCGAGCGTGTCACTTTGATAACTGAAGTGAGAAAAATAAAACGAAGCACAGTCGAAGGCTGATTGCGACCACGAGCCTTTTTGTCTGCGCTGAACAGTACACTTGAGAAATAAACTTGTCAGATATCATTTAAGACTTTAGTGAGCGTACTGCTTGTTGACAAATTTTGAATACTTATTTTAAAACTGTTAAGATGATTGGTTTTTTTTTATAAAACAGCTATATATTAACGAGATTGTAATTCAGTTAAATCAGCTTCCTGAACAGGTGGACTGATTCAGTTTTGACCACATCGATACTTAGATTATTCCACGCGTCACAAACTCGTACCGGTAACATATTAGAATGAGAAACAGTATTCAGACGCGGGACATTTAGTGCCCAACTATGGGACCTAGTACTGTAATGGTGAGCTCGCAGATTGAAAATAGAAAATAGTATAATATTAATTTACGACTAAAGCTAAAAATAAAAACGGATTGTTGTTCAAATAGATTGGGAATAATAAATTCGAATCTATGTTCATGCATTACAACGTTCCATTACGGTTCTTGGCCCAATTTTCATTGGGGAGGGAGGCGCATTTTACTTTGAAGGGCCTTTTGTTTTGAGTGTGTTCAAACTAATGTATATAATACACTAACTTCTCTTTTTTTGACAAATTTGGTCATTAAATCGACAAAAAATTAATATTGTGAGAAGTTTTTTTCATGCGGTCTCGTTTCTAAACCGTACGGCCTCGTTAGCATACATTTTAACTAAGCCTAAGCGAAAAAAAATGAGTGTAAAGTAACCTGGCCCCCTCCCCCATCCTTCCCCCCAAAGTTAAATGCGCCACCCCAAGTAACAAAGTAATGTTGGTTGACCATTTCATTTCAAGAACAAACACTAAGAAACAAAAATGTACATCATTTTCGAAATTGCCCTTTTCCTCACACATATTTGCTACTCCAATCACTTCTGAGATTTAATGTGACTTTCATCTGAAACTGGACATTTTGAACCAGTATTGTACCAACTGTACCAACATTGTACCAACATTGTACCAACATTATCTTGTACCAGTATTGTACCAGTATTGTACCAACTGTACTGTACCAGTATATAACCAGTATTGTACCAACTGTACCAACATTGTACCAACATTATCTTCCGTTCCTCTATCATAATCAACATCGCGATAAGCTTGATTTTTTGCGCTTTTCGTTTCTGAAGTTAGGTGGTGTGCTTGTTTTTTCCTCAATTCCTTCTTGTTTCTTCATTGTTTTAATTTTTACTAACATTTCAACACCAAAAAAAATGCTCAGGAAGGAAAGCTTCTACATTTTTAACGACATTACATTTAAATTTCGAAAGTAAGGAAACAGTTGAAACTAAAACCATTCCCCGTTATTCTACTCTTTAAAACCTGTTATTATACGAGATCTTATGATTGTTTTCAATCTATTTTGAAGCAATTTTAGACTTTAATGTGTATATACGAAGTTATACACAAGTTATACGTGTGTTTGTGATACTTGGAAGTTGTGCTGAGTTCGTAATTTGCATTTTTCCACGTAGAAAGATGAATTGGTTTGCAGAAGTTGAAATTGTTGTTGTATCGTTTTCCTAACGATAATCATTACTTGTTTTTTTTATTTGCGAACGAAAACGCTACTAGAAACAATGAGAGATTGAAAAGCAAGCTCCAAGAAGATGGATAAGCATTTAAACTGACCTTCGCATATACATGTTCACCTCCACCCTAGTCGGCTCATTGAACGAAAGTGTACCTGTTACACGTTATCGTTATCTTTGCAATAGCCGTAAACAAAAAGTTAATATCAACAAACTGAACGAGAACTTCTCCTGCTAGTCAGGTTTTGAAAAAGACGTAGTTTCTTGTCATAAACACTTACGGAACACATTAGTTTGAGTCAGTAAGGATAATTTTTCCAAAGCAACTGTCGTTAATTGAACCTCTGTGATGCAATGTATAAGTCTAGGTTTTTAGTACAAAAAACCCCCTCCCCTCCCATTCCCAATCGCCTTCTCCCGCAATCCTGCTTTGTTTTTTTATATACTTGGTCTCACATTGATAAAATAGTGTTCCACTTTGAAATGTCAATGAATAACTTCACAATTGTATCAATGAATATGTAGATAAATTTTCCTCTCAAAATAAGATAAGATGGTTAACAGCTAAAACAACTGCTTCCAATTTAACTTTGTTAGAGAGACTGCTATAATTGATTACGCTCATACTAGTCTATTCTGGTATACTTTTCGACAAGTTGTTATCTGACCATTATCGAGTAAAGCCGCCGGCCGCAACCGCGCATCGTAACTCTGGTTGATCATGCGTTGTAATATGAAATCTGCATCCACTTTCTGCTCGCTGAACTTTTTTTAAAACATTTCTTGTTCTCTAAAAAAGTTATGAGGTCAAGTTTCCGAGAAAAAATAAAAGAATAATTTTGGATGGATATAAATTATTGCTGAGAAGATGCGTGAAAACTGAAAACTTCTAGAAAAACCAATGGACATCGTGTTTTTGAAGATGATTTTTAGACAACAGAACGAAAAGTGCCAGAGCTTTGTGTCGAAGAACCATTTCATTTCCCGTATATCTCAGCTAAATTTTTGCCACACATGCACGAGAGAACTCGTGCAATTTTTCTAGTTGGTCGGTAACCAGTTACCAGTGCTAACCAAATGTTCTAGTTGGTCGGTAACCAGTTACCAGCGCTAACCAAATGTTCTACTTGTTCGGTAACCAGTGACCAGCGCTAACCAAATGTTCTAGTTGGTCGGTAACCAGTGACCAGCGCTAACCAAATTTTCTAGTTGGTCGGTAACCAGTGACCAGCGCTCACCAAATGTTCTAGTTGGTCGGTAACCAGTGACCAGCGCTAACCAAATTTTTTAGTTGGTCGGTAACCAGTGACCAGCGCTAACCAAATTTTCTAGTTGGTCGGTAACCAGTGACCAGCGCTAACCAAATGTTCTATTTGGTCGGTAACCAGTGACCAGCGCTAACCAAATGTTCTAGTTGGTCGGTAACCAGTGACCAGCGCTAACCAAGTGTTCTAGTTGGTCGGTAACCAGTGCTAACCAAATGTTCTAGTTTGTCGGTAACCAGTGACCAGCGCTAACCAAATGTTCTAGTTGGTCGGTAACCAGTGACCGCTAACCAGCTGATCAACCGATTACTAATGATTCCCTTCCTCAGAAAAGACTCACAAAGTTAAATATTTTTTGGCCTGCCCCTGTTAACTCCTGGCTCTCGCGAATCTATTTTCATAGCTTCTTATGAACTCTGCCTCTACTTGTGTCTTACGAAAGCTTGTGAAAACTCATACAATATCTTGCACTTCTGAATTTTTTCAGACATTTTGCAAAAACTCAAAAAAATCCTCTACGTAGTTCAAGTTGTCTGAGAATATTAGTTTTCGAAATTGAAGCTTCTAATTTGATTCAGATGGTTTGAACTGAAAGAAAAACTTGAATGAGTCTTCAGTATGTAGCCTTTTTTGAGATTCTTCCTAAAAATGCAAGAAATAATTCGCGTGCTTGCCAAACCAAAGATGGCTACACAAAGAGAACGTAATTGAGACGGAACAAGAAAAATTCAGAAAATATTTTATCAGCAACTAGGGGCCTTCAGTGTATCTACTGAAGACCACATCGTGCTCACCTTGATATGATGTCGAATCCGATACCAAATAGCAGAAACGACAATGACCAACGCAACATGAAGGGGTGCCTCTGAGAAATGAGATGATTGAAAAAGTAAAATGAGAATATTACTTTTTCTTTCTTGGTTCCGAGATTTGACTTCATACTTATTTTACAATCAAATCAAAATGAACTAGAAAACCGAATCTTAGTTTACAATGTTTGACGAAACATCGGATAGACCTAATAAGAAATGTATGAAATTAAAATTTTAAAAAAACTAATGACTTTCACTTTTTCAATTCTTAATTGTTGAAAGATTTGAAACAAAAAACGTTGTATTAAAAACACAGGAAACGAAATAAGAGGGCAGTAGAAACGACAAATGGCTTGGAATACTCAATAAAGAAAAGTCGTAAAAGTGATGAGCCTAGACCTTCAAAAGATGGAAGAGCTTTGAGAGTGTTCACGAAAAAATCTTGGAATTTTCGTATCGAAAACGAAAAACTTGCAAGATTTCGCAAAAGTTTCAAAAGCATTTGTCTAAGGCTTTTCATAAAGACCATTTGTCTAAGGCTTTTCATAAAGACCATTTGTCTAAGGCTTTTCATAAAGAGCATTTGTCTAAGGCTTTTCATAAAGACCATTAAACTCATGTATGTATAATACATCGCAAAGCCGATCATAGTGAGTAGACACTACCATCGTCGAAATTATGAGAGATCAAATGAGAAAATATTCCATCAAGAACTATAAAACACAAAAAGTTTGTAGATTCAATTTTATACTACACGTGGACTGAGTCTGTGGTAAAGAAGGAGTTGATCTCTCAACGGTGATCTTGGGGCAAGATTATCATTATCATCATTAAAGTGGAAACATGTTTTCCGCTCCATACTCTCACGTCGGCTTTGAACTCGCCTAAGAACTTGCTGGTTCAAAACCAACAGGAAGACTAGAAATATCTCCCAAAGATCATATATCCAATATTACTATTATTATTATTATGAATGCTTAATTGGAATAGTTACAGAGAATCGAACAAAACAAGACGAGAAGCGACAAAAAAATTAATTGCTTGATAAAAAAATTAATTTTCAAATAAGAAACGAGACACAAAATAAGGTTTTTTTTGAAAAAGGAAAGGTCACGTACCGAAAGCATAGTTAAACATTAAAATTTCATCATTACTCATTAACGAGAGGAAGAAGAGAGAATGTAAAAGACAGAGAGAGGGGAAGAGAAAGAAAGAGAGTATTCAAAAATTTATTCAAAAACCATCATTTTTTGGAGGTTATAGTAATAGAGTCTTAAAGTTGCCTTCGGAAAAAAGTTTTTTTTTGCTCTTCTCTTTCCCCCGGAACGGCTGCCATGTAACTTCGATGGATAAACCCTGCGGTAATGTTCTCCTTCTCCGTCCTTCTCGAAAGGCCGCTTTTGAGCAACGCCCAACAGAACTCAGTTAAAAAAAGCCCTTCTTATATTGCCCCCTAAAGCCTCTTCAACCCTGACATCTCATAAGATTTCATCTTGTCAAAAACCGTTTATGCTCTATCATACATTGTGTGATAAAACATTTCAGAAAATTCATTGCGTGAGTTACATAAATTCATAAATTCATTGCGAAAATTCAAAAGTTGTCTGTTTTGGAATTTTCTCCAGTTAAACTGACAAAGAAAATTCAACTCACTTCAATGACCGGAAAAAAGTATTGGCTTCGGCAGCCAGCGAAAAAAGTATAATACACAAATGGTCGATTTCTTACATTCGAGCGCTGAACTGCAAGTTCAAAAGAGGAGCATTCTATCGGGCGATTTTAAATTTTTGTGTGTTTTTCATGCGTTTATTGCAGACTATAATATATAGAACTCCATTATAATTTATGGTTAAAGAAACAAAGTTTAGATCTATGTTTCTTGATCTGGAATTTTATGAGATTCGCTTTCATAAAAGTCATTATTTTGTCTTCTCCTGTTTAGATTCACTGTCTCAAACACTCCTTAATCATTCCAACATTCTGTTGTACTTTCGCAGAAAGGAATCAAACGACTTAATGGGGCGAAATAGAAGAGAGCTATTACACGAATAAATATAGCTAAACATATGTATCTCTTGTTGAAAAAAAGGCTAAGAATTCGAACTATTTCTTGAGAAAATAAATTTTCATTTTTTTTCGGATAAATATTGCCTTCTGAACGAAGAAATAAAGGCAAAATGGTAATAAAAAAACACATTAGAGATCAGAGAGCGAAAAAAACAACAAAAAATTTCGGAAAGAAAAGGTTACGTAAAAGACTTCTGAAAAGAGAACGAAAAGAGAAAACAATTGAAGAAAAAATCAAATTGAAAGAGATGAAAACGGTCATATACGAAAGAAAGAGAGAACGAGTAACAAATGCATTGAGAAGGAGTAAAAAGAAAGAAAGAAAGAACTGAAAAGAGGAGGAGTCTATCTTCATTTGGTGAATACGAGAGGAGTGAAAAACGACTGAAACAGCAATAAAACGCAACAATCCGACAAGCGGCGAGATTGATTTCCTTTGAAACAACTCCAAATGGCGGTTATTGTAGATGAAAAAAGAATCGAATGAAATTTTCATCTTTCTCGATCACAATTTGGTTAGAACTTGTTGCTTCAGAAGAAATTTTTGCTACTAAAAAGAGAATTCTCTTGATTGATTCAGTGGAACAGCTTAAAAGGAAACAAAAAAGGTTTTTGTTCTCTGTTTTTTAGCTCAAAAAACATCAGAGAAACAAAAATTTGGGAAGTTTCTAGTTTTTACGCACTAAAACAATGCATGTATCAGAGACTAACTCAGTGTTTAAACAAGCGGCGTTTGAACAATCCCCAGAATTGAAGAGAGGACTACAAGCTGAACTTTATCGCGACCTCACGAAGCAATGAGAAATATACAATAACAGTGGAGTGAGAAAAGAGCAATTGAGAGCGGATGCAGTATAAATGGAAATGGAGCCCGATCGAAAAAAAGTGATGGATTAGATAAGAACAAGAATGTGACTTGAGTAAGGGAGAGAAGTTACTATTACTGGGAAGAAGAGTTACTCTTACCGAAAAGAAAGTAACTCTCACCAGAGAGAAGAGATAATCTTTAATTGAAAAATAGTTACTTTTTTCTCAAGAAAAATTATTCACGCTTTCTGGCATCTTTGTAATTTTTTTCTCTCATACTTTTCCTTTAATAATTGAATTTTACTTTCCCATGTCATTTTCAGCTTGTCTTATCTTGTTTCTAAACCTTGATGTACTTTTCTCATCTCTTGTGACACTCTGCCACTCTGGGTCTCTGCATGCTTTCGGTCTATTCAGTTCCAACTGCTTTTTTATCATTTAAGTACGTCTCTGCCTCTTGCAGTGTTTCACACTCATCAGAGTAGTTTCTGAGGCCCTCCATAACACTCATATCTCTCTCTCTCTCTCTCTCTCTCTCTCTCTCTCTCTCTCTCTCTCTCTCTGTCTCTCTGTCTCTCTCACTGTCTCTCTCTCTGACTCTCTCTCTCTCTCCCTCTCTCCTTTTTAACTGTGCCATTCTCAAACTCTCTCTGTTTCATTTGCATTTTCTTTCTTTGTTTATTCATCGTTTCTATATTTTTCCTGTTTTCTCACATCCATCTCGGTTTACATCTGTTCCAACTTTCTCTTTTCCAACGTAATGTCTCATCAATTCCTCGTAGTCATTTGATGAAATCTCGCTTACTGGCTTTACTCTAGTCCGGAAAACCTTCTGGTCCGTGAAAATGATTTTTTAAATTCTTTTTTCCTAGGCTGTTTTTGAGTTGGCTTTATGGCTGGAAACGTAGGGTTGAGCGCTCAGAGACATGATTGGATTCATCATATGTGCAGCACGAAGGGCTACCGTGGGACACACGTTAATAGTAGAAAATCTTGACAAAATTTATGCCTTTGAAAGCTTCTCCTGGAAAATAGTCCAAAATTTTCTTGTGAATGTTTTAGAAACAAATTTGTAAAAAAAACAGAGAAGTAAAAAAGTTTTAAAAAAACAATCTTAGAATGGTCATTGTCCGAAGCAGTCAATATTATAACAATTGTCAACTGAGCATAGCTAGCTAAAGGCTATCTGATAAATGATTGACACATATATTTCATAGCAAATGAAATGATCAAGAAATAAAAATGGCGTTTTGTTGACAGTCAACCAGCTTCGCTCATAACGTACATGTATCAGGAAAGTTGTTTGGATATTGATATATTTACGTGTTTAAATTTAAAACACGACCTTTTGAAGCAGTCAGAGAAAAAAAAAAGAATTTTAACACACTTTTAACACATTTTAACACAGCCACACTTTCAAACTATCTACATATGATCAAGATTTAGGGAAAACCTCACAAGTCACTTAAATTGAAAAAAATGATTGTTTTATATTTCAGTTTATCGAGCATGGAGTCCTGAACATCATTTACTGCTGTGAAAGTCATACCGACACAAAATATTTTTCAATATAGCCACGTTCACTGGGTTCAAATTGCGTTTTGCTAACTACTGAGTAGGAGTTTTTTTCAATTTTTTTTCACTGAATATGTCTTTCTCTGAATAAGTAAAAAGTTCTGACAATAATTAACTGAATTTTTCTGGAAAAATTCGCTCAAAAACGTCCCCATGCATGAGTGAAAACTTTTTAATGTAATTTGTATTTATGAGAAGTTATCTTTTTGTTAGAAACTGAAGTTAAGTGGAAACGAACAAATTTGGTTCAAAAAAGACAAAAAATAAATAAGAATCAAGAAAACGTCCGAATAAAACATTTGGAAAAACCTTTCGAGATATCAGCACTCAACGTTTATTTTCTTGAGTTCTTTTCAAAGTTTAATAGTGGATATGGCTTGAGTCTCAGAGTACCAAACGGAGAAAAACTATTAAAAGAAAACATTCTGGGCGAGTATTTTGTTACAGACCTCTATGAGACTTCAAATTTTGAATCAAAAACAGAAAAAATTCTTTACAAGCGAAAACAACTTTTAGAAGAACATTTGAATTTTTTTCTTCCATATAATTTGATGCCTTAGAACATAATTGCAGGTTTTTTGAAGAGTAGTCAAGCTCGATTGACTGTGAAGCGTTTGGTTCCAGACTCTTTCAGCACATTTGCTGTAAGCGGACGCACTGTTGTTGCTGTTTTTTTTTAAATTTCACTACCTGCTAGTAATTACAGCCTGTAAACATCAAGAACATTGTTCGTGATGAAAATGGGCTGGCACTTTTCCTACTTTATGAAAATGGGCTGGCACTTTTCCTACTTTATGAAAATGGGCTGGCACTTTTCCTACTTTATGAAAATGGGCTGGAGCTTTTCCTACTTTATGAAAATGGGCTGGCACTTTTCCTACTTTATGAAAATGGGCTGGCACTTTTCCTACTTTATGAAAATGGGCTGGCACTTTTCCTACTTTATGAAAATGGGCTGGCACTTTTCCTACTTTATGAAAATGGGCTGGCACTTTTCCTACTTTATGAAAATGGGCTGGCACTTTTCCTACTTTATGAAAATGGGCTGGCACTTTTCCTACTTTATGAAAATGGGCTGGCACTTTTCCTACTTAATGAAAATGGGCTGGCACTTTTCCTACTTTATGAAAATGGTCTGGCACTTTTCCTACTTTATGAAAATGGGCTGGCACTTTTCCTACTTTATGAAAATGGGCTGGCACTTTTCCTACTTTATGAAAATGGGCTGGCACTTTTCCTACTTTATGAAAATGGGCTGGCACTTTTCCTACTTTATGAAAATGGGCTGGCACTTTTCCTACTTTATGAAAATGGGCTGGCACTTTTCCTACTTTATGAAAATGGGCTGGCACTTTTCCTACTTTATGAAAATGGGCTGGCACTTTTCCTACTTTATGAAAATGGGCTGGCACTTTTCCTACTTTATGAAAATGGTCTGGCACTTTTCCTACTTTATGAAAATGGGCTGGCACTTTTCCTACTTTATGAAAATGGGCTGGCACTTTTCCTACTTTATGAAAATGGGCTGGCACTTTTCCTACTTTATGAAAATGGGCTGGCACTTTTCCTACTTTATGAAAATGGGCTGGCACTTTTCCTACTTTATGAAAATGGGCTGGCACTTTTCCTACTTTATGAAAATGGGCTGGCACTTTTCCTACTTTATGAAAATGGGCTGGCACTTTTCCTAATTTATGAAAATGGGCTGGCACTTTTCCTACTTTATGAAAATGGGCTGGCACTTTTCCTACTTTATGAAAATGGGCTGGCACTTTTCCTACTTTATGAAAATGGGCTGGCACTTTTCCTACTTTATGAAAATGGGCTGGCACTTTTCCTACTCTATGAAAATGGGCTGGCACTTTTCCTACTTTATGAAAATGGGCTGGCACTTTTCCTACTTTATGAAAATGGTCTGGCACTTTTCCTACTTTATGAAAATGGGCTGGCACTTTTCCTACTTTATGAAAATGGGCTGGCACTTTTCCTACTTTATGAAAATGGGCTGGCACTTTTCCTACTTTATGAAAATGGGCTGGCACTTTTCCTACTTTATGAAAATGGGCTGGCACTTTTCCTACTTTATGAAAATGGGCTGGCACTTTTCCTACTTTATGAAAATGGGCTGGCACTTTTCCTACTTTATGAAAATGGGCTGGCACTTTTCCTAATTTATGAAAATGGGCTGGCACTTTTCCTACTTTATGAAAATGGGCTGGCACTTTTCCTACTTTATGAAAATGGGCTGGCACTTTTCCTACTTTATGAAAATGGGCTGGCACTTTTCCTACTTTATGAAAATGGGCTGGCACTTTTCCTACTTTATGAAAATGGGCTGGCACTTTTCCTACTTTATGAAAATGGGCTGGCACTTTTCCTACTTTATGAAAATGGGCTGGCACTTTTCCTACTTTTTGAAAATGGGCTGGCACTTTTCCTACTTTATGAAAATGGGCTGGCACTTTTCCTAATTTATGAAAATGGGCTGGCACTTTTCCTACTTTATGAAAATGGGCTGGCACTTTTCCTACTTTATGAAAATGGGCTGGCACTTTTCCTACTTTATGAAAATGGGCTGGCACTTTTCCTACTTTATGAAAATGGGCTGGCACTTTTCCTACTTTATGCTATAATTTACCACTCTCTCGCACCTCTCCTTGCTTACATCGTGGTTTTAGAGTAAGTTCGTGAACGAAAACAATGAGCTCACGCTCTCTTGTGCGACCTTTTAAATTCTTCTGGACTAGGTTTTAACCACGTGACCGGTCGTCGACCGGTCACGTGGTTAAAACAGAGATTGAACGTGCGGCAGTTTGTTGATTGTGTAATCTACAGAGAAAAACAATTCAGCAAAACAATTTTTGTTCATAAACTGCAAGGAATAGCAACAATTCCTTGTTGACGCAGTGGTAAACTGCTCGCTCCACTTGATTTCGATTCTCATGCAAATTTGAATTGAAATGTGTTTAGGGGATATAGTTTAACTAAATTTTCCATTTGATGTTCTTCTCTCCTTCATTTTCAAGTGTAATTTAAATGCGTGTGACCCTCCTTCCTCTTCCATCAAATACGGAGAAGTTGTCAAGTTTTTGAAATTTTTACAAGATCGGAAATCCGAAAAGAATGTCAGCTACTTGTAATTTGAGAAAAGTAACTTACCGTTTTGTTATGGGAAGGATTTATATCTGATATCGCGAATCTTGGCGAACAACCAAGTTTGTGTTATAAATGTCTTCGCCTCGTGCGAAGAGTCCACATTTTTGTTTTTTCTCCTTAATTCGCTATTTCATATGAAAATTGTGTTTTTAAAAAAAAAAGTTTTTGTTTCAGATTTATCGATAAACTGTTCTTCATAAAACATTTCTGGAGACATAAGCCTGTGTGACAAAAACGTTAACTTGAATGAGAATTGTGTCATATGCCCAAGTTTGAACAAATACATGAATCAAACTCGGCAACAGACATATCAGAAGCGTTCATGAAATATTCCTAGAAGAACGCATCGAAAAAAAGCTGATTAACGTAAAGAAACTGTTTTGTGTGAAAGAAAGGTTACAGATTCTCTAAAAGTCTTTCTTCTATGTTTTAAAATAATGAAAGGCACAATCAATAACTGTTTTTACGTTAATAAAATCAATAATGAAAGGCACAATATATAACTGTTTTTACGTTAATAAAATTGATCAATAACTGTTTTTACTTTAATAAAGTCAATCATGAAAGGCACAATCAATAACTTTTTACGTTAATAAAGTCAATCAATAACTGTTTTTACGTTAATAAAATCAATCAATAACTGTTTTTACGTTAATTCTCAAAATTCTGTTTCGCTCCAGTTCTGACAGAACTTTGTGCTTTCTGTGTCATTAGAATGTACTCAGACACATACATATGCACATACGTTCACATCAGTTCCAAATGCAAGAGGAACAAGAAGAGATTTAGTGAAAAGTATGCAAAACCTCAGCGCTTGTGTTAAGATGAAAAAGGTAAAATAAAAGAATGAGTTTCTCTTTGGGATGTATTGTGCTGGTGGTCAAACAATTACGGATAAGAAATATAATGAATCTATAGAGAGCAGAAGTCTGTCTGAGTTGGGGCGAACTAGACTTCTGCTACATTATATTAATAGCAGTGATATCAAAATGTAATTAACTTAAATTAATCCCCTCTTTTACCAATTTTCTATAATAATTTAGCGAGATGAGGGGGCCAATCAACAGTATGTCTGGAGAGGTAACAGAGCAACACGAAGAGCTTTTAAATTTAGAGGATATGGAATTTCGGTGCATCGAAGATGCTTCATGTAAAAGACTATTGTCATATTGGAAAAGACGTCTGCAAAAGTTAACAACTCCTTTCGACAGATGGTTTCGATTTATAGTTCACCAAACCTGCGAATTTTCTCCCGGTCGCCCGCCCGGAAAATTTTTTCCAGCTCATCCTGCTGAGCTGTGGCACAAGAGAAATTTAAACAACTTTTAGTAACAATTTCTCCTTCGATCTCTTTATCCACCTCTCAAAACTTTCTAGAACCAACTTTGACTATCTTTTCCGTTTTCAAACAAACTACTTGAATAGATTTGAATCTTTTTTGACCTCAAATCTTTTTATTATCACTTTTTATTGGTTCCATTTTTTTAGCTCTTTCTCTTTGTGTCTCGCATATCATTTTTCTCTCTCTCTATAAGCTCTGAGTCTTCGATTTTTTTCTTATTTTTTTTAAAAAAAACTAAACGAGAAAAAACGGAAAATAGGTAGCTAGCTCATTTTTTCCATAAAGAATGATCTAGAAAAAAGTGAGAGAAAGAGAGGGAGATAATACTAGAGAGAAAAAGTCAGAGAGAGATTGAGCGAGTGAAAAAGAAAGAGAAAGAAATTTATACACTATTTAAAAACCATATGAGACCCGAAGAAGGTATTGGCCAAGCATCAAAGATCTATGCTTTCAATTCTATCTACACTGCAGGGTAAAACTTCCAACAAATTAAGAACTGACTCAGATCAACTCTAGATATGCCCTTATCCTAAAGTCGCATTTAATGAACATTTGCATGTAGATAACCAATGAATATATCAAGTGAATGCTAAATTTCAAATGAAAAAATTTTAAGTAAGAAGGTATCAGTGACAAAATATTTTAGGTATTAGTGATGGGTTATACTGATGAAGGAGCGAAATACGTAGAGAGATAGAGAAGTTAAAGAGACACCAGAAAACAGAGAGAAACGTTTCAAGAGAATGGCGGAAAAGGAAAAAGCATTATGGAGTTATGGTTGAGTGAACATTTTAATCTAATGCTTTCCAATTCATATAATATGTGAATGATATTAACTAGGCGTCACTGCCTTTAAACTGTGTAACCTATCTTCTTGTGCTTTGTTGTGCCAGTGAGACGATGCGGAAGAATACTGGTTTATTGTCGACAATAAACCAGTATTCTTCCGCATCGTCTCACCGGAAATATATCTTCACAACAAAGCGAAAGAAAATATCAATATATCACAACAAAGCACAAGAAAAAAATCAATATATATATCTTCACAACAAAGCGAAAGAAAATATCAATATATCACAACAAAGCACAAGAAAAAAAATCAATATATATATCTTCACAACAAAGCGAAAGAAAATATCAATATATCACAACAAAGCACAAGAAAAAAAATCAATACATATATCTTCACAACAAAGCACAAGAAAATATCAATATATCACAACAAAGCACAAGAAAGAAAATCAATATATATATATATCTTCACAACAAAGCACAAGAAAAAAAATATCAAAACCTTCACGATGCGAGTAACCAAGCACGCCCAAATGTGTAACCTATCATTTGAAGATGAGTGATATGAGCTTTCAGTAGGCCTTCTGTCCAAGTCGGAGCGAAAATAATAGAATAATGAAGCTTGTAAAACATTTTAAAAAGGGTTGAAATCAAGTGGAAGACAAGAAAATGTTAATCCGAAAAACTAGTGAATCCTTGAAAACGAGAAATGAGTTTTCATTTGTATGACATTCAATCTTTTGGTCTACCGTAATCGACGTTTAGATTTGCGGGCACGATAGTTTGAAGACTCGTACAAATATTGTCATGGTATGGCGTGGAGAGCAGTTTGTTATAGAGTTCAAGCAGTTTGCTGTTACGCTTTAGTTTTGTTTTACCCGCACCGCTACCTTTTAAACCCCAGTCTGCAGACGTTTGACCGAATTACATATCGCGTTGAACTTTGAATCAGCCAAAAAGTTGCGGTGCATGATTTTTTATGTCACGCATTTGAAACGATATTAAATATGATATTTAAATACTTAAAATTAATTTATTTATTTATTCATACATCAATACTGATGTGACAAAACATAAGATAAGATAATACGTTACTAATATGATAATAAAATTTGAGAGAGAATACTTTCGTGAAGCGATTTCATCTTCTTTCGTCTTCCATTCCTGAATGAAAGGCAAGCTTGTTAACAATATCTTTCGAATGACGAAACTCCCATGTTGAAACAGATATTGTTATAGTGTTAGTGGAAAGGAAGATGTGCATCAATAGATAATGATTAAACATTGTTTATAAGATAATCACAAGAGTCTGTTTGTCGATAAAATCGCATAGATGAGAAACGAAAGACAGAAATAGAGGTACAGAGAGAGAATATGAATAATGAACGACGAAGAAAAATTATAATTAGTGGGCTAATGAGGAAAAGAACCACAAATGGAAAATTGTTATGAAACCAGGTTTTTTTTAGTTTATAAAGACCGAATCATATTGAATTCGATCACCGACAAAAAGACGAATTGGATACAAACATTGAACTCATTTGAATTCAAAAAATATACTAAAACTAAAAACCTATTTCCTCATACGTACAAATGTACAAGATTATAGTATGAGTCCACGTTTTTTTTTTGTGTAAGGATTTTTCGTTATTGCTACTTCTCAGTCAAAAGAGATTGGTTATTCTGAACACAATTCAACTTTTTTTCTTCTAGGAAAAAAAAAGAAAACAATTTCCAGTTTTCAAATTCGGTTTACGTTCAACAGTGATCAGCTCCTGAATTGAATTTTCGTAGTTTCCCCCCCTTTGAAAAGTGAACTTTTCTAAGATCTTGATGAAATTTTTTTTAAAAATTACTCAAACACGACCCAAAAAATTTTTTCTCATCAAAACCTGAGCAAAAATTCTTCCTTCAGAAAAGAGCAGCCGAGGCAGACGAATGAAAACTAACAGAAATGGTAGAAAAAGACAAAAATTGGGAAGCAAGAGAGAAAACGTTATAGAATATTAGGAAAAATAAGACAATTGTGAAACATTTGAATTTTATTTTCTTGAGTTTTCGAAGTTCCATCATGATTAGGCATGAGCTCAGAGCAAGTTCCATCATGATTAGGCATGAGCTCAGAGCAAGTTCCATCATGATTAGGCATGAGCTCAGAGCAAGTTCCATCATGATTAGGCATGAGCTCAGAGCAAGTTCCATCATGATTAGGCATGAGCTCAGAGCAAGTTCCATCATGATTAGGCATGAGCTCAGAGCAAGTTCCATCATGATTAGGCATGAGCTCAGAGCAAGTTCCATCATGATTAGGCATGAGCTCAGAGCACCGGACGCAAAAAAACTTTGATTTTTTGAACTTGGAGATAGTATTGTGATAGAGACTTCTATGACACTTCTCAACAATGTTTAAATCTAAAACAGAAGAAAACCGTATAAAAGCAAAAACAACTTTTAGAGAAACTTTAAAAAAACTTTTTGTTCTAATTCGTTGCTTCAGAAATGAATCGCCATTTTTCTGAGTGATCATGCTCGATTGAATGTGAAGCATCCGTTTTCACACTGTTTCAGCGCATTTGCTGTAAGCGGACACAATGTTGTTGTTTTTTTTCTTGTACGAAATTCTACTACTGACAGCCTGATAACATCTAGCATAGTGTTCGTAATGAAAATATGTAGGCTGGTATATGAAACTTTTTGCGCTGTTTTTCGCTCTCTCGCACTGCTCGTTGTTTACGTCGTAGTTTTTTGGCGAGTTGGTAAACGGAACAATGAGCTCACGCTATCTTGTGCGACCTTTTTATTTCTTCTGTGTTAATTACACTGAGAAAACCAAAAGTTTATGTCGCAAGCAACGAGCTATGTGACCGGTCGACTACCGCTCACCTAGTTAAAACAGAGATTGATCGTGCGGCAGCTCTTCGAATTGTTCGGATACTCTTTCACTGGTTTCAATTTCTTTCTTAGCTTCAAAAAATCTTCGCATTGAAATCTAAGCGGATAGTCACAATTTCTGTTTAAACTACCAGGTTGACATATCAGGGAACTAGTAGTGTGCTCTGAAGCTGAAAATGATAATGTGGCATTACTCTTGTGAAGGATAAAAACGGGACAAAAAAGTTTTGAAATGAAATTAACAGGTGAAGGATATGTATACAGTGTGGCTGGAAAGTACGGAGTCCGTGGTTTAGGTGTGTGCTATGCACTTTTTCGTGCACGCACCGAATACATTTTTTTGATTTTCGAAGTTTATTGTGTTTTAACCATCGTGTTGAAGTTTGACAATGATTGTTTAAATTTGAAGGTAATGACGGGTCCCCATCTCCAGCGTGCCGCTATCGTTGATTTGCACCAGCACGGGTACTCCAACTCCGACATCGCGAAACACCTCGTCTTCCGCCGAAATCTTGTCTGAAAGACCATCAAACGTTACCGTGAGCTCGGAAATCTCGAGGACCGTCCAAAAACTGGCCGGCCTCGATCTGCTCGGACGCCGGCGAAGATAAAAGCAGTGAGGGAGCGAATACGCCGAAAGGCGGCTGTGTGCGCTTCGGGCAAGTCTTCGCTCGTCTTCGTTTTTCAGAGCGTGAACATCAACAAGCAGAACCATATCAAAGACCTTCTCGAAGACGCCTTGCTTCCCTGGACCCTTACGCACTTCACTGGCCACCCTTTCTGCTTTCAACAGGACTCCGCGCCCACTCACAAGGCCTTTGTGACGCAAGAGTGGTGAGAACAACTTGCCCGCCTTCATAACGAGTAAGCAGTGGCCCGCCTACTCGCCGGATCTCAATTCGCTCGACTATTCCGTATGGTCGGTCTTCGAGGCGAAAGCCTCAGCTCTCTCTCTCTCTCACCCCAATTTGGCGTCTCTGAAGAAGGCCCTGCTCAGGGCTTGGGAGGAACTCGACGTTGATTACCTGCGTGCCACGACTGATGCTTTCCCCAAGCGTCTCCGCCAATTCATCCGCGCCAAGGACAGCCGCATTGAAAACTGACTTCACCCAGTTGTAAATATGTATATATGTTGAGAATAAAATATGTTGAATTGAGAGGAATTAGATTATTGATTACGATACAAAAGCGTTTGAATTTCGGTGCCCGTACTTTCCAGCCACCCTGTAGACATGAACAAATTTCTCAAAACAATTATAGCGAGGACTTATTAACTGCTATGTAGTCAATCATGCAAAAAATTATTCACAAATGTAAACCATTTGATTTTTAAGAGACATCTTTTTTGAATTTTTGATTCGGTAGATCATCGACTTTTAATGTACAAGCTCCAATGCATGGGCATAACAAACTCTTACCATAAGTGGATAGGCTATGAAATATCAAATCGCAATCAAAGGTTGTGCGTCGAAGATAATTTTTTCCGCTTACAAAGTCCCCATTTGAGTTCTCCAAGGGTCGTCTATCGGGCCTATTCTATTTCTCAGCTATATAAACGACATTAAAGTCACCATCCCACCCAACGTTGAGTTTAATCTGTTCGCGGATGACATTAACATATGCAAAACCGTCCCCGAACATGCCTATGAACTGCAACAAGCTCTGGATGGAATTTTTCATTGGTGTACAAATTGGAACATTGCCTTATCAACAACTAAGTCAACAGTATTTCACTTCGGCAGCAAGAATCCCTCAAAGAACTACCACATTAACGGTGGAGTTCGGGAATCATCTATCGAAGTAAAAGACTTAGGCATACTCACTAACACTAAATTGTCCTCCGCAAGCCATATTTCGAACAAATGTAAAGTGGCAGAATCATTAGTTAACCGGTTCCTCAAATCTTTCCAGACCACTTCCTCGCAAGTTTTTACACAAGCTTACACCACTTACATACGGCCTATAATCGAGCACTCCACGAAGTGTTGGTCACCGACCTTAATCGGGGAAGTTGAAAAAATAGAACACGTTCAAAGGTGTTTTAGGCGTAGGATTTTCAAAAGATCTTACATGAATGGAATTCTCTATTTGAGTAGGCTCTAACTACTTGTTCTGCATAATCTTGAGTTTCGAAGGACCTTACAGGATTTGATATTTTTGCACAAGTGTATTCACTCTGATGTACAACTAAATACTGCTCATCTTTACCGTCTGGCACCTCTCGGTATGTCCATGAGGCACACGAATTCATTACGAATCCATCTACCGGTAAAATTTTACTCTTCTAGTTTTTCTACTTTCATCTCTCGCACAATATCAATTTGGAATTGTCTACCTGAAGAACTGATATCCTCTACTTATAGTGCTCTTTTTTCTTTTAAAGTTAGAAAGCTGAGCAAAGATCTGATTATACCTAAGCCTATTATTCCTGATCATTAATCATTTTTATTGGAAAGATCTATCGAGAATGAACGTTTTTGAGTAAATACCATTTAACTAAGAACCGGTGATTACTTGTGTAAATCACTGAAAAGAAAAAGAAAAAAAAAAGAGAATTCAAGTCACAATTGAGAGTTTAACAATTACATCCTAAAAAATTCTTGACTGTTTTCCTCATTTTGCAAAGTAGTCTGAGATTTTCTCAAAGCGCATTAACTTCATTCAGTTGACATGTCTTTGAAGGATCATCATCCATGCATGTGTCAATAAAGGATAATAGAAATATCATTTGTTTGTTTCTTTTCTTTGTTGCTTGAGCACTCTCTGTTATTTTATTTATTTAATTCAATTCAATTCAGTTTATTCGCCAAAGGTATGCTTGTTGTCGCATACACTTATAAGAAAGACATTAAACAACAAAAAAGAAATACATTTTGCAATGTAACAACACGAGGAAGACTCTGCTGACAAACTAAAGATAATTTTAGAAAAACTGAAAAAGAGAAGAAAAAATACAACGAGAACGAGAATGAACGACTAATATAAACTTAAATTGATGTTTAAGACCTCTGGAACATCCAGCAATGACAAATTTATCTGAAAACTTAGAATGGTTTGATTCCTGAGAAGACTGACCGGTAATTTCATAAAAAATCGAGTTGTCCGATAAGCGAAAGAGTGAAAAAGTGAGTTTATGTTTGTGTGCCCTATATGGAAAGCATAAAAGGAGGTGCGACCGTTACACTGTTTGAAAGTGTAAAATTTTCCAACAGGAACTTCAGTGTAACCTTTGAGAATTTTTTTTATATGTCTTTATCTCCACAGGATGACTTGTTGAGGTCATCACTTACGTGGTATGACAATAAAGCTTTACAATCAAAAGCAAGCAACAACAACAAAAACGAATCGAATACTGAATGGAAGGGATAATGGGGACACAAAAAAAGAAGAAATAAAAGTTGGGGAGGGGGTAAATGGGCAACTCTCAATTCATAGTCAGAAAACGTGGCAAGTCGACGATGGTTTGCAGGTCTATGCTCTGTAAAATATATGAAAATTCTTCAATACTCGTCACATTAGGATGATTCTCCGCGACCTTATTCCATAAAGTGATCGACCTCAAACAAAAAAGAAATTTGAGTGTTTGTACTTTTTAACCGAGGAGAGTCTCAAACGAGATGTTCTTAGTGAGGTTCGTAAGTTGAGGTTACTTCTGTATACAACTAGACTTCTGCATGTTATTTAATCGAATCTTCCGTTGAGTATTCTGAGCAAGAAAAGAAGATCTAGTCGAATTCTTCTTACAATTAATGAATCTAACTCGAAGATCTCTAGTCGTCGAGGATAACTTAGCTTAGAGTAGCCACATCGGCTGAGTGCTCTGGTGGTATAGAGTCTCTGGGGAAATTCCAGTCGTTTGGATAAGTTACTTATGATTTTTGGTGCGAAAACCGTCGTTGCGTATTCAAGGAGCGGACGTATGTAGGTGAGGTAGATAATACGATATCCCTTCATGTCCAGGTGTCGAAATGCTTTGAACACTTGAGAAATCTTATTAAGGGCTCTTGATCTTATGATCTCTATGTGTTTATCAAATTTCAAACCAGAATCTATGAAAACACCTAGATCTCTCACTACATTTTATACCTTTATTGCTACATTATATATGAAATATGTACTTCTGATAGATTTTTTTACCTAATTGTAGGCAGAAGATTTTGTTTTTTGCGAGTGGAAGCTCACATTTGGAAGACCAGTCTGAAACTGAATTAATACACGCCTGGAGAGCAGTTTCATCTTCACTATACACTTTCAAGTCATCGACAAACAGAGAAAAACTTATGTTACCTGGCATGCAACTCTGTATATCGTTTATGAAGCAGAGAAAAAGGAAAGGTCCTAAGACCGAGCCTTGTGGTACTCCACTCAAAACTGGAAAGTAATATGAGAAACTCTCACCGATACGTACGCGAAACGATCTGCAATTCAGGAATTCTTCGACCCATCTCACAATACACGTGTTGATTCTTCGACCCATCTCACAATACACGTGTTGATTCTTCGACCCATCTCACAATACACGTGTTGATTCTTCGACCCATCTCACAATACACGTGTTGATTCTTCGACCCATCTCACAATACACGTGTTGATTCTTCGACCCATCTCACAATACACGTGTTGATTCTTCGACCCATCTCACAATACACGTGTTGATTCCAAAAGCAATAAGCTTATCTATTAATTTTCCATGAGGCACTTTATCGAATGCTCTGGAAAAGTCGAAATAAACTATATCTAGCGTGTGCTGTTCAGCCAAGGAAACTTTCCACGCACTTATTGTTTTGAGAAGTTGTAACTCGCAATTTCTTCTCGTGAGAAAACCATATTGAGACTTGCAAAAGTCATTCCAATAGCTCAACCGTATATGGTTACTCAAAATGCTTTCGAATACCCGACAAATATTGTTATCGGACGGTAATTACTAGGAGATGACCGGTGCCCTTTATTCTTGTAGACTGGAACTATTTCTCCAGTTTTCCATTGACTCGGGATCGAATTGAGACGGAATGATTCTTCAAAGATGATAGAAAATGGAAGTGCTAAAGAAATATCACATTTTTTTGAGAACAAATTGGTTGATTCCTTCCGAGAATTCGGTGAATTTGTTCGGTAGTCTTTTGAGGATGTTATAAACAATATGTGGTGAGAATTCTATTTCAGTGATTGACTCACTTCTCGCTTTAGGAAGAAGGCTAAGACATTCTTTTCTTTTTCATTATTTTCTTTTTCAAACCCCGGAGATGGTCGGGTCTATCATTTCCTCTTCACACTGACTTCTACTCGTCTCTACTTCATTGAATTACGAGATTTCTCTTCTGTCTTCTTGGGACTCAAGACTTCGTGAATATCTTCGGTATGAGGTTGAAACGCTAAGTGGTCTACCAAGACTCTTCAGTGCAACGCCACAGTTGCTTATTCCTCTTCCGAAGATTTTCTACTTTTTTTCATTTTCTCATTTTCAACCATGTTAGCGAAGACCTTGAACCAGTTGTCCTTTGGCGATAAAGAATAACAATATCAATAAAAGACTATTGCAAGAGAGAGTCACAGGAGAAAATTTTGTGGAAAATGCTTGGGCAAAAAGAAGTGCCTTGACTGCATCTTCTGAAATGAAATTGTCGCCTTTTTTAAGAGAAAGAAGTTTTGTATTGGATTTGAGAACCATTTTCACCCAGCGATGGATACCTTGGATTGACTTCGTAGCTTCCTTCTCCTGTTCTTTCAATCGAACAGAAATCATTGTCTTGATGCGCGCTTTGATATTCTTGTAATCGTCTCGGAAGTTAGGATTTGTTGATTTTCCGCGCCATAGAATTTTCTTCTCGTTGAAGAGTCGACGGATTATCAAAGGTCGGGGTTTCTGTTTCTCCTTCCGAGCTTTGACTGGGCAGAAGAGGGCAAAAAGCCAAAAGAAAGCCAAAAGACTATCAGCTTCTAATCTTCTTGCATAGAGAGATGTCAGGTTAAATCTTATCAATCTACTTTCATAATTGGATCATTACGTGAGTGCAACAAAACATAACTGTAGTAATTTTGTGAACACATGTTGAATTTTCTCTAATTTTCTGATCAAGGTAATTTTGTGGGGAGACCAAACAACGGAAGCAAAGTCTAGCACCGGCAGAACATACATAGGTTTTAAAGCATTAAATAGTATATGGTGCTGCTATTTTGATAGATAGTGATCTGAATAAGGCATAGACAATTTTCAATGCTCGTTTTGTTACCTGTTCAATATGGAAAACAAATGAGAGCTAATTATCAACATAAACTCCTAAATCACGAATTAGCGATTCTGAGATAATGAATGCAGTTGGAGGTGAGTTCGTAACCAAATAAGGGAATTTTAGGTTCCTTTTACCCATATGGAGAGCATTAAATTTGTGTGTGGCATTTGAGAGCTGCCATTTATCACAGAATTCGCCACCCTAAACATCGGAACAGGCGCTGCCGTGAGCTAGCGGACCTTCTCAAACGCCGCGGAATCGATATCGCATGCGTCCAGGAGACGAGATGGAAAGGGCAGAAGTCACGAAACATCGGTGAAGGATATAAGCTAATATATCATGGAATGACGAAGTTCAACGGGGTCACCATCGTAGTGAGTGAAGATCTTCAAAGCCGAGTAGCCGATGTTCAACGTCACTCTGACCGCCTGATGTCTACTTCCATTGATGCCGACAACCGCCGTATCCGAATTTTCTCCGCATACAAACTGGATGTGATGAAGAGGATAAGGACAAGTTCTGGCAGGATCTACAAGACCACGTTATGAACTGCCCCGCAGAAGATCTTCTATTATTTGGAGGAGATCTCAACGGACATGTCGGAGGAGAAAGCAGCGGATACAGTTGTCACTGTGGAAAAAGGATATGGGAATAGGAACAGCGATGGATGCCGAATCATCGACTTCGCAGAAGCAGCTGGTCTTGTCACATCCAACACCTTCTTCAAGAAGAGAACGAGCCAGATGATCACGTATTCCAGCGGCCTCAACACAAGCGAAATATACTTCATGCTGTTACGAAAACGGGACTTCCCGGCAGTGATCGACACGAAGGTGATCCCGTCCGAATGTCTCGCCCTTCAACACAAGCTGGTCATCACTGACCTGCGTGTCAACGTGAAGAAGAGAGTACAAGTAACTGGCCCGGTAAGTAACTGGTGGAAGCTTCAGGAATATAAATCAGCCGTCGTCACTAGTTTAACCTTCCCTGAAATCGACCCAGAAGACATAAACAGAACATGGGCCTCGCTTCGAGATTCTGCAACCGCCAACGCAAGAAGAGTTCTAGGAACGATGAAACCTGGACGCCGAAGAATTGACAAGCAGACATGGATTTGTACAGACGAAGTGCAGCATGCAGTTCGAGCAAAGAAAGCGGCTTACAAGAAATGGTTCATCGAGAAGACAGACGAGAACTAAGAGGAGTACAAGGCTGCGAAAAAAAAGCAAAGCGAACCGTAGCCTCCGCACGCTCTGAACATCATCGTGAACTCTACGAACGCTTGAAAACGAAGGAAGGAGAGAAGACCTAGCGAAAGCGAGGAAAAGGGCGACTCTTGACATCGAGCACTACAAATTTGTCAAGACGAAAGACGGGCGAAGGCTGCAGAATACTACAGAGATCCTCCGACGCTGGCAACAGCTATTCGAAGAAATTTCAAATGTATAATTCCCACACCCGGATGTTCCAAAAGGCCTGAAATTAGCTGGCCCAGTCTCCCGCATCGCTTTTGCCGAAGTCTCGAAAGCCGTTTGCGCTATGAAGAGCTCCAAAGCCACAGGTCCAGACGAGCTACCAGCCGACTTATGGAAGCTCAAGGAACTACGAGACTCCGCGATCCCCTGGCTTGCAAACTTCTTCAACGCGATAGTGGAAACTGGTCGAGCACCCGCAGATTGGTTGACAAGTGTCACGATCCCGATTTTCCAGAACAAAGGAGATCCAGCGAACTGTTAGAATCATCGACCGATACGCCTTCTTTGCCATACAATGAAAAATTTCGAACGTGTCCTCGAACAGCGCTTGCGAGAAATCGTCAAGCTCCAACGCAACCAATGTGGATTCGTCAAAGGAACAGGCACTTCAGACGCTGTTTTCACTGCTCGCCAGCTGATGGAGAAACACATGGAGAAGCAGCAACCACTCCATCTCGCTTTTCTCGATTTAGAGAAAGCATTTGACCGTGTACCACACGAGCTCATCATGTACACCCTTCGGGACCACGATGTAGCTAGAGCTACCTTGTTTCGAATAATTTGGTGTACTCGTAACGAAATTAATCTTACTGTAGTTTTTAAATATTTGAGTAGTTGCGTAATTTTAGGCCAGTCCTTTCATCTTTCCTTAGTACATATATTCCCTTTGCTCGGAGAATTTCTGCTCAAGTGAGCATATAAAAACGTCAGTTCTCCCTCTTCACGGCAGCCTACGAATTGTTGTTAGTTTTTTGACTCATTTAGTTATTTAGTTTAGCTCAGTCCGTTAAACTCAGTTATTCACTTTAACTCAGTTAGTTAACTTATTCTGGTTTTCTTTGTGTGTTGTTTCTTAATAGGTTTCTTTCTCGTAATTTCTTCGTGTTTCTTGAGCCAATAAAAAAACTTCTGAAATACCGCGTGGCAGGCAAAGTCGAAGGGAGGATTCCCTAAATTGTATCTTCGAAGTGCCTGAACTTCTAATTGATTGGGTCCGGCTACTCTACGTAGATGCCACGAGCAACGTTAGGTGTCCCGTCGGAATCTCGGATAGTTTTCCAGTGAGTGTGGGCGTACATCAAGGATCAGCGCTATCGCCATTCTTTCACACTATTACTCGTGACCTACAGGGTGACCTTGCATGGACCATCCTGTACGCGGATGACGTATTCCTGGCAGCTAAAACGAGAGATTAGCTTAAGCAAAAAGTGCAGGCTTGGAGCAACCGACTCAGTCAGTTTGGACTACGTCTGAATACCTCAAAGACGGAGTACTTGGAAACAATACCATCCGAAGACACCATCAAGGTAAACGGCGAAGAATTGACGAAGTCTACCTGCTTCCGCTACTTTGGATCGAATCTGACGTGCTGTCACGTGTCAACGGAGCATGGATGAAATGGAGAGATCTCACAGGCGTACTATGCGACCGAAAGATGCCTCTGCGCCTCAAGTCAAAGATATATCGGACAGTAGTGCGCCCCGTAGCTTTGTATGGAACCGAGTGCTAGACAACTACGAGAACAGTTGAGCGACGTCTAAAAACTATGGAAATGCGCATGATCCGTTGGATCATAGGAATCTTTCTCCGCGAGCACCTACCAAATGAGACCATAAGGAGAAGATTTGGCGTCACTCCCATCGACGAGAAGATGTGCGAAAATTGGCTGAAATGGTTCGGCCATGTCACCAGAGCATCACCGGAAACTGTAGCCAGCACAGCCTACAATCTTGAAGTAAAGGGCCGGCGACCGAGAGGGCGACTGGAGCAGCGATGGCAAGACACCATCAATGCGGACTTGAAAGCCAGTCATCTAAGCCCGAGAGATGCCCTCGATCGGGACAAGTGGAGAAAGAAGATCCAGAAAGCGGACCCTGCCATCGCGGGACAACGCTATTAAGAAGATGAAGATTTATCACAGAATTCATTTATGAGTCTAGTTGCCTTAGTTAATTTATAATATTGATGCTCTCGTTTTTTCATGTTCTATTTCGTGTGCACTTGTGTGCAATCATTTTGATCTCCGATATTGGTTGATTAACCTCTCGCGCGTGTGGATTTTGGAGGGGATAAAAAAGGAAGGGAGGAAGTTATTCCTTGTCAAGCAAGAAAGAGGTGAACTGCCACCTCCGAGTCGAAACAGCTAGACTCCCCGGTTGAACTGCCAACACTCTGTCGTAACAGTACGACCCCTGGTTGAAACAGCTAGACTCCCCGGTTGAACTGCCAACACTCTGTCGTAACAGTACGACCCCTGGTTGAAACAGCTAGACTCCCCGGTTGAACTGCCAACACTCTGTCGTAACAGTACGACCCCTGGTTGAAACAGCTAGACTCCCCGGTTGAACTGCCAACACTCTGTCGTAACAGTACGACCCCTGGTTGAAACAGCTAGACTCCCCGGTTGAACTGCCAACACTCTGTCGTAACAGTACGACCCCTGGTTGAAACAGCTAGACTCCCCGGTTGAACTGCCAACACTCTGTCGTAACAGTACGACCCCTGGTTGAAACAGCTAGACTCCCCGGTTGAACTGCCAACACTCTGTCGTAACAGTACGACCTCTGGTTGAAACAGCTAGACTCCCCGGTTGAACTGCCAACACTCTGTCGTAACAGTACGACCCCTGGTTGAAACAGCTAGACTCCCCGGTTGAACTGCCAAAACTCTGTCGTAACAGTACGACCCCTGGTTGAAATGGCTAGACTCCCCGGTTGAACTGCCAAAACTCTGTCGTAACAGTACGACCCCTGGTTGAAATGGCTAGACTCCCCGGTTGAACTGCCAAAACTCTGTCGTAACAGTACGACCCCTGGTTGAAACAGCTAGACTCCCCGGTTGAACTGCCAACACTCTGTCGTAACAGTACGACCCCTGGTTGAAACAGCTAGACTCCCCGGTTGAACTGCCAACACTCTGTCGTAACAGTACGACCCCTGGTTGAAACAGCTAGACTCCCCGGTTGAACTGCCAACATTCTGTCGTAACAGTACGACCCCTGGTTGAAACAGCTAGACTCCCCGGTTGAACTGCCAACACTCTGTCGTAACAGTACGACCCCTGGTTGAAACAGCTAGACTCCCCGGTTGAACTGCCAACACTCTGCCGTAACAGTACGACCCCTGGTTGAAACAGCTAGACTCCCCGGTTGAACTGCCAACACTCTGTCGTAACAGTACGACCCCTGGTTGAAACAGCTAGACTCCCCGGTTGAACTGCCAACACTCTGTCGTAACAGTACGACCCCTGGTTGAAACAGCTAGACTCCCCGGTTGAACTGCTAACACTCTGTCGTAACAGTACGACCCCTGGTTGAAACAGCTAGACTCCCCGGTTGAACTGCCAACACTCTGTCGTAACAGTACGACCCCTGGTTAAAACAGCTAGACTCCCCGGTTGAACTGCCAACACTCTGTCGTAACAGTACGACCCCTGGTTGAAACAGCTAGACTCCCCGGTTGAACTGCCAACACTCTGTCGTAACAGTACGACCCCTGGTTGAAACAGCTAGACTCCCCGGTTGAACTGCCAACACTCTGTCGTAACAGTACGACCCCTGGTTGAAACAGCTAGACTCCCCGGTTGAACTGCCAACACTCTGTCGTAACAGTACGACCCCTGGTTGAAACAGCTAGACTCCCCGGTTGAACTGCCAACACTCTGTCGTAACAGTACGACCCCTGGTTGAAACAGCTAGACTCCCCGGTTGAACTGCCAACACTCTGTCGTAACAGTACGACCCCTGGTTGAAATGGCTAGACTCCCCGGTTGAACTGCCAACACTCTGTCGTAACAGTACGACCCCTGGTTGAAACAGCTAGACTCCCCGGTTGAACTGCCAACACTCTGTCGTAACAGTACGACCCCTGATTGAAACAGCTAGACTCCCCGGTTGAACTGCCAACACTCTGTCGTAACAGTACGACCCCTGGTTGAAATGGCTAGACTCCCCGGTTGAACTGCCAACACTCTGTCGTAACAGTACGACCCCTGGTTGAAACAGCTAGACTCCCCGGTTGAACTGCCAACACTCTGTCGTAACAGTACGACCCCTGGTTGAAACAGCTAGACTCCCCGGTTGAACTGCCAACACTCTGTCATAACAGTACGACCCCTGGTTGAAACAGCTAGACTCCCCGGTTGAACTGCCAACACTCTGTCGTAACAGTACGACCCCTGGTTGAAACAGCTAGACTCCCCGGTTGAACTGCCAACACTCTGTCGTAACAGTACGACCCCTGGTTGAAACAGCTAGACTCCCCGGTTGAACTGCCAACACTCTGTCGTAACAGTACGACCCCTGGTTGAAACAGCTAGACTCCCCGGTTGAACTGCCAACACTCTGTCGTAACAGTACGACCCCTGGTTGAAACAGCTAGACTCCCCGGTTGAACTGCCAACACTCTGTCGTAACAGTACGACCCCTGGTTGAAACAGCTAGACTCCCCGGTTGAACTGCCAACACTCTGTCGTAACAGTACGACCCCTGGTTGAAATGGCTAGACTCCCCGGTTGAACTGCCAACACTCTGTCGTAACAGTACGACCCCTGGTTGAAATGGCTAGACTCCCCGGTTGAACTGCCAACACTCTGTCGTAACAGTACGACCCCTGGTTGAAACAGCTAGACTCCCCGGTTGAACTGCCAACACTCTGTCGTAACAGTACGACCCCTGGTTGAAATGGCTAGACTCCCCGGTTGAACTGCCAACACTCTGTCGTAACAGTACGACCCCTGGTTGAAATGGCTAGACTCCCCGGTTGAACTGCCAACACTCTGTCGTAACAGTACGACCCCTGGTTGAACAGCCAATCATCCCGGGTCATAAAGGGAATTCTAGAAAAGAAAGGCCACGATTAAGTGTTGTTGTTTTGTTGAAAGTGATTGACAAATTAATTGAAGATAAAAGTTCTTTCATACGCGTGGTAACTGTTCCACAAGGATTCCGCTCCTTGAAACGCGAGGAGTGAACAGCAACGCTACAGTACACATGACCACAGGAAGTGAACAGCAACGCTACAGTACACATACCACAGGAGGAGTGAACAGCAACGCTACAGTACACATGACCCTTTTTATCACTTTTAGTAAAATTGATCAGTTCAGAATCATCACTTCGAATCTTTTTTCATTTTCCGTTCACTAAGGGATCTTTGGCATACTAATTAAATTATTATTTCAAAACAAAGATCAATATACTTATAAAAAAATTAATCTTTATTTGAGACTTTGGAATACTCATTTTGTATTTTGAAGACAAATACGCCCAAATAGCCAAATTGTGATCATGTGTTTCGAAAAATCTTTTTCGAAGCAATGAAAATCGCGTAGAACTAAATATTCAAAAGGCAAGAAAGTTGCCATGTTAACCCAAGAAAAGGAAATAGTTCTGTCTTTTCATGATTTTGTCTTCTCTGTCTCTTCTTGAACGGTCGCTTGCTATTCTTATGCGATCTCCTTCTGTTTCTTTATTTATCTCATTCTTCTTTCTGCTGGGAACTGTTCCCGGACACCAGAGTCGGGGAAGTTCTTACCAGTGGCGAGTCGATACTTGTGTTCTGCCGTTCAATTGTACCACCAGCGGAGCACACTCTATAAGCTTCTAAGAACAAATAGCAGAGAGTGAGGGAATTCATTACATCTATCAAGCCGTGAAAGATCCTGAAAGAAAGTGAGTGTCTCAGCTCTTTCCATTTTTTGGTCCCCTGAGACAATCGGTTATGTTAATGATATTGAAAGAATACAAAGATTGTTTGCGAGGCGCTTATTCGTCAGAGCAGGTCTCTCTAAAACTGACTATCTGTCTAGACTTGTTTAGTTGAATCTGAAAACATTGCAATGTAGACGTACGATTGCTGATCTCTATTTCCTTCATAAAGTTATACATCACAATGTTATTTTCGATAGCTCATGTTTAATTCAAATCTTGCATGCGCCTCATTACAGTCGCAGTTCTCAATCGCTCAGAAGTACTCTTTCCTTCAAATTCCCTACATGTGCATCCCGGTGTATTAATCTGTGAAATTCGCTTCCTTCCCAGCTTGTTTTGAATTCTTCTCCACCCGCTTTCAAAAAGGCTATTTTAGAGCTTACACCTTTTGTGGTTGTTCCTGCTTCCAAATTAATCGATTTATTTTCCTGTGAATACTAATCGTTCTACAGTGACTATTTTTCTTGTTTTACTGCGAATATCAGATTAACTGTTAACAAAATTAATTTGATGTGAATAAATAGCGAATATGCTGTTAACCGAATTAATTTGATGTGAATGGATAGCGAATATGCTGTTAACCGAATTAATTTGATGTGAATGGATAGCGAATATGCTGTTAACAAAATTAATTTGATGTGAATAAATAGCGAATATGCTGTTAACCGAATTAATTTGATGTGAATGGATAGCGAATATGCTGTTAACCGAATTAATTTGATGTGAATGGATAGCGAATATGCTGTTAACAAAATTAATTTGATGTGAATAAATAGCGAATATGCTGTTAACCGAATTAATTTGATGTGAATGGATAGCGAATATGCTGTTAACCGAATTAATTTGATGTGAATAAATAGCGAATATGCTGTTAACCGAATTAATTTGATGTGAATGGATAGCGAATATGCTGTTAACAAAATTAATTTGATGTGAATAAATAGCGAATATGCTGTTAACCGAATTAATTTGATGTGAATGGATAGCGAATATGCTGTTAACCGAATTAATTTGATGTGAATGGATAGCGAATATGCTGTTAACCGAATTAATTTGATGTGAATAAATAGCGAATATGCTGTTAACCGAATTAATTTGATGTGAATGGATAGCGAATATGCTGTTAACAAAATTAATTTGATGTGAATAAATAGCGAATATGCTGTTAACCGAATTAATTTGATGTGAATGGATAGCGAATATGCTGTTAACCGAATTAATTTGATGTGAATGGATAGCGAATATGCTGTTAACCGAATTAATTTGATGTGAATAAATAGCGAATATGCTGTTAACCGAATTAATTTGATGTGAATGGATAGCGAATATGCTGTTAACCGAATTAACTTGATGTGAATGGATATCGAATATGCTGTTAACCGAATTAATTTGATGTGAATGGATATCGAATATGCTGTTAACCGAATTAATTTGATGTGAATGGATATCGAATATGCTGTTAACCGAATTAATTTGATGTGAATGGATAGCGAATATGCTGTTAACCGAATTAATTTGATGTGAATGGATAGCGAATATGCTGTTAACCGAATTAATTTGATGTGAATGGATATCGAATATGCTGTTAACCGAATTAATTTGATGTGAATGGATATCGAATATGCTGTTAACCGAATTAATTTGATGTGAATGGATAGCGAATATGCTGTTAACCGAATTAATTTGATGTGAATGGATATCGAATATGCTGTTAACCGAATTAATTTGATGTGAATGGATAGCGAATATGCTGTTAACCGAATTAATTTGATGTGAATGGATATCGAATATGCTGTTAACCGAATTAATTTGATGTGAATGGATAGCGAATATGCTGTTAACCGAATTAATTTGATGTGAATGGATATCGAATATGCTGTTAACCGAATTAATTTGATGTGAATGGATATCGAATATGCTGTTAACCGAATTAATTTGATGTGAATGGATATCGAATATGCTGTTAACCGAATTAATTTGATGTGAATGGATATCGAATATGCTGTTAACCGAATTAATTTGATGTGAATGGATATCGAATATGCTGTTAACCGAATTAATTTGATGTGAATGGATAGCGAATATGCTGTTAACCGAATTAATTTGATGTGAATGGATATCGAATATGCTGTTAACCGAATTAATTTGATGTGAATGGATATCGAATATGCTGTTAACCGAATTAATTTGATGTGAATGGATATCGAATATGCTGTTAACCGAATTAATTTGATGTGAATGGATAGCGAATATGCTGTTAACCGAATTAATTTGATGTGAATGGATAGCGAATATGCTGTTAACCGAATTAATTTGATGTGAATGGATATCGAATATGCTGTTAACCGAATTAATTTGATGTGAATGGATATCGAATATGCTGTTAACCGAATTAATTTGATGTGAATGGATAGCGAATATGCTGTTAACCGAATTAATTTGATGTGAATGGATATCGAATATGCTGTTAACCGAATTAATTTGATGTGAATGGATAGCGAATATGCTGTTAACCGAATTAATTTGATGTGAATGGATATCGAATATGCTGTTAACCGAATTAATTTGATGTGAATGGATATCGAATATGCTGTTAACCGAATTAATTTGATGTGAATGGATAGCGAATATGCTGTTAACCGAATTAATTTGATGTGAATGGATATCGAATATGCTGTTAACCGAATTAATTTGATGTGAATGGATATCGAATATGCTGTTAACCGATGACATATAATTTCAAATGAGCTCGCAACTTGCGACAGATCTCCATTACATGTCTTTTTTATTTGCAAAGGAATAAAGAATTGAATTGAATAAACGATACAATCATCGACATTCTTTATTTTCTAGGGTAATTGCTTTATGGAATAAAGTTACAGATAAATTCAAAGAAGTTCAAGATACCGAATCTATATATATACATATATATATAAAAAATTTTTTTAGCTCTCTCAAGGAGCACTCTCCTGTGCGTGTGTGCTGGAGAGTTAGCTCCGCATTTTATTGAGAGCAGTAAAAAATTTATATATATATATATATATATATATATATATATATATATATATATATATATATATATATATATATATATATATATATATATATATATATATAGAGCAAGGCTCTAGAAGACATCAACTTCTCTGACCTCATAGCCTTACCGAACTTTTTGTTGTCAACAGAAAAAATCAACCTCGAAGAGAATTAAATAATTATTTTTTCTTCCCAAGTCTTCCCTTCTCCATTCCCTATTCCATTCATTCCATTCCCTTCTCCATTCTATTATTCCATTTGAGAGGTGGCCTCACAAGCTATCCTATGGTGACAAAGAAATTTGAAATTCAAAAAAGTTAAATTATCAATATGTCTTCTAACTTAGTCATGAGTATGATTCTCTGAAACATGATTCATTTATGACAGCGATAAAAGCCAGGCAAAGGCCGACAACAAACTCAGCCATATCTCTTTTTCTCACCGAGACTGTCAGTAGTAAGACAAATCACCGAGACTGTCAGTAGTAAGACAAATCACCGAGACTGTCAGTAGTAAGACAAATCAATGAGCCATGTGCTAGTGCTTTGCGAGTCAAACATTTAAAGATTTCACTATTAGAGCAATTTATATTTATGTGTTGGTAAGCTGGTTTGTATCAATCATTGGAATTGTCGCAAATATGGAAGAGTTTGGTACTGAAAATACAAAGCAGTTGTTTCATCACAAACTGAAACATCGCTAAAAGTCAAAAATGCAGTTGAGTTTTAGTTTTCATTATCATCAACCGCACGTTTTATCTATATGAGGTGACTCCAATAAATACCTCTGAGAAAAAAGGTCATAGTTCCATTTTGAAAATGATCGACCTGAGAGTCTTACATAGATTTCCCTTTCATCAATTGGTGGAAGTCAAAATTTCATCATTTAGTTTAAGATTAAATATCGGTCAGACAACGAGCTACAGTACCGCTCAAAATGTTATCATATATTGAATTATTGAACATAACTTTTAAAAAAACGAATGAAGCTCAAATTTTCAGATAGTTTTTACAATCCAAATTCACTTGTTTCGAGTAATAGAACAATTTTGGAAAACGTTTTATTAAGTTTATTCGTGAAAAAAATGGAAAAAGTAAAAAGTGCTTATAGAGATGTTCAATATTTTCGAAGTATTAAAACAAATATTCTAGTATTTGGTGGCATATCCTTTGGAGTCAATGACTGCCTGACATCTACTAGGCATAGATTCAATCAAAGAGTCGATGGTTGCCTGCGAAATCGCCTTCCATTCCTCCTCTAGCTGCTTAAACTTTTCATCCGCATTTCTGGATGTTTTCCCGCCAATTTTCGTTGCAAATGTTCCCATAGATTTTCGATGATGTTCAAATCGGGAAACTGGCTCGGCCAGTCCAAAACACCAACATGCCGACGGCGAAACCAGTTCTGAACGTGCTGAGATCGATGTTCTGGGTCGTTATCTTGTTGAAAGGTGAACCCACGACTGAATTTGGAGAGGACCCAAGGGTGCATAGTGCTTTCCATTACGACAATACGTCTCAGTTCCGACAATACGCTGGCGGAAAAACAGCCTCAGACCATCACAGAACCACCGCCATGTTTGACTGTGAGCGACTGGTATTGCGGCAGGAAACGCTTGCCCGCTGGATGTCTTACCCACCTCAGACCGTCACAGCGGAACATATTAAACTTGGATTCACCTCTCCAATTAATCTCAGAACCACTCAAGGCATGTCCAACTGAGGTGATCCTTAGCCCACTGAATTCGAACTTTACGATTTTTTTCGCTGATGAAAGGCTTCTTTGCAGGCCGCCTTCCATTCAGTCCAGCGGCTTGCAAACGGCGTTTGATGGTACATATTGAAGGAGCAAGAGTCGCGGGCGTTGATATGATAGCTTGAATGTCTGTAGCAGTGCGTTTCGGGTCTTCGAGAGATGCGCGCAGGATGCTTCGGTCCATCTACCTCGAAGTTACGCGGGTCTCCCCGAACTTGTCTTCATGATAACTCGTCCCTTCAATTTTTTTGTGTTCCAAAGTTTTGCAGTTGTAGGAAATTCGTTTACCTGGGTTCGAAAACGCCGGAGGATACGGGAGATAACGCTCTGAGTTACCCCGAACTGCTGGGCGAGCTCGCTCTGGGACCGACCCTGTTTCGCCCCAGCAACAACAGCTTCTTGCATGATTTTACTTGTATTTCGATGTTCAACAGTTCGAACCACGACTTGAAACAAAGTTTTCATGAATGAAGTTCGAAAAACAAAAAAAAATCAACAAAAAAAATCATGGAGAAAAAACTGAAAATTTGAAGATATACCAATTTTGGTGTATTTCCTCGAGTTAATAAAAAAATCACTCTAAATGATGTCCGGTACGGTACAGACACCCAAAAAAACTTCTGTGAAAACTTGAGCTTTGAATTTTATCTTTGAAAAAAGTTATTTTCAATAACCCTATAGATGATAACATTTTGAACGGTACGTAGGTGGCCGGTCCACGACCGGTCACCTAGATAAAACAGAGATTGAACGTGCGGCAGTTTTCCGTAGAAATAACGACCAAGTGTTTCTCGATTATAGTGTTCACAATGTGGGATTTCAAAGTGTTTCCTTCTCATTTTCCCTGGTTTTCTTTCAGTGTTTTGTGCGTTTTTAAATGAAGAAATTCCTTTAAAACTCTACGGAGAAGCTCTATCGTGATCGAATCGAGATCTAAAAAATCCTATAAAGCCGTCCTTTCATAGTTAAAACCGAAGTTTGCCGTTGAAATGTACGTTTGAAACTTTTTATTTATTTTTATCAATTTTAGCTTTTCTGTTTTTTTATTTTAAGCTTTTCTGTTCTCTATTCTAATCTGAAATTTTTTCAGGTAGCAGCAATACTTTGTTTTTTTGAAGAACAGTTGGAATTGTTTTTGAATTTTTTTAAAAACTGTAAATGTTTATTTCAACTTAACTTTTTCCTACTTCTCTTTTCAATCGCGTTTGGTCCTTTTTTGTGAAGCTAAAAGCACATTTCGTCGAGTCTTCATTTGGAACGAATTCAAAGAAAACATTATATTTATCGTCCCCATGACTCCTGATTCTAGACCTCCCAGGACAGCTCTGCCTGAAATTAATCTCCCTTTCTTTCTTTTTTCTTCATTTTCCTCCCTCTTACCCACTCTTTTTCTCTCTCGCTTTCTCTATCTCTGTCTCTATTTACTTCTTCATCTCTCTCTGTCTCTTCCTCTGTTCCGGTCTTTATCTCTCTCCATCTTCCCTCTCTCCATCACTCGTTTTCCCTTCTTTTTGAACATCTTCTAGTAGGCCCTATGTTTAGAATAGCAGTTAGACGTTGTTATTCCCGTGCAGTGTATACCCTGAAAGAGAGCGGAAGAAATGGGAAAGACTGCAAGGAAGGGAATCCAAGAAGACAACAAGACCACCTGCCTATTTATGCACTTTTTCTTCCCTTCAATTCAATGTCTATGCCTGTATACCTGATGTAAAAAAGAGGAGAAAAAAGATGGAACACGAAAATGAGAGTTGGCTGAAGGGAAGAAAAATCCGTAAAGAGATGTAGACAGACATATGTAGAAAAAAGTGTAGAGCGATATATTGCTTACGAAAGAGAAAGATGAGAGAGTAGTTACGAGACGAAAGAGAAAGATGAGAGAGTAGTTACGAGACGAAAGAGAAAGATGAGAGAGTAGTTACGAGACGAAAGAGAAAGATGAGAGAGTAGTTACGAGACGAAAGAGAAAGATGAGAGAGTAGTTACGAGACGAAAGAGAAAGATGAGAGAGTAGTTACGAGACATACAATATTTAGACAAAAAGAAACAGTAGCTTAGAAAAAAGAGAAATAAACAGAAGGGAAAACATGAAGAGAGAAAAAATACAAAAAAGAGAAAGTAAGAAAGAGACAACTAGAGAGAAATAAAGGGAAGAGAAAATATATCCTATGTAAAAAAAAACCAAGGATATAACTCATCCCTAGAAAAACCTTCCGATGTGGATAGAGAGGGGAAGGAAATGAATGATTTGTCATTTTGTTGCTGCGGAATAGCATGATATAAACAGAGACTGCAGTTGACGTTATAATACAGAAGACAAGAGTTTCATGGTCACTATGGAACATATGGAAATTGAGGTCTGCATGGAATCAAGATGCTGGTTTCCAGCCTCCAACGCGTTTCCCACCTTTTTTATCGATTGCATGCGTGGAGGTGGTTTTTATGGGGAGTAGCAGAGAGAGAGAGAGAGAGAGAGAGAGAGAGAGAGAGAGAGAGAGAGAGAGAGAGAGAGAGAGAGAGAGAGAAAGCGATAGAGAGAGAAGAGAGAGAGGCTGGCTAAATGAGAAAAAAATTTGACAAGTTGTAAAGGATGCTAATGAGAGAGAGGAAAGCGATGGATATTTCAGAATAGGTTTTTTGAAACTCAACGGTCGCTTTGTTTCATTGGAAAACCTGAAGAA
This sequence comes from Allodiplogaster pararmata, assembly GCA_964056735.1. Lineage (NCBI taxonomy): Eukaryota > Metazoa > Nematoda > Chromadorea > Rhabditida > Diplogasteridae > Allodiplogaster > Allodiplogaster pararmata. Next base: position 36,373,944 of record OZ057405.1, read on the forward strand.
AATCATTTTTCTGTTCAAAAATTGTTCCAAATAATCTTCTATCGTATGGATTTTCACAATGACATTGTTAAATGACAATGACAATGACATCTCTCTTTTTTATCTTGCTCTCTTTTCAATATTTATTCTCTTTGACTCACTATCCTGCGTCCTCTTATTCTTCATCATCAATCACATTTCTTTTAGTTTCTCTTCTCAACTTTTCAGGCGATTGAAAATTTCAGGTACGGAACCGAACCCAAGTTTACGAATTGGATTTATTTTCGAAGAGTCTGACAAAGATTTCCAATTTTTCAAGTTGAAGATGGAAAAAATAGGTAAGACTTTCATTCAATGAGAGGAAAGCGACTGCGTAGCTTCTGACCACTAATACAGGAAAAAGTTACACGCAAGAAACGGAAAAAAAAGGTGAGACAAAGAGCGAGTTAGTGAAAGAGAAAAAGAGTGAAAAGGATAGTGCAAAAAGAGATCGAGAGTTCAAAGATGGAAAACAAGAGAGATAGAGAGAAAGAGAGAAAGAAAGAGATAGTGAGAAGTTCGAGAAGAAGAGAGACAATGAAGGGTAAGGGGAAACGCGAATGGCTGGGCATTCGCTTAAAACTGCCCATCAGTGTTTTTTGTCAGCAGTTGGGTTTTTTTTTCCAAAGAGAGCAAAAATGAGAGAAATGAAGAAAGGGGGGACCAGAGAATGAGAGAAATGAAGAAAGGGGGGGACCAGAGAATGAGAGAAATGAAGAAAGGGGGGACCAGAGAATGAGAGAAATGAAGAAAGGGGGGACCAGAGAATGAGAGAAATGAAGAAAGGGGGGGGGTACACCAGAGAATGAGAGAAATGAAGAAAGGGGGGTAGACCAGAGAATGAGAGAAATGAAGAAAGGGGGGGGGTAGACCAGAGAATGAGAGAAATGAAGAAAGGGGGGGACCAGAGAAAATGACAAAAGAGGAAAATAGATCGAGAAACGGGTGAAGGAAAAAGACAGCAGATTTAAAAAAAGAGCGAGCGAGGTAAAGAGAAAAAAGAGGGAGAAACAGAGAGAGAGAGAGAGAGAGAGAGAGAGAGAGAGAGAGAGAGAGAGAGAGAGAGAGAGAGAGAGAAAGAGCGAGAGAGAGAGCGAGAGAGGGAGAGAGAGAGGGAGAGAGAGGAAGAGAGAAAAATGAGGAGAGGAAGAAAGGAGAGAAAGAAATTTAGAGAGAAATTGAGGGAGAGAGTGAAAAAAGTGAGAGAAATCGGAGGTTATAGAGAGTCCAGTGAAAAGAAATATAAAAACTGCGAGTAACCTTAAACACATCTGCCTTGCGCTGCTTCTTTTACGGAAATGAATCGAAAAGATGCAATAGAACAAAATGAATCGAAAAGATGCAAGAGAACAAAAAAGTATAGAAGGCCTAGGCAGGGTAGGATTATCCGTGAGTTAACTGGTTAGTACAGGTAATTTTAAGCTCGTTGGTGGTTGCTTTCGGGTTTACAATAGAGCAAGGATACGTTGTTCGTGCGAGCAGCTGATGGATGAAGGGACCTGCCACGTCTCTTAAAAACATTCCGGGTTGAACCGGTGTTTAGAAGCAAAATTATTGGTTTTTATCCGTAACTTGAACATATGTAAATACGTATCATTTCCCATAGTTTTTCGTTATGAAGACTCAGCTCCGTTTTCAAAAAAATGGCAGTATGGCAGTATGGCAAAATGGCAAAATAAGAAGCAAAATTACACAAAGGACGGTGCAATGTTTACCCGCTCTTTCGAATAATGTCATATAGCGATTTATAGAGAGAGAACATTTTATGAGTTTTTGGGAAAATGAAGATTTTTTGGCATAATGAGAGACTTGATAGTCAATCGGGAATCGGGCTGGGATGGTAATCGTCGGTTTCTTTGAAGATTCAAAAACAAAGCTAATAGTCTCATCAGTTTTGACTGATAAAATTCTTCACAGCCTGAATTAAACTTTACCAGAATTATCACTAGCTTACAGAAGTTAATTGGTCGGAAGTTGACATCCTTTTGTGTTTTAGGGGAATTCTCAAAAAAACTCTTTGAAGATAGAAAAAATAAAAAAAAAGATTAAAAAATTTGAAGATAGAAAAAAATTCTTCTAGACCAAAGCATTCAAGTTTTCGTGAAAGCTTGAATAATATTAAAAGTAGACTAAGATTTTTTTTATTTCAATAAAAATAATTTTGTACTCCAATTTGATGAAAAGTCGGTATTTGTGATGAAAATTCCTCAACTTCAAACCCGTCAAGTTGATGGTCTTGTGTTTCACGGATTAAGCAGGGACTTCATCCGAAATATTATTAGAAGGATGCTGCTCAGTGATCTCGGTTCCAAATCTGTTGATTATGCAGAGCGTTAGTCTATGTAGTTCAATTTCCCATTCCCACCGGTCCTCATGATGGTGCTCGGCGCTTATCCAAAACATGATGTTTGTTCCCGTGCTTATGCCAGATTGTATTAGGAGTTCCTGGAAGACATATCGGAGAAAATGACTTTTTCGTCGCCTTGAAACAAGGTGGATGAGATACAGACTTCATCTGGTAAAACCATTCGCGGCTCCATGGCTCACTGGTGATATATACCGCATGGAAAAAAAGAAGGGGTAAATTGATAAACCTGCAAGAGCTACAATGTCTTATTTGAATTTCTTGTCTGGCTGGATTTTCCCGATTGGGTTGCAAACTTGACACAGTAAGATGTCTTAACGAGACATAAAATTCTCTTAATTTTTGAAATGAAAGGAAAGACCTTTTGAATACTTCTTTTCATTAAAAAAAGTTAATTACCTTTTCTTACGTTCAGAGATTACAAAACCTTTTTTCGTTTAGAGATATGGAGCAACTTTTGGCTCTGCTCGAAACCTAGGTGTGGTGCAGCGTCAGACTGCAGAGGTTTTCTCTGATTTTCTGCTGTGTTTTCGTGATATCTTAACTTTCTGCTTGTCTAAAATCCCCTCACGCTATCTCACTTCCTGCTGTTTTAGTTGATGAAATCATTAACAAAGCTCTGTACAAGTCTGTGGGACAATTAGTTCACAAATTCAGTAATAAAAGTTTTTTCAGGAATTTTTTTATGTTTCTTCTATTTAGGCTTAGGCTACGGTTACGCTAGCGAGGCCACAGGGCTCAGAAACGAGACCTTATGAAAGATAGTATTTCCCCTTCAACAGTTTTTGACATCTTGCCAAACGTTAGAGACGCAGAACACACCTAGGTTTGAAGAAGAGCCCAACTTTTTGGTCTACAATTGCTCTCTCCTACATATTCTCACATTCCCTCAATATATGTACATAAAAACGCACGTTGATGAACTTCCGATTTGAGATAGTTTATGTGAAGAAAAAGTTAAGCTTCTTCAAACTTCAAAGCTTTCATTATTAAAATTTATTTTCTCTTCTAATCCGTTCGATAAAGAACCTTTGTAGGTTTCAAGAGAAAATCGGAGGGCTAAGCAAATTGGTTTGCATCTTTACTGCGAAACTTCTCTGCTAGGTTCCTATATCTTCAACAAATACATAATCGTAAAACGTGAATAATATGAAAAAAGCGTTTCAGATTTTAGTGATTATGAAAAAATGTGACTGATCAGCGGTTACACTCGAATAATTTCACCAAGATATTCAGGCAGAGGGAAGGGGGCGGGGCATCACATGTACTTGTATAAACATATATCCCAATTTATCCCAGATTAATAAAAATCTGGAAATTGGAATAGAAGTGAGCATTTCAAACTGCTTTATCAAAGATTGGACACAACCCTTTTGAAAAAGAAAAGTTTATACAGAAATACAAACCCTTTTTGAACTAAGTCCATCATAAAGTACTTATTTCAGAATCAACTGAGAATTTGCGTGCACTCGTCAAATCGGACTTTCAAGACTGTTCGACCCTACTTCAAAAAGATCCTTCTTGAATGGCAATTAAGAGTACCCCTGATTGAGAAAGGTAGGGGTCTGATGCAGTCTCACGAAATTGCTTATCGACCACATAACGGGACATGGTCTTTTAGAAGATGAGTGTTCGAGAAATTCTCATCAGGGTACCCTGTATGTAGAAGTTTCTGTTGCGAAAAGAAATATGTTCAAGCTATCACATTGGTGAAAGCCAGTTTGTGAGGTGGGTTGCAACCCATACTCTTTCTTTGAACATTATTGAAATCTTCGACCCAAATTGTCGAATATAAAGCATAGCGGGTACCTTCTGAAGCGAAACAACTGAGGCTGATCATCCACTCTATTGCATCAAAACTGACGATTCGAAAGCCATATCTCCAAGAGAATATTCATCGGTTCCGATCCGCCATTTCAACGCAATCGAGGGACAGCTCGTGGGATAACGGTATGAACTTGGAAACTCTTGACGGGTCTTCAAAATCGCGGGGAAGGGTGGAAGAATTAGAGAAATGCCAAATTTTCGAAATGGAAACTACTAAACTAAACATAGATCCGAAATGGCAAAACTAGAGAAGATTAAGAGACAAAAAGAGTAAGTAGGCGGAAGAAGAAAAACTAAGGGAATGAGTGGAGAAATAAAGAACTTGAAATGGTAAATATAAGAGAGATGAGCGAAAAAGAGAGATATAAGGAAAAGTAAGAGGGAGAAATAGATAGAGGAAGTAAAAGAGAGAGGAATAGAGGAGAGAGCTAGAAGAGAAAAAAAAAGAGAGAGAGATCGGAAGATGAGCAGAAAGAAAAGCAGAGAGTGGAGTAATGATCTACGAGGAAAAAAATGGAATAGATCTTGGCGGTTACATCAATTGAAAACGCTGCCGGACCTTCGAATGCTAAGAAGAAGATGGCGTTTATGAGCCCAGAAATCGATTCTGTCACATTACAGTATCCTGAAACCCTTCATACACCAATCGTTGTCCTTGGAATGCTGTTCGACAATTTCCATAGCATCTTTGAGCGCAAGATATTTCTCTCGTCTCTCCCTTCTCTTCCTTCCCTCTAAATACTCAGTATTTTTAATAAAATGTTAGAAGAAGTGTTATGACTTTTTGAAAATTCAAAAAACTTTTATCTTACTTTTCTATCTATCTATCTCAACATTGGTGATTCACAGTATACAGAGTCGTCGGACACATGACACATTTTGAGTCTAAAAAAACATCCAAAAAGGCGGATCAAGACCACTCGAGACCTGATTCATCTTCACCAATCACTCGGTCTCTTATGGTCCGCAGTTCTTCAACAGAGAGAAAAGAAGTTTTCTCCTAGAGAGTCATCGAGTTTCTTCAATTCAACCCATCACTGAACAAATCACCATTCTACCAAAGATCAAAAGTCAGAAAAATACGTGAAAAAACATAAGTAATCGCTCGTTAAAACTCATATGCTCGGGTGAAATCGAATCGGCGATGATACGATGGCAGCTGCGACATACGTAGTGAATGCGTAACGCTAATGAAGGGCAGCCTAAATTTTCGGGCAATCGTTATTTCTGCGCCCGTAACCTATGCGAATTTTTTTTTTTGACAAAGAGCATTGTTTTTTTCTCAAAAAAGGCGGGAAAACTACGATGATGGAGAAGATTTGAACCAAATTTAGTGGAAAATTCACCTTCTGTGCGCAATAGTGAAATCATATTTCGAAGATTCCATCTTAGTTTCAACTATACAGAAAACTTAACGGGTATATCTTAGAGCTAACTCTATGTATACAATTGTTGTGGTTTAAATATATTTATCTCAAGCATGTTCACATAATGAAAAAAACCCTAATTGTTCCATTTTTAGATGAATTTTTGCCATGATTCTGTTTTTTTCTGAAAAAGAAAAATGAGAATTTCGAAAATTTATCTCATTCTCTGTGTCATTAATAATAAAAAATAGTCGCGTCTTCACTGATTCATCAGTGTCCGATCTGATCAAAAATTTTACATCAAAACTTATACGTTTGAAAAACGTTTGAAGAAGAAAATCCTTCAGATGGTCACCAGGAACGCACGAAATCAGATGGTCTCCAGGAAAGGCTATTAGGAGCAACTGATAGCTAGAGGAGTGAGGATAGGATATTGTTATCGACGAGCTGATCGACTACGCTTCTCGTTTTCTTATTTTTTGCCCAGAATAGTTCAAAACAAAGTTGATAGATGACAGCACGCCGAACTAACATCACCACTAATAATTTCATAGATGAATATTCTCATTGGTTCAACTGGGAAAGAGAGGGATTGACCTATTATGCAAAGGGAGCACACCTGTTGGAAGCTGAAAGAGATATTCAAACACGGCAATTAACAAAGTGAGGGGCTTGAGGCATGAGGACGCCGAGGAGTGAGGCCGTTTGTTGTTTGTACCAACAAGCAACACACTCATAACACACTTCCACTTTTTAACACTACGGACTACACTATGGACTACACTATGGACACTATGGACTGATACAAACAACAAACGGCCTCACTCCTCGGCGTCCTCATGCCTCAAGCCTCATGCCCCACTTTGTCAATTGCCTTCAAATACCGAGCAAGACAGAGTGCGAGGATGGTTTAGCCTTCTTCAAGTCTATATCACAATAACAAATTGTACGTGTCCAAATCATTCAAGGCGCTTAGTATCAAGTTACACCTGTTCAAGAAGTAGAACTGCGAAGTTAACCAGTATGATATGAAATATCGATTTCTTAACCAGTAGGAGATGAGTTATCGATTTCTTAACCAGTAGGAGATGAGTTATCGATTTTTTAACCAGTAGGAGATGAGTTATCGATTTCTTAACCAGTAGGTGATGAGTTATCGATTTCTTAACCAGTAGGAGATGAGTTATCGATTTCTTAACCAGTAGGAGATGAGTTATCGATTTCTTAACCAGTAGGAGATGAGTTATCGATTTCTTAACCAGTAGGAGATGAGTTATCGATTTCTTAACCAGTAGGAGATGAGTTATCGATTTCTTCTGGAGATAGCACGAAGGACGATATGCAATATCAAATAATACTTATTTACTTTTTACTTCCCTACGTACTTTACTGCGTTCTGTATTTCTCTTTTGAGATTTTCTCCTCTATCTCTTTTTGTCTCTCACGCTGTCTCTTTCTCTGTACTTGTTTTTCTCTCTATCTCTGTCAATTCCTCTCTTTATCTTCCGGTGGCTTTGTCTCGCTCTCTCTTTCTCTGTTCTTTTCTCTCGCTCTTGCTTCATATCTGACACTACTATATTCAGCCACTGAAATTTCCTATTAGACTTAAAGTATTGAAATCATCCTCGGAAATTGTAATATTGCAACAAAAACAAAACTCAATTTCGAATTTCTATGACAGAAACCAACAAAAAACTTTTTTAAATCAAAAATGCTAGAACCTGTCTGTTACCAGCATAATTTCCCCATTCAAAAAAACTTTCAACTTTGCCAGACCTTTAAGAGAAGAATAAACAGTCAAAAGTTGAACCATTTACAGGTTTGTTAACGATAGCTTCTATTTCTTGTGAAGATTTTGTAAAAATACTCAAGAGTTTTTTAAATGAACTTACTTCCCTAACAATGACGAGCCGATCTTCCATTGACCTGATATTTTCTCATATATCTTGTAGAATAGTCGTCTTTCCAATGACTATCACCTATCGATCTCGGCTGGAGAGATGTATTAGTGAGTTGGGGGCGGGGATACGGTATGAGGCCTTACAACCTAGAGGAAAGAAAGGATTTCTGAGATTTCTTGAAATCAAAAGTCGGCGTGAAATTGATTCCTGTAAACTTTAGAGAAAAGTTTCTATGACTTTGGTATCTGGATCCCGAAAGAGAGCGTGTCATGTTAATGAACTTGAGTTCCCTGTGCCAGAAAAGCCTAACATCAAGAATTGAATGGTTCAAGGAAAGAGTAGTAAACAGTTTAAAAGATGAAAGGTTGGATGAATGAGCCGAGCCGTAAGGAAAGAGGAAAGTTGAGAGGGGAGAGAGGAAGTCGTCGGAAGATCTGAAAGTTTTGGCGGGAAGTTTTCCTTGTGTCGCAGCTCACTCGCTCACAGCTTGCTCTCTGTCTCTTTGGGGTACTAGCTGAGTCTGCCACAGAGAACTGATTTGAATGGAAAGCAGAGGTGAAGAGGAAAGGAGTAGAGAGGGAGAAAGTAAGAGATAGAGAGATAGAGAGAGAGACAGACATGAAGAGACTGGAAAAGAGCGAAAGAAAGTCACGGACGAAGGTTTTAAAAAAAATAAAGAAAAATTTAGAGCGTTAATGTGAAAATGAGAGAAGTGAGCGTTAGAAAAGGTTCAAAAGAGAAAAATAGAATGAAGCGAACGAAAATATATAGCGCAGCGAAGGGATAAATTTGAGAAGAGACGGCGTAAAGGCGAGGATAGGGAAAAGAAAGTAGAGAGAAGAGGTGAGGGAAAGGGAAACTGAAAGAGATTAATGGAAAACAGAGGGAGCTATAGAGAAAAGATGAGAGAATAGGTCAGAGATAGGAAGAGAAATAGAAAGAGAAAGAAAGAGAAACACGGGAAGAGAGTCTAGAAAGAAAAATAACCTTAGCTTTTTTTTATACCGTTACGAAGGGTAAGACTGCGTTCAAGGCGCAAAAAGTTCTTCATTCAAATCAGAAAGGGGGAAGAACAGAAGTTTGAAAGACTGGAGAGTACTATGCTTGAATTCACGCCGAATCGGGATAGAGAGAAGATTGCGGGGAGTAAAAAGGGAAACGCATTGGAATCAGTACAAACTTCAAGAATAAGGAATACATACATAGTTTCAAATAGAAGAAGAACTTTAGAGTTTTGGTCGATATAACTAGTTTTGTTCAACTGTACCACCGCTAACTTGGTTCAAGCAGAGATTGACGGAGCGTTAGAATTCAACTTTTCACTTTGTAAAGTAATCTCTGCAAAGTGATCCCGTTAAACGCTTAACGGGATGCGGCCGGGATGCGGCCTAGAGCGTTTAACGGGATCACATTGCAGAGATTACTTTGCAAAGTGAAAAGTTGAATTCCAACGCTCCATTAGTGTGCAGCTGCGAGTTAACAAAGTTCCCGAGACAAATTTTCCCGGAAAGTCTGGAGGGGCTCATAATGCGCCATGTTTTTGAAAGTATTCGCGAGCAGCGTGAGTAATCGCAGTTTTCCGATGATAATGTCGAGAATCGTTATGACGAGACCATAAGACAAGGGGTTTTTCTGTTTGGGGGAGCTTAACTTAACAATCGAACTATTTCCATATATTTTTTCCTTGGAGTTTAAGGTTAGGCTCAGGTAAAGATTACGCTAACGAGGCCGTAAGGCTTAGTACGAGACCATACACAACGACCAGCCACGTTGTTAGAGCTTTGGTTAAAAAATAATCTGAATTCCGGGTGCGAGTTGTCACGCTTCGAATTGTCATGGAGCCGTTCAGTACGGGCTTGGCTTTGGTAAAAATTTTCACAGAGGTACAGCATCACTCTTTTGTCGTCTTTAAAAGTTAAAGCACTGCAAAATTCAGACAGAGGAGTCTTTTCATGCTTAACTTCGTAAAAATTCATATTCAAAACATCAAGCTGATTTTTTTCAGTGAAAAAACTCAAAAATGTTCTAATTGGTTGTGCAAAATGTTCAAACGAACTCAACAAAAAAAAAATTCTTTCAGTTAGAAAATACCGATATCTTCCAAAAGCAGGATTCTGAGTCGAAAAAAAGAAGATTTTTGTCATCGTCGCTCTGCGCCGGCCGAAGTGATAATAAGGTTCGGAATGCGCTTTAGCTCTCATGGATGGTTCTGAACCATGAAGTTTAATGTCTCAAAATACCAACATTGAAGCGTTTGAGCTGCTCGTCGCGTTTGAACACAAATCTCTATTTTACCGAAGTGAGTGTTCTGTCACGAGCTATAATATGCGTTGGCTCTAGATGTTTTTCAACATGAACAGCTCATGACTAACATGACTATTTGTTCGTTTTTTTCGACTTGGCAAAAGAGGTTATTTTTGTATAGCTATTGGTTATGCATTGGCTCAAAGTTGGATGAAGCGTTTCGTTTTGATTCTCTCAAAGTTATAGGTTTGAATTTTTCTCCAATATCCTATCCATTCTGTGAACTCAAATTATATGTAACCTTTTATATGCAAATTTTCGAAGAAGCAAATTTATATGCAACCAGTTAGCCTTGACTACTCGTGAGATCCCCTTTTTTTCTCAATTGAACAAAATTCCTTAAAATCTACAAATAAGGGGTAGATTGTACAGAGTGGCCCATATTACCTGTTACCAAGTTTTTACTGGATAGCTTGTTTATCAAAAGTGCAATCAAATTTATTTTGTAATATTCATTGGTTTAATATAATACAATAAACGGGATGAAGTTTCATTTAATTCGGCTACCTAAATTCTGGTGAGGACAAGCATTTACTTTGCTATCAAGGTACGACCCTACCCAGTAATCCATAGAACTCCGATCATTCGGCCGCGGAAATGATGCCTCTCGCAACACTTTTGTGTCTGTTTTGCTTTGTGAACCGGAGCTGAATCTTGCTGGAATGTCCAGGGTTGATTTCTGTAGCGAGAACAGGACCAGGGTAGTAGTAGGTCTTCTAGAATGGGTTTCTGATAATAACTTTTTGTCGATATTGACTCGAGGCTCGACGAATACTGAAAGAGTTCTGCCTGTTGCGGAGGTACCACCCGAAACCATGATTTGAGATTGATGGAAGGCTCGAAAAAACGTAGCTACCTGCTTCATCAGCAGCAATAGAACTCCTAGCTAGTTTTTGTTGGCTGCACGCTTCTTCTATGGTAAAAAACTTCTCAGTAAACAGTGTATTTAGGCTTATTAATCGAATGATTGCTGTACGCAGTTGTTAAAAATATCCCATTACCTGCGAAGTGAACTTATTGAGCTGGAAAAAAAATTTCCGTAGAAGAGCAGAAGTGGATCAAAGTAATAAAAAAAGACCACACCTATCGGAAGGAGGATAACGCTGGAATGTATCGTGCAATTTTGGTAAAAGGTGATATGGGCCACCCTGTATACTATTTCCGAAAGCTTCGCTGCTATCAAAAGTCCCATGTTGGTGGTGAACTTTTATATTCATCATTTGGTGAAAATTATTGTCCTTGGTTATTAATAGTGTATAAGCTGAGCTCGAATAGATAATTGTGCTCTGAAATCCCGTTTTTCTATATAAAAAGCGTTCAAATTGAGTGTAAAGCTTGAAAAGCTCAAGTAGAGAAAAAAAAATTTAAAATGACTGAGATGAGTTCTATCTTTGAGAAAAAAATGTGTTCCGGAAAAATATCTGTGGTTTTTCAAGTTGTGTTAAAAATGTTTCGATATTTGCACTGAAGTTGTTTTTCTGATTGGAAAAATTTGAGAGACTTAAAAAATATTACAGTTTACGCACTCTGCAAAACATCTAATATGTTTTATTATTATTTTGGTTCGGAGTTCTTGTAATTATGAATATGCAATTGTTTTCACTTTTATGAGTTTATGACAACTACAATGTTTCAAAAATTTGAATATTCTTCTGGAATACTGTGAGGAAATCTATAGCTGAAATAAAGTATTTATTCAATCATTCCGTTAAAAAAATTACCTTGCGTTTGTTATGAGCCATGGAGCACCACTCAGTCAAACGACTCCGCGTGTGATTTCCGCTGAATAATGGTATTGCAACGTAAATATTTTTGTCTATCACGGTTAAAATCAAACAGCCCTCAAGGTGCGAATATGCTAGAAACACTATACTTCCATGTCGGGTTGAAGAAATGAAGAACGAAACGGCAGTCCATCGACCCCAGCTGGCCGCGAAAACGTCCCAAAAAATGATCAAACACAAGAAATATAGTTCAGGTGGTAAACCCATTCATTAATTTGCGTCTTCCATAACGTTGAGTTTTATCAGAAAACTTTAACTTTTTCTCCAAAGTTGTAATGTGTTGTTGGAGTTTATTGAAAATTGTTAGAAGATGCTAAGAAACTGGATGAAAAGACCGATGAAATAAAAATCTTGACTTTTTGGTAGTTTTTTATCAGACTGCTGCAGATAATTTGGTAGTGTATTATTGAACTGCTGCAGATAATTTTGATACAGTATTATTAGACTGGTACGAATAATTTCGGTAGTGTATCAATAATACTTGGTCACATTCAGCATAAAATATCATTTGCACACTTTGTACAACAAAGTGAGAAAAGAGAAGTGCGTTATATGTAGGAGATTTCTCGTCGCATCTTAGCGGTTGAGTGGACGAATGGGCAATCCTCGACCAATTTTCTAGAAGCACACTTTTTTTTACAAATAAAACTTCATTAAATTTCAAAACAAATTTTTAGCTACATTCGTTTCAAATGCTTTCTAAATTGTATAGTTTTTACCAAGTGAACAAGGTTAGGAGGGGCTGTTCCACACTTTAAACACTCTTTTCGACAGAATGTTCGAATGAGATACGGAGTTGAAATGAGTCACATTTACTTGACAACAGCTTTATTACAACAGTAATACTTATTTCTTAAAACAATGATGAATTTATTTAATATTTGCTCTGGAACTGTGTTCAGAAAAATTAAGTCTGTGTACATGTATCATTGAACCTCTACATACAATAGTAAAATATATAAACAATACAAAAGGCATTCCACAAGGTAATAATGCTTCACCTCGAATAGCGGATCTTACCTTAGCTATGATGGAACTCAATTACATTAAGAAATATATAAATTACTCACACCCCTTAAAAAGTTTATTAGGTTTAATGTTCAGATATATGGACGATTTACTTGATATCTCTGATAGATATCAAAAAATCATAAATATCTCAAAAGATATGTATCATAATTCACTTACCTTAGAACAAACTAATAAATGTTAAAACAGAGCTGGTCACCTAGACATGAACATTTCCATCGAAAATGATGGCAATATTATGATTAAACTATATAATAAAACTGATGCCTATAATTTCAAAATAATCAAGTACCCCTAATACTCCTCAACTATACCAATTCAAATCGGATTAAATACCATTTACTGACCTCTTGAGATTTTTCGATAACTGTTCTTATTTCGAAGATTTCTCAAGTAGAACCTTTATACTGATTCAAAAATATCATGAGAATAATTACTCCCGACATATCATACTTAGCAGAAAAAAATACTATGTAAAAACCCAAAAGTTCAACTTAAAAACAATATCAATAACCTTAAAATCATAAATGAGATTATCAAACAATTTTAAATTAAATTACATATATAATTTTGTTTGGGTGTAAGGGGATATTGGATCCAGGTTGAAGGTGTTGACCCGAGCGTGTCACTTTGATAACTAAAGTGAGAAAAATAAAACGAAGCACAGTCGGAGGCTGATTGCGACCATGATGATCACGAGCTTTTTTGTCTGCGCTGAACAGAACACTTGAGCAGTTTTTTTTACATCGAGCACATCCTTTTCTTTTTATTTTTTTCTCCTTTTTTCTTCAGTTTTTGTTCATTCTCTTATTTATAATTTTATTCATCTTTCATTTTAAACTACTTAAAATAATTTACTTCATTCATTCCATTCCATATCTCTTAATTTTTTTATTACGTTTTCTCTTGAATTTCATTATGAGTAGGTCTTTGTTATTGAATATATCTTTACTCATCACTCACTGTTTATTGTTTAGACACTCAAGCATTCATTCATCATTATCTGTCCCTCAAATCATGCCTGAACTTTCAAACTAGAAAATTTCCGTTCATTAACATCTGTTTTCATTCCTATTTTTATAGATTATATATACTTACTTACTGTTTTTCATTATTTTAAGTAGATAATGTGTTTGGTAATTGAAAACTTAAAGTCACTTATTTCATATATATCTTACATTTTTCTATTCTCACTTTTCTATAAAACCTAGACTCTTTAATTTATTATATAAATATGATTATTTAGGTTTTGTCGTTTTTCCTTTCAACACATAATTTCTTTTTGTTCTCATTTTTTTCTTTTGTTGTTTTTTATACCTCATTACCCTTTATAAACTTCTTTATATTTACTCTGTGGGATCTCACTTATGAACTCCGCCCAGAGTCTGTTTGAGCAGGGGCGAAACAGAATGTTGTGATTATCTTATAAAAAGCGTTTTATCATAATCTATTGCTGAACATCTTCCTCTCCACTAACACTATAACAATTAATGGCCCAGCTATGCGGCCGATTTCTGTAGGCATTAGTTCGAAGATAAAAAATCGAATGAGGAGCGATACAGGTTTTACCTTTAGGTATTCTGAATTACAAAACAAGATTAGCCTGTTTTGAGCTTATCCAGAGTTTAGAGCTCTAAACACTTCAGGCGGTCTTCGTAGTTCTTTTGTAGACCTCTCCTGCAGCAAACTCTTTTTGTGTAGCCTTTTTCTGAACCTTTTCCAGAAGCTCTATATATTTCTTATGATGAGGAGACAAAAAAGTTGAACAATATTCTAGCTGGGGTAGCACATACATACGTCACAAAAAGTGTCTTGTATATATAGTTTAGGTTTTTTTTATTTGAATGTGCGTAAGATAAAAGCGCACTTAGAGCTGGCCTTGGTAAACTCTCTATGTTTTTACAAAACAGTGGTTTTCTCGAGTGCACTAATACAAGGTCGCGCAATGAGTCGGATTTCAGTAACAGGCAACCTCTGAGATAGAACGAATGCGCTGGATGATGTTCCCAAGACGAATTACAATGTTTTTAGACGTTGAGATGGATAAGTCCCGTGTTTTTGACCAATGGGCTATTTCATCAATCGCTTTTTGTAGAAGCGGGGGGTCATTGACAGTGGAGACCTTGAGGTCTTCGGAGTACATGGTTATGCTGCACCTGGAAGGAATGTGATTGGGAAAATGATTGACATACATCAGGAAGAGTAGTGGCCCGATAGAACTACCCTGAGGCACTCCTGTAGGAGTGTGGTAGGGAGATGAGCCGGAAACGCCTACACGAACTACATGCTCTCGGTTAGGAAGAAAGTATTCAATGAACTTGATAAAATAACCTCCAATAACGAGAGAAGTTACTTTTCTCATCAGTTGTTTCATGAGCACCGCATCGAACGCTCGAGAAAAGTCAACCAAGACACAGCTAATGAAGTCTTTCTTGTCTTGTTTTTTATGCCATTCCACTTGTGCTGATAGTGAGGCTAACTCCGAATAGTGTTATGGTCGGAATCCACATTAGTATTGGCTCAGACGGGAATTCCCTCTCAAAAACTTTAGAATAAATCTTCAAATTCTAAGTTACACAGTTTGAAGGCAGTGACGCCTGGTTGAGATGACAAATGATTGAACAATCGCACAGAAAAAAGCTTTTTTTCTTTCATCACGCAATTGCTTGATAAGCATGATAACACTTTCGCACGGAATAGCAATGTGTCCCCGTGGTGTGATGGTAACACGCGCTCCCGGTTTGAGTCGAGATGCTCTGGGTTCGATCCCGCTTGGTGGACTAGTTCAACTTTAGAATACGTTGAGCGAATACCTTCCAAATTCGAATACGTTTTTTTTAAACAAAAAAAACAGCGAATACGTTCCAAAATCTTCGAAGAAGATGGAGTCATACATATCGGTCTATAATTGATTGGCTGGGTGCAACAGCCTTTTCTTTTTGGATAGGTTTAACTATTGCGGTACGCCACGTGTTCGGACACATATCTTGCAGTAGAGAACTGTAAAAAAAAGTCTTGCTATTGGTAGTGAGATAGTTTTCGATGTGTTTTTGATAAAATAGTAGGGACTGAGATCTTAAATAATATTGATTTTGAGAGGAAGACGCTTTGTCTGAGCCGAAACCTCGTGAGCTCGAATCGTTACGAAGTTCAAGGTCTTACTGGTGTCCATCTAAGAGATGTCCATCTAAGTTAAGACTTGTTGGAAGGTATCTGAAGGTATCTGCAAAAATATGAGACTTGAGCGATTCTTCACTCACACTTATACCGTTTGCTGACTTGATAGGCCCGATTCTTGAGTGATCTTTCAGACTCAGGATAGTAAATCGATACAAGTTTTTCAAACCTTTGCTGCCCAGAAAAGCTTTTTCGAGATTTCGCGATGGTAATCAAGGCAATTGCGCAGCCGAACGTTCAACTTCACTCATCTCCAATCAACTCATTCTTCTTGAAAAGCCGCATCGCTTGACGTCTAACGCGCGCTAAAATGTGTGGTTATTTAGTTTTCTGTTTTCCTCGGTTCAAGATCATAAGAACTGATTCCTCGATTATTTGATGCATTCTGTTAACAAAATTATTGTATTTCTTTTCGGCGTCTACTTCCGTAGCCAGTATTCCCGGCCAGTCTACCGAACTAAACAGAAAATTTGCCAAATCGTAGTTAGTTTTTCTGAAGCGGAGAGTTAGAAGATTTCTTTGCTGATCTCTATTTTGTTTTGGTAGCGAAACAGTGAAGTGGACGAGATTGTGATCGCATGATATTATTAGAATGCTGCAGATAATTTTATGATAGTAAACATCTTTATCATCAATGTTTTGATTACTTTACATTTGATAGAATTTAAATAATGCGTCTCTGACCTTTAATATTTTCTGTTGGGCTCCTTCTTCCTGGTTTTTCTCTCTTGCGCACCGCTCTCTTATACCCCATTCTTCATTCTTTCATCTCTCTTTCCACTCTTTCTCTATCTCTCCACTCTTTTAGCTTTTTATATGTCTATCTCTTATTTTTCTCTACCTCTTTCTTCAAATATGCCTAAAAACGCCTTGAAAAGCCATGCTCCCCAATCTCATGCCTCACTCGAACTATAGATATTCACCTTCAAGCAACTGTAGATGCTCTTCTTGTCTCTTGAACAAGCTGTCAAAAGTAGGCAATGGAGATTGGAAATGGGATTTAACCGGTTGTGGTTTTGTGAATGGGCAAGAAAGAGGAAGGAAAAGAGAGAAAAGGGACTATTAGGAGAGAGAGGAATGATGAATTCATTCACAAAGAGAGGCAGCCCCAAGCCATCAAGGAGTCTGAAAAAGCGCATAAGAGGGTTAGAAAGTGACAATAAAATCAGAGAGATGAAGATTGGATGAGAATAAAACATAGAGAGGCAAGCATAACAAAGACAAGTGGAAAACTCTTGAAGAAGTTGAGAGAGAGAGAGAGAGAGAGAGAGAGAGAGAGAGAGAGAGAGAGAGAGAGAGAGAGAGTTAGAGAGAGATAGAGAGAGAGAGATAGATAGGGAGAGAGAGAGAGTTAGAGAGAGATAGAGAGAGATAGATAGATAGGGAGAGAGAGAGAGAGAGAGAGAGAGAGAGAGAGAGAGAGAGAGAGAGCAGAAAACACAGAAAAGAAAATGAAATAGGGCTAAAAAACATGAAATAGAGAGAAAGAGAAAAAGCATGAAACAGAAAGAAAGAAAAGAAGAAATCAAATTCTGGTTCAGTCACACCTTCCTCGGCCGCTCGACTATCAATATATAGGATCTCCAAGGCCTGTCCGTTACGGTCTGCAGTGACTTCTTCTCTGTTTTTTCACTTCTTCTTCTTCTCTGTTGACTATTCTCCTTCGAATCCCTCCCCCCTTCTAGTTACTATACTCTTTCAATTCTTCACTCCTTTCTATTAACTATTTTTCTTACTTTACTTCATCTTTTCAGTAACTATTTGGCCCTTACTCTCTCTTTAGTCACTGTTTACCATCCAATCTCCCTCTCTCTGGTGTCTATTTTCTTTCTAACCCATCCTCCCTCATGTAAATATTGTTCTTAACATACCCTTTCAGCTCCAAAAACTAGTTGCATTCGGCTATTTTCTAGAACTCACTCGAAAGCATTTTCGGGATGACTGGATCTTCGAGATGACTAACAAATTAAGAGTTATCAACGCTGTGCAATTGTTCAAATCCATTTTCACTCTCCATGTTTCCAAATTTTACTTATTACTTTGCTGGTTTTTGTATGTGTTCCCATCTCGAAATGTGATCCAAATTTCATGACCTTTTACACTTGCCCTGGTTCCATAAACAATAGAATCCGTTTTATATAATGCTACGCGCGATGGGCGCCGGATACTTGGCAGTGGGCTGCTCTCTCACGGCCATTCTCCTCTCTCTCCTTTATGTTCCTGCTCTCCTTATCAAGATAAACGCCATCAACGAGCAGGCAAGGCGCTTCTTTGCTTCTTGCGCACTCATGGTATCGGTGATTGCGCACTTTGAACTTCATATAACCCGAGTTGTTGAGGTGCTGGACGGACTCGGTGTTACTGAGGAACTCGAATAACTCTTTTTCAATATTTAAACAAATTTCGTTCAATTTATTAAATCATGACTTAGAGGTCATCGAGCCATGATCTAATCTCCAATCAAGGTTTATAGTCATGACTGGCAATGACTCAATTACATGCAATTTCGAAATTGAATCAATACAATGACTCAATTACATGGAATTTTGAAAGTCATGACTTGTAAAAAAATAACTTTGTTTTCCGTCCATCTGATTAGGTAAAGTTCTATTTTCCCATTCATGTCATGAAGTCATGGCATGCAGTCGAAGTGATGACTTGATGATAAGACTCTATTTTTTCTGGTAATGCCTAGAAGCCATCATCTATTTTCTCTTCAAGTCATTGTTCCTATCATTGGTCCTACCTCCTATCATTGAGTCTACTATTTAAGTCATCTTCATAAATCATGAATTGTAGTTAAAAGTGGATGCCGACGAGTTCCGCGCTATGGCCGATATCACCTGGGGAGAGCTTGTGCAGACGAGAGCTATCATTGGCGGCAGAGCCAAGAGACAGGTTTTTTTTCCTCCGGAGAACCCTTTTTCCTCTCTGGAATGTTTTTCAATTCCCCCAATTTTCAACAGAATATAAACTGGTTGTTCTCCAAGATTAACCATCTATAGAAATAAGTTAAATATACCGATGAATTGACGAACAATATATAAAACTTTGTGTCGGGCTCATATAACCAAAATTCAAATTCTCATATTAACTCGAAAGTGTTTCAATTAAATAATTCCCGTATTCGATGCCTGAAACTAAGGCATACGGCTCACCTCAACCACGTGTATATGCTTTGCACAACACGTATGTCAAGGAGGACGCCTTTGTCGAGACTCCCACGACTTGTGGTCAGCCATCTCAAAGAAAAAGATAATGCAGGGACAGAAATTATTTTAAGTGAAGGTATAAAGTACAGTCGTCTCTCTTACCTTTTTAGAAGTTACATTACCGAGGATGATTTGCTCCATTGTGCGATAAAGCTGTTTGGAAGGCTCAATAGCCTAGTTTCATTGAGAAAAACTTACCAAAACTAAAAACTTACCAAAAAAATTTGAAATTTCTAGATTGTATATTTACTTATATTTTTCCCGAAGCTTTTGATAAACTCACACCGAAGCAATTATGCTCTAAAACAAGCTCGTTTTCGATTGAGCCATGATTTGCAGCTTGTAACGCCCGCAACACATGCCCACCTGGACCACCCGGCGCACCAGGAAAGCCGGTCCGGTTTTCAAGTCTTCAGCTGGTTTTTTAAAGCCTTCAACTAGTTTGTGAAAAACGTGCTTTTTTGTTACGTGATTCTTACGGCCTGATGTGTGAGGTCAAAAATCACGCAGCCAACACTGTATAGTTAAGCTATCGGTATTTTTTTGCTCTTTCAAATCTTTTGGAACACTACAAATCCGTTTATTTTAAGAAGTCTTAGACAAAAAAAGGAAGAAAAAAAACGAAATAGGACGACTTCACGAGCTGCGTTAAAGCTTAATTCTTAAGAAAACCTCGAAAAAGTGAAGAATGGTTAGGAAAAAGTGGTTTATATGTATATGTCTCTTGCACTTGAGAATGATGCTTTTGTGTGTGAAAGAACTAGAATTCACTCGTTTTTGCTTTGAAGACCATGAAAAACCAAAAAAAAAATTAGTTCTAAGGGCTTGGATGGCTCTCCTGGTCTGCCTGGCAAGATCGGAGCCCCCGGTCTCGCGGGCATCGCACCACCCGTCACAATCGATCCTGTCAGTGTTTTTTAGAGTAACAAGTCATTTGCCTAGTTCAATCGAGCTGCTTACTACCGATTCCGACTTTTCACTCTCTAAAAAGACTTAAAACAAGTAAATTGAGTTTTTTTTTGATATTCTTTTAACACTTGGTACTCAAAAAAATACATATATTTGATATTGTATAATGATCTCTGTGGCCAAATACTCAGAAAACGAGAAGTTAAGGTTTTTTGGACCAGCATTAACCTGGGACCACTCTACTCCATGTATAAGTGAACTTCAAACAAGAAATAAAAAACGTTAAAAGTGTGTACATGCTACTGTGGTTTAGCCAAAGCAAGCGAACACGTGATTTTAGCTGTATCAACTACCGGTACACCCTTGAAAACATCTATTTTCAGAACCAAGGCTGTCGCGTCTGTCCGAACGGACCACGCGGTTTACCAGGTGCCCCCGGAGAGTCAGGGAATCCTGGCCTCGAAGGTCCTCCAGGCAACCCTGGTAGACCTGGCGAACAAGGCCGCAAGGGCTATCCCGGCCAACAGGGCATCCCTGGAGAGCCTGGGAAGGGCGGAAAACCGGGAGAGCAAGGACCACCTGGACGGGATGGCATCAGAGGACAGAAGGGACCAACTGGAAAAAAGGGTGAATCTGGCCCGCCCGGACAGAAAGGACCCAATGGATACCCTGGCCAAGATGGAAGTCGTGGATCGGATGGGGATGCTGGCGCAGTCGGTCCACCGGGTCTTCTTGGTCTGCCCGGAGACGCAGGGCGTCCGGGACTCCCAGGCACCCCTGGACTTCCCGGTCCCGATGGACAGTACTGCAAGTGTCCCGAGAGAACGGCAGGCGTCATCCGGCCAACACCCGGTTACGAAGTTGCTGAGGTCGTCGTGGTCTCCCAGCCTCCCTCCTACGAGCCGCGAGGTTACGAGGCAGCCGCACACCGTTAGACTAACACTAGTAATGTTTTTTTTGTTGTTTTTGTGGTTGTTTTTGTGGGCGTTGTTTGCTG
Source organism: Allodiplogaster pararmata (assembly GCA_964056735.1). Classification (NCBI taxonomy): domain Eukaryota; kingdom Metazoa; phylum Nematoda; class Chromadorea; order Rhabditida; family Diplogasteridae; genus Allodiplogaster; species Allodiplogaster pararmata. The sequence goes on from OZ057405.1 coordinate 36,394,834, forward strand.
TGGAGTACTTAACCCACTTCTCTAACAAACTTCTCATGTCCGTTTGTTGTCGAGTGCGCTCTAGGCTAATCTTTTCAAAGCTTTCGGGGGAACTTCATGTAAATTGAAAGATTAATAAAAAAATCCAGAAAATTGAAAAAAACATCAAGACTGGGAAGAATTTAGAAATTTTATATGAAATTTCAATATTTACATTCTTAAGTTGTAATAAATAACTGTTTAACTTAACCTCGATTAAAAACGATGAGGTTTTTCTCGGGTAATTTTTATGTTTTCGATTCCTTAATTGGTGTGTTTCAGAAGAACTTTGAGTTTCAAGAAGGCTCTTAGTGGTTAGATGAGCGAAAAAGGTGTGTTGCAGTTCCTCCACCTACTTCTTCTTATGCCGATCGGAGCCCTTATCGCAAATGGAAGTGGGCGTCTTAATCTTATTACTGAGATCGATAGGAATACACCGGAAGAAGCATGTCTCATCCATCAAAGAGATCTATCGAGGAATCATAATCCTCATATCCCTTTCGTTACTATTCCAAAGAACTGATAAAAGTTAACACCTTAGCTTCGTTATAATGCATATCCACGAATTCACTTTAGAGCATCTGATTTCTTGAAAAAAGATTCGAATGAATTTCGAGTCTCACGGAATTCACATTAGGACCGCAAATAAATATCAAAGCCCGAAAGGCATGAGCGTGTCGTTTTTACGGACCATGACAGAAATGACGACCACGTGAGGATATCTTCAATTGCTTAAGTCACAAAAAACTACATCTCAATTTCTCTTTTAAAAAATCTTGATTGAGCATAAGCGATAAGGCTTGATTGAATGGGAAAACAACTTCCAAAAATGGCACTGGGAACACACGAAGTTTCCAGATGAATTAAAAAAGGTAAATTATAAAAAATTAGAGTGAAATATAGTAAGAAAATGGTTGAAAAAAGAGAAAATTAAGCGAGTAGCGCAAACATATAGGCATGTACATATAACGTTAAGTACGTGTACCAAAAGTCCAGGTGGACGACTGCGTCACTTTGTATCTTTTTTGTTTGGTGTAGCGGTCGTGTGATCAGTCGCTTGTTTCTTATTCATAACGTTGCTAACAAACCCTGAAAAACACAATGATAACTCTTCGTTTTCCGTTGATGCTCTCTGGACCAAGGCTACATTCTGCGCTCGAACTAGTCCGGGCACACTCAAAAGCACATCGCCAGAACCACTGGAAAACTGGAAAACTGAAAAACATAATACGTTGCTTTCGTGAGACTGCTACGACGAATGACCGTCCATGACCGGCAGACCTGGGACCGCGACCACTTCCTTCAACATGAGAAGCATCAGAGACAAGATTCGATATAACCCCAAGCGGAGTCTCAGAAAACTGAATATCTCGGCTAGTTCTGTTCGGACGTTCGGACGTTCTTGCATGGGAGTTAGCTCCATCAAACTGCAGAAGAATCACGCAATGACGGACCAGAGGAAGGCGACTCGTCTTCGGAGATGTCGTGAACTGTCAAAACGGTCCACGCCGGTGGACTGTTTGGATATTCTCTTCACCGATGAGAAGTTGTTCAATACTGAGCAGTCCTTCAAAAACCAGAACGATAGGAGAACGCCGCTAGGTCTCGAGAAAGGGCCATCCCGCTTCTGTCATGGTTGCGCAAACCCGATGAGAAGTTGTTCAGACTGGCAAGACTCCACTCGTTTTCGTCGAGCAGGGAGTCTAAGTGAATGTCAATAACTACCTGGAAGACATTCTCATGGAGGAAGTACTTCCCTGGAGTAAGGCTCACTTCGCGGGACGCAAATGGACGTCCCAGCAGGGCTCTGCGCCAGCCCACAAGACTAAAGCGGTACAAAACTGGTGCAAGACCAATTTCCCCTCGATGATCACCTCTGCCGAATGGCCTCCGTACTCACCTGATTTGAATCCCCTGGACTTCTCTGTGTTGTCATTCCTTTAGAGCAAGGCCAGTGCTTCCCCACGCAAGAATTTGGATAGTTTGAAGCGTGCCCTACAGGAGGCGTGGGATGATCTTTACGTCGCTTACCTGTCCACCACGGTGGGTGACTTCCACAAGCGAATCCGCGCCTGTTTAAAAGAGAAAGGAGGGCTGTTCGGAATTTGGGAACGCAGTTATATCCCAAACTGTTTGAATTAACTTTGATGAAAATTTTGTTTGATTTGCTAAATTAAGTTTATCGGAAAAATAATATCCACCTGGACTTTTGGTGAACCCTGTAATACAGATAAGACTGAGAGAAATAAATATTCTTTATATTCTTTGTAAATAAACATTCGATACATACTCTAGCAAAGTGAGCACGGTCAAGTTATGTTCAATAAAAATGGCCAACGGTTTGACGGGAGTTCAGGACAAATGAAAAAGGCCTAAACAAAAGTTTTCGTTATAAAATCTTATCATTAGAGGATTTTTTAAACTCCAAATTATAATTTTCTCGGAATTAGTGTGATTTTTTAAAGTGTGATTTTCTTTAATTTTCACTTTTCATAAGTGATGCACAGAAATGCACCTGGTTAAAAATTTCTTTTAGTCTGGTTTTTCCGCGGCATTCTTCATTTGAGTTGTGATGTTTATCTCCAAGTTTTTGGAGTAATGATGTTATATTTTTAATGCCCTTCAACTCCTGCTTAAACATTGGCAGTATTTTTAATGCGACTCTAAAAACATATTGAATTCCTGGAAGCTCTGTTTTAACCAAATATAGTCGTAAATACAAACAATATAGGTGAATGTATTTTTATGAAGTTAACCTGACGGTTGTTTCATTTTGTCAATAGTTAAAAGTCAGCATAAACTGCGATGAATGGGATGAATGGTTCGAGGGATAAAAATTCGACATCCTGCCCATTGGATAAATACATCCTCTACTGGTGATATTTTCATGAGACGCGTTCCCACTCTTTTTTCTCCCAAAGCTTCTTTCTATACTTTTATTTTGCACTTCTATCTTTTTTGTATTATTTCGCAATTCTCCCCCCTTTTCTAAATGGAGTTCATCTTTTTTTCAGTTCCTTTGCAGTCTTCTCTCTCTTATCTTTGTCTGACCTCTTTATTTTTCCTTGTCTCTCTCTCCGTATCTCTTTCTTTTTCGCTCTCACTCTCCTCTTTTTTGAATTTTTCTGAAAACTCTCTACTAAAATACTATAATATTGTTTACCTTGCTTGGAGTTTGCTTAAGAACTCCTTAGTTGTGAAAAGATCAACTTTTTTACCGACAGATTCATCGTATGACTCAACTGCGACAAACTGCCCAACGTGTGGTACAAAAACCGGTAGCTGGAGAATAGGCATTGGAAAGATAAAAGTAGCTAACAGTAGATATTTTTCCTTATTTGAAAGTCAAGGGTTGTTATCTCCGGTTCATCTCTGCTCTTTTAAAACTTGATATCAAGATATTTATAATATATGTATACAATATTCGTCATAATTATGCGGACACCCGTCTTTTTTGAACTTTTCGAAATACCGAGAGTGGAATCGAGCTGTGAATTGTTTTTGTTTTCATGTGATATTTGAGCAACTTTATGAAAACTTGAGGTTTAATTATCAAAATTTGTGTGTTATACTACGTTTTTCAGTGTTTTCAGGCGAATTCATAATTATGCGGGCACTTAAGCTTTTAGTCGCGAACGATTTCTGTGGTAATCTTAGTCGTCATGGCATGTTCAAAGATGCTTTCTGTCACCGGTAAATCAGCCGCACGTTTAATCTATAGTGACCTCACATGTCACCTGGAAAAAAAGATCATTAATTCATATCAAAAATCATCGACCATGGAGTCCTGAAGAGAATTTTCCCGTTTTTAAATTCGGTTTACGTTTAGTAGTGTTCAACTAGGCACGTTGGTTGGGTTTCGATTCCGTTTTGCTAAGTCCTGAATTGGTTTGAACTAAATTTTCCCCTTTTTTGTCAACTAAATGTAAATATTGCCACGACCTTTTTCGGAAAAAAATTACTCAAAACGACCCGAATGATACTTTTTCTCATTAAAACCTGAGCAAAAATTCTAAAAGAAGTCGATGGGACATTTGAAAACAAACATAAATGGTGGAAAAAAAAATCTTAGAAGCATGAGAGAAAACGTTTTAAAATATTTAAAACCGTTAACACCGCTTGATATCTTTCACGAAGCTAGTTTTTGAAAAGAAAAACTTTACATTTTATTTTTGATAAACATTGAGCTTCACAAAAACTTTGTTTTGTGAAAGTGTCCGTCGTCGGGAGTCGGGAGTGAATTGTCCGTCGGGAGTGAATTGTCCGGGAGTGAATTTTCCGGGAGTGAATAGTCATGGAACCAATGAAAATACGCTGGCATATGAAATCTCTACTTCTCTGACTTTATGCGCTGTTTCTCGTTCTCTCGCACTGCTCGTTGTTTACGTCGTAGTTTTAGAGTGAGTTCGTAAACGAAACAATGAGCTCACGCTCTCTTGTGCGACCTTTTAATTTCTTCTGTGTTAATTACACTGCGAAAAGCGAAAGTTTATTTTGCGAGCAACGAGCTAGGTGATCGGTCGTCGACCGGTCACCTAGGTAAAACATAGATTGAACGTGTGGCAGGTATATCTGCATTGCACGCCAAACTCGTTTCGGAAGATCGATCGCGCATCAAAATGAAGTAAGCAAACGTGTTGTGTGTAGATACCTCAAAAAGTTGGCGAATTTAGAATCCTGAAACATACTGGACGGCAAAAAAAGTTGTCTGAATGAGTTCTAAATCACATTTGCAGGTGAAAGAGTTTTTTAAATGTTTTAAAAAGACTTAAGAAAAATTATTGTGTCCCCGTGACATAATGGTAACGCGGATGCTCCGGGATTGAGGAGAGATGGCTGGGTTCGATCCCGCCCAGGGAAAACAGCTCATCCGGGCCAGGGCCGTTCATTTTTCGTTTTTTGGTTTTTTTGGTTTTTTTGGTTTTTTCGACACATTTCAAAAAACTTTTTTCGAAAATTCGAAAAATGAATTAGTCGAAAAAAAAAAACTTTTTTCGAAAACTCGAAAAACAAAATAGTCGAAAAAAACTTTTTTCGAAAATTCGAAAAAACAAAATGTCGAAAACTTTTTTGTTCGAAATTTCGAGAAAAAAAATTCCAACAAATGTTTTTTTCGAGGTGTCGAAAAAATTTTCGAGAGCAAACCCGAAAAAAACGAAAAGGTCCAAAAATACAGTTTTGCGGTGGTTTTGGTGTTGCCTGCCTAGCACATGTTTCAGTGCTTTTTACAAACAGAGTTTTTTTACAAACAGAGTTCAGCGCTTGCGTGGTAATAATTAATTTACCCGATCGAACCGAATTCCGGTGTTCTCGGAGTTAATCTTTTTTTCAATGTGACTGCTATTGTTAAAAATTACGAAATTCCTGTCAGCGGTTTTCGATCCAATTTATCCATGTGGCATTCATAGATATTACTATGATAGGTTCGGATAGAATTGAAATTGAAAAGGGCCCTGAAATACCTGGTTCTTCCGGCGAGCTCTACGGCTTGTGAGCGATGTTTTAGCGCAGCTGAAAGGATTCTGACGGATAATCGTAAAAGTCTATCTCCATCCAACTTTTCTAAGCTGTTAATCTTGAATCAGAACCTCACCTTCATCGGCCCTCATCAATGAGTATGAGGTCCGTGCTCAAAGTTGACAGAATATATGTATATGTAGCTATGCTTGTGTACTTGGTATACTTTTAGTCTTCAGCCGCCCTGTACAACTTATAGTGTGAGGAATGAGTTCTGGTTTGGATTATAAACCTTTTTCAAGCACATATACTTTTGAGAATGGCCTAAATATGTCTAGGTTTTTCTTCGATGTGAACCTCTCATTTGAAGGAGGTTATTAGAAGAACGTGGTAGTTCTATAAACTTTTTCTTTCGCTCTTGTTTCAGAAATTAGTAAATTGCTTGCTGTTGTTTTTGCTAAACAAGTCTTAAGCTTTCAACGGTGATTTTCATGATGTATGATAAACTGTTAATTAGAGACAATGAGATGAATAAATTTATTACAACTTTGAGAAGCATCATAAAATAACACTTTTAAAATGAGAAAAAAGTTTCATTCAGATAAAACAAATTTTTTGAGTTTTTTTGTTAGTTTTTTTTTGTTGGTTTTTAAAATCGAAAAAAAATTCGAAAATTTCTTTTTGGTTTTAAAAATCGAAAAAAAAGTTCGAAAACATTTGTTTGGTTTTTAAATTCGAAAAAAAAAGTCAAAAAATTTTTTTTTGGTTTTTAAAATCGAAAAAAATAGAAAAAATTTTTTCGTTTTTTTTTCGCCCATTCCCGATCCGGGCGATGTTATTATCAATTTTCGTCTCAGCCAGGCGTCGCTGCCTTTAAACTGTGTTTTTAACATTTAAAGATTCATCATCTATCTTTCCTCACTTTTCTGTCTTAATTGTGACATCTGGAGTTATGCTCCATTCACAACGCTTTCGCTTCATGAGCATGCGTGACTAAAAGAGCAAGGCAATTGAGTCTTTCATGTATAGCACTATCGCACGGAATAGCAATGTTTCGCCGTGGTGTAATATGTAGTAACGCACTTGCGCCCGGTTTGAGAAAATTTGGCTGGGCTCCGTGCGATGGTATTATGTAATGGTGGTGCGATGGTTATCATTCTTTCTAGTTGGCGTGTGTTGAACCGGTCGCTTCTCTAAATGCCTGGCAAACGTTCCCCCATTACCCCTCCCCCTTGTAAACGATGCCCCGAATACGAGAAAAGACTTGATGAGATGATGGAAAAAATTACTCGACTCGAGAGTATAGTCGAGCAACTCGTCTCTCGTCTGTCTACGCTCCCTTCCTCGCCTGCCCCACCGTCACCATCGCCTATCCCCTCTCTCCTTTCTCTCCCCCCGCACATTCTCGCCTATGACGCCGCGGTTCGAGCGATGACTGTGGATCGGAACATGATCGAAGAGAAAATGGAGAACATCGTGTGTTTTGGGCTCCCGGAGCGCGACAAGGATGAGTCAACGGATGCAGCGGATCAGGACTTTCTCAGAGCGCTCTCTCGGGATCTCAATCTCCCGGAGATAGCGACTGCTCGGTTCAGAAGGTTTGGTGACCCAGTCAAGAAGAGACGTGTTCTCAAGATTTTTCTTGGATCATCTTCTCTGAGAAATCAAATCTTGCAGCAAATTCGAAGAAGGCGCCCTGCCTGTCTTTCAGCTCTTCCGCACAGCTACATCAGGGAAGACTTGACGCGTGAGGGACTCGAGCTAGAACGGGAGATGAAGAGAGTGGCCAGGGAAAGGAATCAGATCCCTGGTGGTCAGAAGTGGAAGGTCGTTGGGACTTCTCTTATACCAGTGCGCACGTTCTCATCCTACCAACCACAGCCACCCGCAACCCCGATGAACACTATCTCGTCGCCGCAGAGTTCCGGTCCAGCTTCGCAGAACGAAACAATGAGAAGATAGGTCAGTGGCGGTGTTCTCCCCTTTTTTGACCCTCGTAGCCCATCTTCTCCTATTCACATTGACGTTTCGACAATAAGTTGCATTTCATTCAATGCTCGTTCTCTTCGTAAAAAACTTTACAGCTCATACTTCTTGCTTAATTCTAATGTTTACGATGTGATAGGGATAACTGAGACTTGGTTAACAAGTCAAGAGAATGATTCATTAATAACAAGTGATACTGGATATCAGATTTTCCGCTGTGATAGAAGCAGTTCAATGAGAGGAAGAGGTGCAGCCTTCTTAGTTTCTTCTCGCATCCCTTGTTATATTGTTTCGTCTTGCTCAGACGACGGCTTTGAAACTGTTACCATAGATATTTTTGAGCAATCATTTTTTTCAGTAAAGAGTAAGTTGAGATGTATTTGTATGTATCGCTCGCCATCCTGTCCAATTTCATCTTTTTTAAAGCTATTGTCGTACTTCAAACTGATATTTAATTCTAATACTACTGATATTTTTCCCATCATGATCACTGGTGATTTTAACCTACCATTCATCGACTGGTTCAATCATTTATCACATAGAGATGGTCAACATGAGATGTTCCTTGAATTCATGACAGACAATTTTTTGACTCAGTACGTCTACTCTCCAACAAGGAACGAAAATATTCTTGATTTATTATTCACGAATGTACCCATAATTTCTGAATGTAATGTTATCGGTCGTTTTAGCGGTAGTGACCACAACATGGTCTCAAATGCTACTTCAATTTCATTGTCTCCCCCTTTCAAGTTGTTCACTAAAGCCAACTGGCCTGCTATTGAATATCAAATCGCTGTACATAATTGGACTCAAACATTTTCTACGATGGACGTAGAGTCCGCTAATCATTATCTTGTTTCTTTCATTCGCTCTCTTATTGAGAAGTATGTCCCTAACATTAATTGCGGAGACCAAACGTTTCGTTATCCCAGTTTGGAACTTGTGTTTATCGCTATCTAAATGTAGTGTTTTACATCTTGGTTCATCTAATTCTCGTAATGTTTATCATATGAGCAATATACCCATTCTAGCTAGTGAATCAGCCAAAGACCTTGGAGTGATAATATCCGATGGTTTTTCTTATCGTAAACATATAAATGAGAAATGAAAAAAGGCCTCTTCTGTTGTGAATATGTTATTAAAAGCGTTCAAATCGCCATCTCTTCCTCTTCTGACTTCTGCCTTTAAAATCTATGTACGACCAATATTAGAATATGCTAGCGAGCTCTGGAACCCTACGTCCTCGGGATTAGTGAAACTTATCGAGAAAGTACAACGCTCGTTTACGAGACGAATTCTAGCTAGAGCCGGTCAACCTTTACTTCCGTACTCAGAGCGGCTATTGTTGTTAAAACTTCAAACTCTTGAATACCGTCGAGCCATTGCTGACCTTACTTTCATTCACAAATGTATCCATGAGAAATGTGACATAGATACTACTCATTTATATAAAATATCAGCTGTTGAACGTTTTTCTCGCCATTCTCATTCTTTGCGTCTTATTCCGCCCAATAATATTAATCAGTCTTTCATATCAACATGTGTTTCTCGTCAGTTATCAGTATGGAATTCATTGGATTTTGAAATCGTAAACGATCCTAATTGCAAGGTATTTAAGAACAATTTATTTAAGTTGGCTGTAACCTAGTTTTACCAAATACTTTTGTTTCTGATAACTAAAGGCTCGTTTCTCTATTAATAGCATTTTCTATCTCCCCCCACCCCTCCCCTAGTTAAGCAACCTTTTGCTTACACACACCGCCACTAGAAAGACAGTCCATGCATATCCGCTATTGTTATTGTTCACTGTGAACCGAAGTTGAATATAATCTGTGCAAGGAATAAAGAATGAATGAATGAATTATCCATTATAAATGAATATATATATATATAATATGTAGATCGCAGAAAGAGCACTTTTGAAGTCATGGCTAACATGAATGACGGAGAAGGTTGAAAGAGGCGGAAGCTTGCGTTAAGGAAGGAACAACTGTGACTTTACACTCTCATTCTGCTCAGCTTCTCATTCTCATCCATTTGAAGAGGACAAAAAAACAAAAACTTCTGCCTATTAATCAGAGAATGAAAGATAAGTTTGAACTCGCCCCGTAAACTTTTTTGTGTGATATTTCACTATTATTCTGGGTGACCACGTATACCCTTCTGATGACAATACTTTATCGCAAGGTTGATTTCGAAAGGGGCAGGTAAGGAGTCAAATAGAGGAGGGATTTGTATCAACGCAAAGGCTTTATCAACATCAAAGCACCAAGATCTGTATCAACTCTAAGGCTGATATAACATGTTCAACGCGTTTAGCAGATTGCTGATCATCCATCACCAGTATTTTAGTAACATTTTTGGTGTTTTTCTCGTTTATACATTATTTTTATATGATTTAAGTATGCCTAGTCTTCTAATTACTTGTGATTACACTGAAAAGTCTTTCTATTCTCTGAAACCAGTTAATGTACTGCATCAACATTTGGTAGCTCACACATATGTGAACAAAAACGTAATACAGGTTTACAATAATCGTGTAAGGATCTCATATAGGTTTTGTTTTCTTGTTATTGAAGCGTAATCCTCCGGAATCCTCAGACTTATTCGATTGCTTCCTTTTTCCTACAAATCTTCATGAATGCCCTCTTCGCGGACAATGAAGTCAAAATGTTTGCTTTACACTTCAGTGAAACGCCGCTTCTAAATATTAATCTTAACGGATTTTTCGTCCTATTTATGTAATCATGACAATCTTTTAAGCTGCGAACTATTTCTGGCAACCGTGTTATCAATGACTCTTAACAATTTTTTAGGGACGGAATAAGATCAACAAGCGTGTTAGCTATTCATACGCACGGCGCGATCCATAAAAATAGACTCATCTTCGTAGTCCTGCCTAAATGACGAGTTCTATTCCGTAGCGGAAGCAATTCTGATTAGTTGATTGGTTTTTTTCTGAGCACAAAATAAGAAGCTCCATCTGTGTTTAGAGTGAGGATTCCTAGAAGACTCTGTCACTTCCTAATCTACTCTCTCACTTAATTTAGTAACTCTTCGTGTGTATTTTTTTTCTGTCTCTATCTAGATTCTCTATAAATTCTTCCCAGTAAATATTTAATTTGAGGTTTTCATTTTAGAGCTTCATGTTTCTGGTTCACTCTATTTACATATATTCCAGCCGGACTTCTTTTCTTATTCCCTAGGTATAAAAAGATGATTTTCCTAGATATAAAAAAATTTGACAATTTTTATCTTGTTCTCTTCTTTGACATTTTTACTTCATTTCGTTTGCAATATTCTATCATCGCACCAATGCGTAATTTATCCTTAGCGATGTTCTCGCAGTTTTTGATTAGTTTCGAGCTTTTTATTTGTTTTCCTAGTGACCCCAATAAAAAGCCATGATTGAGTGGTTTTCTGTTTACATAATCAGCGGAGTGGTGACGATTTTTCACAGAAAAAACATGATTTAAGACCTAGAAATCTTTTCTTGAATAGTTCATGGAAATTTCCGCTCAAAGGAAATCGATATTTTTGGTTTGTTTAAAATTTCATTTATAGTGTGCGAGTGATAATAAACCTCACCAGGCGGTTGTGAACTCAAGGTCACACTACTCAATCCCATCCTTTTTCCTTTTTTTTTAATTTGAAAAGTGCATAGGTGAAAAATGTCGTCCCAAATGATGGTGTAAGTCATGTAGTCTAATTTGAGAAAAATTTCGGGTTCCTCCCCTTTTCTGAATGGAATAATAAATCAGCCAAAAAAATTCCATCCACAGAATTGAAAGACTTAGAAAGCTGTCCTTCATGTGCAAACGAGAAATGGAGTTAGCAAAAACATGCCAAAAAGTTAAATATTTGTTGAGCAATGTTGTTACAAATTGTGGTTGAGAGAGAGAGAGAGAGAGAGAGAGAGAGAGAGAGAGAGAGAGAGAGAGAGAGAGAGAGAGAGAGAGAGAGAATGAGATAGAGAGAGATAGAGAGAAATTGAGAGAGAGAAATAGATAGAGAGAAAGGAAGAGAGAGAGAGATAGAGATAGAGTTAGAGAAGATGAAAAGAGAGACAAAGAGATAGAAATATGTAGAGATATAAAGAAAGAGATAGAAAAAGCAAGGGAGAGAAACATAGATGGTAAGGTGACGAAAAAATCGTGGATGAAATAGTTGTGAGGAACGTTTCAAAAATCATTTTCCAAGTTCGCTTCCAGAGAAAAAAAAGAAGAAGAAAAAACTTAGCAGAGAAAAAGATGAACTTCAACAGTTCAGAAAAAGAAAGACTGCAGAAAGGCTCCTTAATTAGTATTTCAGAAATATTGGACGGAACATGTGAATACCTTGTGAGCTGTCGATTCGTGTGACGGATAACAAAACTATATTTTTTTGGAATGAATGCTACAAAGATACAGAGTTGTATGTTCGGAGCCTTTACGCCGAATTTTTTTACGAAGTTTTGTGAACTATTAGATTAATTAAACTGTTTTTTAATAGATTTGAAGAAGCGTGGTTGAGGAAATTGATTTCATAGTATTGTTTTAATCCTCGAATGCCGTTTAAATTATCGAAGAAAGGAAGAAATTGGATTATTATGTGTCAGATGTTATTCAAGATGTCAATTAAAATGGTCAATATGTTTTGACAATTTAGTATAAAAATAATCTGTTTGATTTGAAATGCTTTCGGTATTCAGCTTTTCCAATCGATAGCTCATATGACGTTTCCTCTGCTCACTCTATTTCATTTTAAGTCTACTATCCTCTTCAGTCTGCCAATAGAATCTTTTGTACTGTTGCTTAGATGAAAAATTGTGCTGGGAGCCAAATCACAACTAAGAGCAGCTGTACATACAAATTACAGAGCGTAATAATAGAAAAGAGAAAAAACCAGATGGTTGTTGGTATGTAGGATTCTCAAATGGAAAACTTTGGAGTTATGTTCCGTCTGAACGATTCACTGAAATACACGTTTACTAATGAGGACAAGATTCTCTACTGAAAGAGCAAGACTATTGAGCTTTGGAGTACAGGGTGCGGCAGAAGCATGGGCTCACGGATTTTAGTATTTATCTAATTCAAAACGGAACCGTTTCACAATTTCAAGAGCATGAGCTTTATTAACATCTTTCAAACTAGATAGGAACAAAAGTTGATAATTATATCCCCTTTTGCTTTGATTGCGGTCTTAAGACGCTTTTGGTATGACTTTCTCTGGCGAGCAAGCCGTTGTCCATGTCAAGCCACGCTTTCTGGAGGACAACCCTAATTCAGTCTAAATTTTAGTGAGCTGTCCATCAGGTCTTCTTTTCCAGTTCTACTCTTTTTTGATTAAATGATTCAGATCCGGGCTGAAGGGCAGCCATTTCCAACTCGTAATGGAGTCGGGAACACTATTAATAAGCCAGTCCTAGGTAGTGTTCGCCTTGTCAGCCGGTGCTGAGTCATGTTAAAAATTCCAATGTGGGCTTTTGTAGTGTATCTTGGCGTAAAGGTCTAACATCTTCTGCAGAATGACATCTTGATGCCGGGCTTGACAAAAACAAGCTTAGTCAACAAGCTTAGTCTCTTCCCAATTACTCATATCCTCGCCTGAACCTTCACTGACGTAGAGTATCCGGACCGATTCACTATCAGACAACGTTGAACAGTCGTTAAAGTTTCTGAAGCGAGAACACAGCCATTCTGACCGTTAACGACTTGTTTGATAGTAAAGAGCTTCTCATCCGTGAACAATGTCCTGAGGTGCTTTCCAGTGCGTTTAGCGTTTGAATACCCTATTCAAGTCAAAAGGGGTTCGTTTTACCAGCTTTTGATCCAATTTTTTTGAAAAAACTGTTAAATAAAGCTCATCTCATAAAAATAAAGCTCATAAAAAACTTTCTTTGCTTCCGCTTTGATTAAGAAGAATGCTTGAACCCGTAATTTCGTGCTTCCGCCTTACGCTGTATGTACAAAGTAATATCGCAGGTTTCAGTATATTATTGTATTACACTTATTTGCTGTGTCGTGCCTTTTTGAATGCGCTGTTGAAGAGACAAGGTGGGTCCGAACGTTTCGCTTTATCAAAGCATCTTCAGCGAATATATATAGACGTCTATATATTCTTCTACGGCGGTCTCTCATCTCTGACCCTTCATCATTATCATCATTCCTGGATGATATATATTCGCTGAAGATGCTTTGATAAAGCGAAACGTTCGGACCCACCTTGTCTCTTCAACAGCGCATTCAAAAAGGCACGACACAGCAAATAAGTGTATTGTCTTCTGGATACTCCTCCAATGCGTTTAACTCAGCACCAACTTTACATATTATTGTATTAGTAATGTGTCCTCGGCAGTGTAGTGGTTACACGCTCGTTCCCGGTTTTTGAGTGTGAAAGATCGAGAAAGGGAGATAAACAGAGCGAAAGAAAAAGAGAGAAAGGGAGAGGGAGAGAGCAGGAGAAAGGAAGAGAGGAAGAAAGAAAGAAAGAAAGGGAGAGGGAGAGAGCAGGAGAAAGGAAGAGAGGAAGAAAGAAAGAGAGGGAGAGAGCAGGAGAAAGGAAGAGAGGAAGAAAGAGAGAAATGAGAGGGAGAGAGCAGAAAAAATTAAGAGAGGAAGAAAGAGAGAAAGGGAGAGGGAGAGAGCAGGAGAAAGGAAGAGAGGAAGAAAGAAAGAAAGACAGCTGAGTTTCGCTCAGTAAATTAGCTTTTGTCCATGCGATTGTTTGATGAGTTGTCTGAAACAGACCTCATTGTAAATATTAATAATTTTCCATATGTTTTTTTTCGCATCGTGCAAAGGTACAAATCCTCCTGAGATGCGAGATTGATTTGTTCTGATAGAACCTGCGGCTGCCCGCGGAGTCACTGCTAGTATGTGTAGCGTGAGGGAAGAGAGTCAGATTCGTACACGAGACAGAATTCAACTGATATTCAACAAAAAATTATGTTGGGATTGTTTATTGAGAAATTTCAACTTCCTATAATTCTTAGCCTTTGTCCGGTCTGAAAACATGGTCCGCTGTATAGATGACACTTCTCCATTTCCCCCGATTCGCGGCGTCTTCAGCTCTAAGTCCGACAGCAGTCATGTCTACTTCAGTGCTGTCTCGCCATCTAGTTTTTGTCTCCCTCTGGGTCTCTTACCCTGGACATCAAGGTTTCAGGTTGATTTTGAGACGGGTGCATGGTAAGCTCTTAGAATGTGGTCGTACCATTTCGGCCTGTTTTCTTTAAACTTCTCGAAAATGAGAGTGATTGCAAGTCGAGCTCTAACTTCTTCACTTCGCACCTTGTCCTTACGGGTGAGTCCAAGGCTCCATCTCAGCATTTTCATTTCCATAACGTGAAGCAATTGACCTGATTTCACAGTTTTTGGAGCACATTCTAGGCCAAATAGCGCAACGGTTCGAACAAATGATCGGTATATTTTACATTTCAGTCGTCCAGTCATGTGTTTGTCGCACAGTATGCCAGTGACTTCTCTCCACTTTAGCCGTGCAGCATTGATCCTCGCATTTAAAATGTAGCTTTGAGGTTCCCATCTGAGGAGATGGAGGATTCTAAGAACTTGAAGCTTTCAAATTTCCGGAACATGATGTTCTGTAATCGTATGGATGTAGTGTCTTTGGTGCAAGCTTCCAGGTATTAGGTCTTGTCGACATTCAGACGCAGCCCTCCATTTCTCCAGTTGAGCTTCGAGATCTTCCCTGTTGGCTGAGCGCGGAACAACATCATCTGCTTACATAACAGTCTTTGGAGGGTTGAGGTGTAGGTCGCGGGTAAGCGTGCCCATGATCAAGATGAAAAGAAGAGGAGAAAGCGCAGACTCTTGATGTACTCCAAATAAAATACTGAACGGTTTGAACGTTCTTGGGGCAGTGTACATCATCTGGATTCACTTGATGTAGGACTCGGGAACTGAGTGATCTAGGATATACCAGATCAGCTCATGTGGGACTCTGTCAAATGCCCTTTCAAAGTCTAGGAAAGCGCAGTGAACAGACTTCGCTCTTTCTCTATGCTTCTTCAGTTAAAAACGGATGGCAAATATAGCATCAGTAGTTCCACATCCCTTCACGAAACCGCATTGATTCACCGAAGTGCTGACAATTTTCCGCAGACAAGGAGCATCGAGGTATGGGGTATCAGCCTGATGGGACGGTAGTTGGAACAGTCAGTCACATCTCCTTTGCCTTTGAAGATGGGAGTTGTAGTCGAAGCGTTCCAATCATCCAGGAAATCCAGGCGACTCGTTGCTTTCCGGAAAAGTTCAACAAGGTGAGAAACTCCACAGTATTCCGTGAGTTTCCGCGCGACTGCAGGTAGATCATGTGGCCCGCAGGCTTTTCCTGGTTTCACTCTCTTAAGCGCTTCTCGAACTTCTTCTTCAGTAATGAGAGGAACTGGACCTATACTGGAAAAGACGGTGGTAGAGGTGGATGGTGGGACTCAATGTTGGAGATTCCTTCCGACCGGAGAAGCTGTCCTGGTTGGTTCTTGATTAGCCTAAAGTTTCCAGATGTGGTAGCTCTTGCTTTGAAGAAATCGGTAAATATCTTTTTCACATTCGCGGGTGTCAAGCTTGTTGTACAGGATGTCCCGTTAAAAATTGTTCAATGATTATCGTGAATAACTTTTTGTAGAGTAGTCAAAAAGACTAGTTTTTTCCAGGGTTTGCCTAACTGAGTATAAGAAACAAGTTTAACTATTCTAAAAGATTTAGCATGAATTTGAATAATTCTCTCAATTTTGTAGCGATTTTGGAGATATGGGTTTTTTGAAAAAAGTTTTTTTATTCAAGCCTGAAGTATCCTTCTTCTCATGAATAACCCTTTTTGAATCATTTTCATATTTGTTCGTTAAATTATAAGCATTTTAAAACGGGCGTTTCGAGCAATAATTGAGCAATAATGCAATACCCTCCCCCTCACTAAGCTTCCTTCAGTCTTTTGTTCTTATGAAGACCGATTGCACAAATGTATATCCTTCAACGATGATCATGTTGTGTAACGATGGAATGGCCGTGGCTTTATATCACAAATCATGAAAAGAATATTTAACAATTTTATTCGATAAAATCCTTTGTTCAATTCAGTTTTCCATATTCACATCAGTACAACTTCTTTTGAAAAAAAGCGCCTGTTTTCAAATGCCTAAAACTTAACGAAATTATATTTAATGGATTCGAGGGGTTACTTATAAGAGGTAACCCCTCGAATCCATTTAGGGTTACTTATAAGAAGAAAGATAATTCAGGCTTTTTTCTGGACTGAAATGAAAAAAACAACGTTTATCTCCAAAACCGCTCCAAAATTAAGAGAACTATTAAATATATATTCAAATTTTATGAAAAAATTCTCTCAACTTGTTTCCTACTTAGGATAGGAAGTTACGCAAACCCTGGAAATTTCCAGTCATTCGGAATACTCTACGAAAAGTAACTCACGTTAATCTCTGACCAATTTATATTGAGACACCCTCTGAATCTCATGCATTGCAGAAGAGCGCGTTTTTGCAATTCGTTATTCACTTCCCTTTCCTCAAGAAGCGGCGGCCACGGAGTGGCTGTCCTTCTTACCTTTCACCTCTTCGAAACCACTCTGACCCCTTTGTCGTATCATTCATTTGAGTATAGTCGAGCAACTCGTCTCTCGTCTGTCTACTCTCCCTTCCTCGCCTGCCCCTCCGTCACCATCGCCTATCCCCTCTCTCCTTTCTCTCCCCCCGCACATTCTCGCCTATGACGCCGCGGTTCGAGCGATGACTGTCGATCGTAAGATGATTGAAGAAAAAATGGAGAACATCGTGTGTGTTGGGCTCCCGGAGCACGACAAGGATGAGTCAACGGATGCAGCGGATCAGGACTTTCTCAGAGCGCTCTCTCGGGAACTCAATCTCCCGGAAATTGCGACTGCTCGGTTCAGAAGGTTTGGTGACCCAGTCAAGAAGAGACGTGTTCTCAAGATTTTTCTTGGATCATCTTCTCTGAGAAATCAAGCTTTGCAGCAAATTCGAAGAAGGCGCCCTGCCTGTCTTTCAGCTCTTCCGCACAGCTACATCAGGGAAGACCTGACGCGTGAGGGACTCGAGTTAGAACGGGAGATGAAGAGAGTGGCAAGGGAAAGGAATCAGATCCCTGGTGGTCAGAAGTGGAAGGTCGTTGGGACTTCTCTGATACCAGTGCGGACGTTCTCATCCTACCAACCACAGCCACCCGCAACCCCGATGAACCCTGGCTCGTCGCCGCAGAGTTCCGGTCCAGCTTCGCAGAACGTAACAATGAGAAGATAGGTCAGTGGCGGTGTTCTCCCCCTTTTTGACCCTCATAGCCCATCTTCTCCTATTGACATTGATGTTTCGACAATAAGTTGCATTTCATTCAATGCTCGTTCTCTTCGTAACAAACTTTACAGCTTATATTTCTTGCTTAATTCTAATGTTTACGATGTGATAGGGATAACTGAGACTTGGTTAACAAGTCAAGAGAATGATTCATTAATAACAAGTAATACTGGATATCATATTTTCCGCTGTGATAGAAGCAGTTCAATGAGAGGAGGAGGTGCAGCCTTCTTAGTTTCTTCTCGCATCCCTTGTTCTATCGTTTCGTCTTGCTCAGACGACGGCTTTGAAGCTGTTACCATAGATATTTTTGAGCAATCATTTTCTTCAGTGAAGAGTAAGTTGAGATGTATTTGTGTGTATCGCTCGCCATCCTGTTTAATTTCTTCTTTCTTAAAGCTATTGTCGTACTTCAAACAGATGTTTAATTCTAATACTACTGATATTTTTCCCATCATGATCACTGGTGATTTCAACCTACCATTCATTGACTGGTTCAATCATTTATCACATAGAGATGGTCAACATGAGATGTTCCTTGAAATCATGACAGACAATTTTTTGACTCTGTACGTATACTCTCCAACAAGGAACGAAAATATTCTTGATTTATTATTCACGAATGTACCCATAATTTCTGAATGTAATGTTATCGGTCGTTTTAGCGGTAGTGACCACAACATGGTCTCATTCAAATTATCTTTAAATGCTACTTCAATTCCATTGTCTCCCCCTTTCAAGTTGTTCACTAAAGCCAACTGGCCCGCTATTGAATATCAAATCGCTGTACATAATTGGACTCATACATTTTCTACGATGGATGTTGAGTCCGCTAATCATTATCTTGTATCTTTCATTCGCTCTCTTATTGAGAAGTATGTCCCAAACATTAATTGCGGAGACCAAACGTTTCGTTATCCCAGTTTACTCCGTAAAATGCACCGCAAGCTTCAATGTCTATATCAGTATTCCCCATATTCTGATTACTGTATTAGAAAAACGATTGAATTTGATAGATTACTACATGAGTTCGAACTTGAACAGGAAGCTAAGTTGATATTGCGGGGTAATCAAAAGTCCTTTTTTGCTGCTTGCAGAAATCGTTTGAGTAATAATGTAAATCAAGCCATGCCCACTTTGATAGACGACCAGAGACATGAAATAACTTCGTCATTAGAAACGGCAGACGCTTTCTCCCATTATTTTCTTCTGTTTTTTCGAAGCCCTTGCAAGGTCCCTTACCATATCCAACCTATCCTGAAGTAAATGAACAATTTAGTCTTGACTGTATAACTGAGGAGATGGTTTTACGCGCTCTGTCTTCTCTTGAATCTAAATGTAACACTTCCCCCGATGGTATTCCTAACATTTTATTGAAGAAATGTCGTTTTGCTCTTGTAAAGCCGTTATTTATAATATTCAATAACAGTCTTCTCTCAGGCATTGTGTCGACTATATGGAGAAGTTCTATAGTTAAACCAGTACATAAGGCTGGGTCACGTAATTCTGTATGTAACTATAGACCAATTTCTCTATGTTGCTCTTTGTCTAAAGTCATGGAAAAAATTGTTTTTAGTGAAGTCTATTCATATTTAGAAAATGAACAATTGTTGTCCCCTCACCAAGCCGGTTTTAGAGCAAAAAGATCGACTACCACATCTTTGGTAGAATCTCATGCTTTCATTGTTGATTCTTTTGCTCAAGGTTTCTCCGTTGATCTTGTTTTTCTAGATATAAGCAAAGCTTTCGACTCAGTTGACCACAGACTGCTTTTGCACACAGTTCATTGTTATGGTTTTCCGTCTAATATTGTTAGATGGCTTAGTAGTTACCTGAATCAACGTACCCAGTCAGTGAACATCGATAAAGTGTTTTCCAACCCTATTTCCGTTATATCAGGAGTCCCTCAAGGCTCCTCGTTATGTCCACTTTTATTTTTAATGTACATTGACTCTGTTAAACATGTATTTTCTCCCAATATTAAGTTCTCCTTATATGCTGACGACATTAAAATAATGGGATGCGTCCCTCTTTCTGTAAATGAGATACAGATCGCTCTCAACTGTGTTTCAGCATGGTGCTCAGAGTGGAACTTGTGTTTATCGCTATCTAAATGTAGTGTTTTACACCTTGGTTCATCTAATTCTCGTAATGTTTATCATATGAACAATATACCCATTCTAGCTAGTGAATCAGCCAAAGACCTTGGAGTAATAATATCCGATGGTTTTTCTTACCGTAAACATATAAATGAGAAATGTAAAAAGGCCTCTTCTGTTGTGAATATGTTATTAAAAGCATTCAAATCGCCATCCCTTCCTCTTCTGACTTCTGCCTTTAAAATCTATGTACGACCATTATTAGAATATGCTACGAGCTCTGGAACCCTACGTCCTCGGGACTAGTGAAACTTATCGAGAAAGTACAACGCTCGTTTACGAGACGAATTCTAGCTAGAGCCGGTCATCCTATACTTCCGTACTCAGAGCGGCTATTATTGTTAGAACTTCAAACTCTTGAATACCGTCGAGCCCTTGCTGACCTTACTTTCATTCACAAATGTATCCATGAGAAATGTGACATAGATACTATTCATTTATATAAAATATCAGCTGTTGAACGTTTTTCTCGCCATTCTCATTCCTTGCGTCTTTTTCCGCCCAATAATATTAATCAATCTTTCATATCAACATGTGTTTCTCGTCAGTTATCAGTATGGAATTCATTAGATTTTGAAATCGTAAATGATCCTAATTGCAAGGTATTTAAGAACAATTTACTCAAGTTGCCTGTCAACCTAGTTTTACCAAATACTTTTGTTTCTGATAACTAAAGGCTCGTTTCTTTGTTAATAGCATTTTCTATCTCCCCCCACCCCTCCCCTAGTTAAGCAACCTTTTGCTTACACACACCGCCACTAGAAAGACAGTCCATGCATATCCGCTATTGTTATTGTTCACTGTGAACCGAAGTTGAATATAATCTGTGCAAGGAATAAAGAATGAATGAATTAATGAATTATCCATTATAAATGAATATATATAATATGTAGATCGCAGAAAGAGCACTATTGGGTTCTTGGAGGTGCATCTTTCATTAGTGATTCAATTCTTTATTCCGCTTGAAACAAAACATAATGTTAAGTGACGAAACAGATGACACTGTCACAAGAAAAAGTGAATTCAGTGAAGGTTATGGAAAGTGAGATCTTAATATGACAAGAACAATGAGGAACATTTCATTTTAGGAAAATAGGAAAGCACACAAAAAAGCAAAGCTTGTATCTTCAGTTATGAACTATTCATCAGCAATTAAGAACTATTCATCCGCAATAATAACTTGAAATTCCAAAAATTCAACTCACTCTTTATCATTCGAGAGCTAACCGAGAACACAAATATAATGGAAAAAAAGAGGAGAAACAAAAACAAAACATTTGAAGAATCAAAGCACTTGAAGTAAAAATGTATTCTAGAGTTGGTGACAATGGTCTCACAATCAAGCTTGATAAGTTCATTTCTAAAAATGCTAGAAGAGCTTGTAGAAACCAAAGAACAAGGTTACTTATTCCAGACATTAATCATTCTTGAGGCACAAGTGCTTGTTCTGCTTTGATATTTACACGGCAAGCATATTCAGTAGTTATTCGATTCTCTCAGCGAATAAGGCGATGGGCAAAGTTTAAACATATTTGAGTAATCTACTTGAATATTTCCGTGCAGACATTTATGGATGAACACAAGATCGGCCACATTTCTTCTATATTCAAGCGAGGAGATGGAAAGAAATTTCAGTCTAGCAACATAACTCATTTTGGGTAATCCCGCCCTTTGTAGTAACCTTCGTGTAAATTCATTCATTCATTCATTCATTCTTTATTCCTTGCAAAGATATTTATACATACATTTACAATGGATGACTGTCGCGGGTGCGAGTTCAGTGGATAAAACAATGAAGCGGAGAAGGTATAATTAAATTGAGGCGTAGTTTGGAAGCGGTTATGATCATAGATACCGGAAGTTTAAATAGAGAGTTTTTGAACGATTTAGGGGAAGCAGATGATACAGTTTGGTAAGGAAGAGAATTCCATATGTTAATAGTTCTGGAGACACATGTGCTATGAGAATGAGGAACATTAAAAGGAAGGACAATCCTCAAATGGTGGGTTAAACGGTGGTTATATGGGGAACGAAGAATCCTCAATAAACATGTATGCTCGAGTTTAATTTGATTATGAACAGCTTTGTGAATAAAACATAGATCGGTAATGGCTCGTCGATATTCGAGTGTTTGCATTGATAGAAAACTCAAGCGTGACAAGTAATCAAGCTTGGGAACACCGGCTCGAGCAAGAAGTCGCCTGGTGAAAGACCTTTGAACTCGTTCTAAATCATTAGTGAGGCCTATTGAAGTAGGTGACCAGACTTCTGATCCATATTCAAGCAAGGGAAGAACATATGTTTTGTAAGCATGGAGAAGCACAGAGATTGACGAGGTTTTAAGAGAGCGGAAAATTATGTTCATACATTTGGAAGCTTGAGAGACAGTTTTGGTTATATGGTTAGTGAATGAAAGGGAAGTATCGAAATGGATGCCAAGGTCTCGGGCGCTAGATTGCGTGGGTTGTATGTGGTTGCTGATATGGTACTGTTTACCCGCATTGTTCTTGCCACAATTGAGGGTGAGGCATTTTGAAAAAGAAATTGAAAGTGACCATTTGAAAGCGAAGTCTGCTATCAGATCGAGAGCTATCTGAAGAGTAACAGGGTCACTAGAGAAAATTTTTACATCATCTGCATAGAGAAAACAATGCACGTTATCGGGAATAAAGTCTACAATATCGTTAATGAAGATTGAAAATAAAAGAGGGCCTAGACAACTTCCTTGCGGAATACCGGTAGCGACAGTTCTCTCTGTAGAAAAATTGTCATTAACATTCACTCGAAAAGATCTTTGTGTTAGGAATGATGATACAAGAGAAAGAAGGGACGAATGAATGCCAGATGATTCTAACTTATATATGAGGAATCGATTATCAACCACATCGAAGGCCTTCGAGAAATCAATCAAGCAAATATCGAACGGAATTTTGCTGGATAAAAAGGAAAGGTAGATAGAGTGGGAGTGAACAAGGGAAGATACAGTGGAACGGTTCCGACGGAATCCGGACTGATTCGAATGGAGGATATTGTTTAATTCGAGATGAGTGTAAATGGTATTGTAAATGTGCTTCTCGAAAAGCTTGGACAATGAACAAACTAGAGTTATTGGACGAAAATTGTTAACATCAGATTTGTTACCCTTTTTGTGAATAGGTTTGATTATACCTACTTTCCATGCAGCTGGATAATAACCAAGAGTTAGACAATTAGAAAAAATAATCGATAGGGAATAGAGAGTGTTTCCTTGCACTCCTTCACAAGCAGATTAGGTATACCATCGGGAGATGTATTAATCTTAGGAACAATGGATTTGACAAGAGTGTAAACATCGAGAGGACTAACATTAGTATCAGATACAATAGGGACCGAGGCGGTGCATGATGGTAGAGGACCTGACATGGGACTTGAGGTAATGCATGCAAAGAAGCTAGAAAACGTGTTAGAAATTTCAAGCGGAGATGTTATCGGTACATTGTTAACAACTAAGGACGAAAACGTGTTGCTAGGCTTAGTTCTGTTGGCAATAGTACGGTAAAACTGTTTGAAATTCTTCGGCATTCTAAAAGAATTTTCTCGTTGACATTCGAATCTGAATATTGCCCTATGCATTTTCCTGCATACTGCCATAGTGGATTTTCGCAAAGGTTGTTGCTTATTTGATCTCTTTAAAAAGCTGAACATTCTTCTAATTTTGGTGGGATACTTCAAATGAGGTTTACGGGGCTTCGTATGGGGAACATGTTGAGATATAAGTGAAGACAACATATTTGTCAGATAAAGTAAACATTGATCGATGGTCAGGGTAGAAAAGAAAATTGTCCAGTTCACTGAACAGATAGATTGGTTGATGGCATTCCAATCAGTTTTTCTCCATTGTGGAATTAATTTAGTGGACGTTATGACTGGTCGGAGAGAACATTTCGAGATTGAGAAGGTTATGGACATATGATCACTCGTTGAAAAAGGGTGAGAGGTTGTACAGTCCGTAATGAGGTCATGGTTACAGAAAACATAATCCAAAATGTTGGTAGAGCGTGTTGGAGTAGTAACAAACTGAGAAAGGTGATAGTCACTTGCAAATTGTAAAAAAAGGTTAGAAAAGGTTAGTACGACAGTGAGAAGTAGTTATGGCATTGCACCAATCAATACTTGGAAAATTAAGGTCACCACAAATAATAACAGGATAAGGCAGAGAACAGTGAGGAATTAGGTAATCAATAAAATCAGTAATAGCATTAACAGGAGAGTTAGGTGAGCGATAACAAGAAACGAGGCGTAGAGAAGGAAAAGGTAGAGAGCATGAGTCATTGGGAAATATGTCAACAGTTATGCACTCAATAGAGTCTTGAGAAAAGGAAGATACATTTACAGGGGAAAGACTATTTCTAATAAGTATCGCGGTTCCACCATCACGGTTACTATCAATGCGATCTGATCCAAATAAATGGTACGGAATATTATCACAAAGTAGGGAGTCGGGATCAGAAGAGCAAAGCCAAGTTTCACATATGAAAACTATGTCTGGAAAGCTTAATCGTAGTAAGTGATGAACATCATATAATTTGTTTTTTACAGATCGAGCATTAAAAGAATAACAATTCAGTTTCAGAGAACTCACACCCAATATGTCCTATTTAGAATTCTTCCTTTGATCGGCAACCTTCTTCTGGATGCGAGAGCTTCTTCGAGGAGCATCGGGCGATTTAGCAGCGACAGCGTGAGAAGAGGCCGTTGATGTCAGGTTCACGGTATTCGAGGTCAAAGGAGGGAAATCTTCGGATGGGAACTGATGGGAGCTTGACGAGGGAAGAGAAGAGGATATATAAGACTTCGGCCTCCGCTGGAAAGAGGACACAGGCTCTAGATGAGAGTCGATCACTCTGAAGGGAGTGTCTGACGAACCAGAGGCAATGATCTTGCATTCTCTTTCGGCGAGAAGCTTGGCAGGGGAGAGATCCGCCCGTACATAGCAGCCTCTTGGAACACTGTTCTTCGTAGTTCTGATCGACTTCAGAAAAACTTCTCGTTTTGAAGCGTCCGCAAACTGTATCTCGATTGGGCGTCCAGCATTGGAATGTGATCGGGGGGCATCTTTCGGATGGCGATGAAAAGAGATTTCTCCCTTTTGAAGAGACTGTAGTAGTTCAGGTGAAGAGAGCTTTGCGAAGAAGTCGTGGATTACTTCTTTGTCAGACGACTCAGTAGCTTCGGGGCTCCTCTTCTCAGGAAGCTTCAGGAGAACTGCTCTCTTCGACTTGGAGAGAAGCATCTCTCTGTCTCTCAGGGAAGCTTCAACCATAGCAGAGTAGATATGCGGCCGTAATGAAGCTGGAGAAACTGATTTCTTCACTTCCGAGAGGGTTTGACGGAGAACTTGAATTTCAGCCGATTGTTTGGAGAGAACTTGGTGAAGAGGGAACAGGGCTTCGTTCAGAAGGTTCCGAAAAAGATACTGAACATAGGAAAGTCGCACCGTCGGAATGTCCATCTCAAACAGCGATGGAATAGGAATAGATTGATGACTTTTAAAAATCTTTGTCGACATATTGGAGAGAAATTTATGGGTCACCACTCAATAAGAGCAGAGACAGGACTGATGATCTTTGCACTTTTTCTATGCAGTTAACGAGACCGATAGTTACTGGGGACCATACCTCACTCCCATATTCAATAAGGGGTCTTATGTATGTGGTGTATATTCTGAGCAGAACTTTAATTGATTTGGTTTTAAAGGCTCTAAAGATCATGTTTATACATTTTTGGGACTTTAGAGAGATTAGTTCAATATGTTTAGAGAATGTGATATCTTCCTGAAATGTAATGCCAAGATCTTTCATTAATGAGGTAGTTGGTATGATATTGTCTTCTAGGTTATATGTTACTTTTGGATTCCTAGGACATCAGTGCATGATAAAGCATTTTTGAGTTGATATCACAAGTCCCCAGGTCAGTGAGTAATCGGAAATGGAATCCAGACTTTTCTGAAGAGAGTCTCTGTTTTTGGAAAAAAATTTGAGGTCATCGGCATATAGAAAACCATGGACATCTGGCTCTATGTGCTCCATGATATCATTTATGAATATTGAAAAGAGGAGGGGTCCAAGGCAACTCCCCTGGGGAACACCACTGTTGTATAATTTAGGGCCTGATAATGTATCTCCGATTGAGACTTTCGAGGACCTGCTCGTGAGAAAAGAACGGATAAGATAGAGGAGGTTGCCCGTTATTCCCACTTTTTCAAGTTTGTGAACAAGAAATCTTATGTTTACAGAGTCAAAAGCCCGTGAAAAGTCGACTAGACAGATGTCAAAGTCTATTTTTTTATTCTGAAGCGTGAGGTAAATGGAATGAGCCTCTACCAGGGATGTTACCGTGGACCGTCTCCGACGGAAACCATGTTGTTTGGGATGAAGTATGCCATTGGTTTCCAGATATTGATAAGTTATATTGAAGATCAGTTTCTCGAATACCTTTGACATAGAGCACACCATAGTGATAGGACGATAATTTTCAATCTGAGAGCGGGGCCCTTTTTTGTGAACTGGTTTGATTATTCCTTTTTTCCAGGCCAGAGTGTAGTGCCCTAAGGTTAGTGAGTTGGTGAAAATGATGGAGAGAGGTATGGCCAGTGAGTCCAGACAATTTTTGAGTAGTCTACTTGGAATAAAGTCAGGGGACGAGTTCAGTTTAGGAGCTATTCGTTTCAGGATGGAGTTCACCTCAAAAGGGGAGATATCATTAATGTGGTCGAGGTGGAAATTCGGGCGAGAGATTTGAAGGGGTCCACTGATTGGTAAGGGTTGTAACTTATCAAAGTACTCGGCGAAGTGATCTTAGGGTGTTACGATGATTCCTTCAACTACCGGGTTTTCGCACGAACATCCAAGTCGATAGTTCAGCCTGACGTCCGTTTACGACTCTTTGGGTCACACATTTCGGGATTTTTGGCTGGATGGGCTAGAGGTTATTTATTAGACACGCCTCTTGACCGTGTCCCTTAGGCTAGTAAGATAACAGTAAGCGACCATCTTATAGGATGTGGGCTGCCCAATTCCCACACCCAGCCGCGACGCTTACTATCCTAAGCCCCTCTTTGGTCAGACATGGCAAAGCCGCCAATTCTCCGATCCGCCTGCGGGAGACTCTCCACATATGCCATAGGATAAATCAGTGCATGGGATGTTGGGATTGGTTATAACCAAATGTCATTTGACATGATAAATCAAGAGAGTTAATCTTTACCCTTCAACTTGAAAAAAGAACCTAGTTTGAATAAGAAGTGTTTTTCTCTTTTTCCCTCCACTTTTCGTTTTTCTTCTTCTCACATTTTCTCTCATCCAATAATTTTCATTCTCTTCTTCTCTTCTTTTCTGCCTAAAATTTTTTTTCTTCTTTTCTAATTTCTCTCATGCAGATTCAAAAAAAAGGTTTTAAATTACATGTGTTCCAGAGCTCAATTTCATTTTTTCTTTAACTCGAAATTTTATTTTCTCACTAAACTTTTTCCAGCGCACAGCTGTATATCATCAGCCTCTTTGTCGATTTTAATTGTCGTCACTTTTTTTTAGTTGTCTAGGCCTGCTCTCTCTATAAGAAGTTCTATATTCCTCTAGCTCTCTCTTCTACTCTGATCGCGACTCTTTTCGAGATTTTTCACGGCTCATGTTTGTCATAGAAGCTTTTTTTTTTCCAATTCCGAGCCTTACTTCCGGTCTCTAAAAGAATCCTTTATATGAATCAAAAACATGTTTTCTACTCGATAAATTTGATTAGCAAAAATAGTATTTTCTACGAGAGTCTAGACCTCTTTTTTGGCAGGATTCATATAAGTAATTAGATTTTGCTCGTCTAAGAAATATTAAATTGTCGGTATTTCATTTTTCCGCGGCCTCGCTGACATAATTTACACAGAGACATGAAAATGATGAAGTTGTCTTTAACAGTTATAATATCTGAAAAGACTTTCAAAAATTACCTCTAAATCATACTAAATTAATCTCTTCGAAAATTTTTTTTAGACCTCGCACCAAATGTCATTTGTAATCTGAATATTTCTTCTAGTTACATGTTGGAATTGTAATAATTTTTGACTTAGTTTCTCTTTTTCGATCGTCATTAGGCGGAGCTCTGAATCAACCTAATTTTTGACTTAGTTTCTCTTTTTCGTTCGTCATTAGGCGGAGCTCTGAATCAACCTAATTTTTGAATTCGTTTCTCTTTTTCGTTCGTCATTAGGCGGAGCTCTGAATCAACCTAATTTTTGACTTTGTTTCTCTTTTTCGTTCGTCATTAGGCGGAGCTCTGAATCAACCTAATTTTTGACTTAGTTTCTCTTTTTCGTTCGTCATTAGGCGGAGCTCTGAATCAACCTAATTTTTGACTTCTTTTCTCTTTTTCGTTCGTCATTAGGCGGAGCTCTGAATCAACCTAATTTTTGACTTCGTTTCTCTTTTTCGTTCGTCATTAGGCGGAGCTCTGAATCAACCTAATTTTTGACTTTGTTTCTCTTTTTTGTTCGTCATTAGGCGGAGCTCTGAATCAACCTAATTTTTGAATTAGTTTCTCTTTTTCGTTCGTCATTAGGCGGAGCTCTGAATCAACCTAATTTTTGACTTTGTTTCTCTTTTTCGTTCGTCATTAGGCGGAGCTCTGAATCAACCTAATTTTTGACTTCGTTTCTCTTTTTCGTTCGTCATTAGGCGGAGCTCTGAATCAACCTATTGTTTGACTTCGTTTCTCTTTTTCGTTCGTCATTAGGCGGAGCTCTGAATCAACCTAATTTTTGAATTCGTTTCTCTTTTTCGTTCGTCATTAGGCGGAGCTCTGAATCAACCTAATTTTTGACTTTGTTTCTCTTTTTTGTTCGTCATTAGGCGGAGCTCTGAATCAACCTAATTTTTGACTTAGTTTCTCTTTTTCGTTCGTCATTAGGCGGAGCTCTGAATCAACCTATTTACGTCATGAAAGGTCAACACGATGCTTCATACCAAATTCAATTTATCATATCGTATAAGATATCTTCATTGCTCTTGTTCTGATAATTTTTGAAGTTTTTGACTGCTGCAATATGAAATGTTGTAGGCGAACTGGAAGAAAAAGTTGACGGGGCAGAAATGACAGATTCCAAAGAGGAAAAAATTTAGTGATGATTTGAGGAGCAGTTGATGGGTGATCGTCGTTCAGTGAAGACGCGAAAAAGTGCTCTAGACAAATTCAGCTAAAGCCAATTGATGCAAAGGTAGGGTTTTTAACTTGAGGTTAGGAGAACGTCTGGAAAAAGAGCGACCATCCCAAGCTGTGGCAGTATTGCAGAATGCTGAGGGAGGGGAAACAGTTATAGAATGCTTGGTTGTTCAATAAATTTGAATAGTGAAATCCGTGGCGATGAGGTTTTTTTGAGTTCGAAGTGTTTTGATTATTCGATCAGATTGAAAGAAAAAACTTGATTTTCACATTTTCTATGAAAACTTGCACAGCTGGGTGTTCTCGCACGAGAGCGCCAAATGTATGGACATAATTTCAGGCAAGGGTAATTTCCTTTTTACTCTCCAAATTCTAGTCCTGTGAGTTTTTCTGAGTTACTCCGGTCAGAATGTCTTTTTTCCTCGCTCTTCCACAAGCTGCTTCCCATTATATTCTTTTTTCATATGTAGTTCCCTCTCACTTTTTCCAATTTCTTTTTTTCTTCCTTTTATCATATTTTTCTTTCTTTCTCTCTTTCTATTTAACTTTCTCTCTCCATCTCTCTCTATCTATCTCTATCTCTATCTCTCTCTCTTTCTCTTCTCTCTCTCTCTCTCTCTCTCTCCCTCTCCCTCTCTTCTCTCAACTTTCTTTCCATCTCTCACTTTCTGGTGCTAAGAGCATATTTTTCTTGTCTCACGACATGAGTATGAGCTTAAATTTGACATACTGCTGATAGCTTAAAAAGATTCTTCTTCCGTCTCCAAAAGACTCGATAAAATTCAATCACCATTTGCTTCTCTTCACGTCTTGGCATATCAAAAATGCAGAGAAACATGTTAGTTGAATAGAAGAATTTCTTCCTCATACATCTCTTGTAAATAGTGGAGAATGTCCTTGTATCACTCTGCAAATGAAGATATCTGTCCACTTCTTCGTTTCTTGATACTCATTAGTCTGGATTTTTTTGTTGGATGAATTGGATTTTTTCACGCCAGTCTGAGTTCAAATCGACAAAGAGATTAGTTAGGAGTTATAGATTACTACCCAACAATTCGAACATCATGATACGACAAATCGGAGGTTGATAAGTTTGAATTTGCAGGGAGTCTTTATTGAATGAAGCCCCTTCAATATGATGCTAATCATTTATTTATTTTTCGATGAACATCATGTGGATGTGGTATCTAACTATGTAGCTGTGATTATCGAAAACTTACAGAACTAATTTCGAAAAGAGTTTAAGCTATAACGGAACAAGACCAGAAGAAAAGAAGCGACCATCTTCTGTGATCGGAGAGAGTGAGAATCAAATTGATTGCATTTCAATAATAATATAATTAACAATAGTAATAAAAAGAATAATATTAATAACAATAATATTAATAACAATAATAATAATAATAATAATAATAATAATAATAATAATAATAATAATAATAATAATAATAATAATAATAATAATAATAATACTAATAATAATAATAATAAATAAATAATAATAATAAATAAATAAATAATAATAATAATAATAATAATAATAATAATAATAATAATAAAAATAATATGTAATAATAATATGTAATAATAATAACAATACTAGTAATAATAATAATAATAATCATACGGACTTTTCATGGGAGATCCATCTAGATAGTACAAAATAGCTACTTGGTCTCTGCCAAAGACTTCAAAGCAAATTTCTTGATGATATGCATGAAAAAATGTCAGATGACGCCAGACACAGTGAAAACATGTAGACTTTTGCCATTGGCGCAAATAGACAATTGTTTTTGTTTTGGTTCGATGCTAGGTAATGTCCAGAACATACCCACAATATCTGCCAGAGCGTTTGCTCCGCTAGAGAAGCTCACCTTTCAATGATTTAAACGAGCCTCAACCGTGATAATCCTTTACTTTTCTCAACCATTTTCGCCTTTGTGCTTGCAATGTCTACCTCATGGTCTCTCATATTGCGCTTCAATTGTTTTTATGTTGTTTCTTTTTTTGTTGTTGTTTAAAGTCTTTTGAAATTCAGTTAAAGCCTTATTAGAAGAATTATAAACAATTGCACGCAAGTACTTTGCAAGGAAGACAAAATTTTAAATCAAAGTTTTCATTTTCATTCGATTCTCGAAGAGAGCTTTTGCTGTTTTCAGAACTGATATAGTCCTCGGTAAGAATGGGAAAGCGTTTCATACATGTATTGTGTTTTAATCTGTCCATTTTTTGTATAGTAGCTTTGTTTTTTTCCGTCGCTTCACACTTGATAAGGTTTTAAGAAGTGTTTGAAACATCAAAATTTCCTTAACAATAGTATTTTACAAATGTGTGCCTTTGTATGTACATATTTAAAGCAGCTGCTCCTGAATGGCAAGACAGAAATAGAAAAAAAAACTCTAGCTTCATTAACACTCAGCAAGGGACTCTTTATTTTTCAAGAAAAACAAGAGAAAGTCAGTGAATTCAGACGACATCAGGAAGCAGACTGTGAAGGTTCTCAAACTCTTGAAAGGTTGATAAATGAGCTGATGTTCGAATTCATGAGAAAAAATCATTCAAAGAAAAAGTAATTCTAGTTTTTTTTAAACATAGTGAGGTAAGGCGAGAAAATGTTATGGAGAAACATAGCGCAAACAGCTACTTGAAGAAAGGAATAACGTATTACAAGAAAATGAGTACAAGACACCAATCAAGAGCACAATAAATAATAAGGATGATACATTGAAAGTAATGTACTTGATTCATGTTTTTTTTCAACAAAAAAAACTAATCCA
Organism: Allodiplogaster pararmata; assembly: GCA_964056735.1. Taxonomy (NCBI): domain Eukaryota; kingdom Metazoa; phylum Nematoda; class Chromadorea; order Rhabditida; family Diplogasteridae; genus Allodiplogaster; species Allodiplogaster pararmata. The sequence goes on from OZ057405.1 coordinate 36,426,744, forward strand.
GCAAGTAAAATTTATGCTTTTAATTGACCGTGGAAATAGCATCGGGAAGAAATCGGAGGTGACGATGAGAATACATAAATCAGTTTCTAGAGGGAGCGGATAACGTCGAAAGCTTATTTGAGATACATATAGACAGAGAGGTATAGAGTGACAAAGCGAGATATATAGCAATATAGAGAAAAGGGAAGACGAGACCGGAAAGAAAGAATAAACATGGAAAATACTGCAAATACAGACGGGGAGAAACAGATAAAACTTTTTTATCTTGTAGTATAATTCTAAAAATGACTACGACTGCATTCTTAGAAACGTATGTGAGAACAACACTTCGAATTTTCAAAAGGACAGAGAGAGAGGGAGAGATATAGAGAAATAAAGAAAGAAAGAAATGAGAGAAGAAAGAGGAAGAGAGGCAACAATTGAAAAAAGAGAGAGAGAGAAAGAGAAAGATTGAGAGAAAAACTAATACAGACAAAGTTAGACATGGAAAGGAGTAGTAGTGCGAGGTGGGAAACTCCCTTTTTGTCTTTGTCTGCGTTTGTGCACTCTAGAATCTGAAAGTTGAATCTCAATGCCTTCTTCTTCTTTTTGTCCTCACTCACATAGAAAATGACTCTTCTGCCTTTCAACGCCTTCGCGACGTACTTTCCTGTCTATTTCTTTTCCTGCACCGTAATTCCGCGTGTAAAATTCTGCAGAAAAAACTCTCGAGTCTCATGATCTGATGAGTCAGAGAGAAGAAATTTCTAGAGCAGTTTCGTTCACAATTTCTTTGACAGCACGAATAAAGATGCTAATGAACGCGACGTCAACAGATGTGGGATTGTCTATGAACTCTTCCACGCAAGTGTCTTTCCGGATATCCCTATCGTCATCCTCAGGTCCTCAAATTTCCTTTTTTTCTGGTCCTTGATTTAAGCTGTCCTATTTTCTGATCAGGGCGGCTCGAACAAAATCCGAAAACTTTTGAACTTTTTTCGATTTTTTAAGACGAAAAAAACAAGAAAAATGGAACAAAAAAATTTTATGACTGGAGATTTTACCTCACTATTTCAGGCTCATTTGTTTTGAAACATTAAGGCTACAAAAAACTCAATGATTAACGGACACAATAGTTTCTTTAACTTTTAGCCTCCAACAATAATTCCCTTTTTTCCGATGGAAGAATATAAATAAAATAATTAACAGAGAAATTATTTCTAAGATGTTTCGTATAAAACTATTAGAAATTAGTAATGACGAGTTTTCTGAACTTAGAACTTTGTTTAGAATTAGAATTCAAGTTCTTCCAATGGTTTTTTTAAACCAGAATTCTCGCTACTGTAAAAAAACAACGTTTTTCAGACTGGGTTTTGGAGATGCTGTAGGAGTGATTACCTCGAATCCTGTTCATGAACTGTCTTAAACTCATCCTGACACACATACATACAGTCCTTTAAAAACAAAAAAGTCATTTAAAACCCTTTTTACCATTTTTCGATTTTTTCGACTTTTCTTTTCGAAAAATTGGAAATTTCTTTTTTTCGGAAATTTTCCGTAAAACCGAACAATCGAAAAACCGAAAAATTAAATTAGAGCAGCCCTGTTTCTGATGATTTATTTCCAACTGCTTCCTTGTTTTCTTGTCTCAATATGACCATATGATTCTTTGTTTGTATCACCCTGACCAGCCGCACGTTCAATCTCTGTTTTAACTAGGTGACCGGTCGTGGACCTAGCTCATTGTCTCACACATCAACTTCTGCTTTTTCATTGTTAATAACACATAAAAAGTTGGAAGGTCACACGAGAGAGCGTGAGCTCATTGTTTCATTAAAGAACTTTCTTCAAAACTACGACGTAAACAACGAGCTGTGCGAGAGAATGAAAAATAGACCATTAAGTCGGAGAAGTAGAGATTTCATATGTTAGCCTACATTTATAAAGATTAATGTGGAATTTGTTAATAGTCCGTGATTATTAGCATTTCGTACAATGGTGAAAGAAGTCAGAAGGCCGTTTGTTATCCGTACCAAACAAGCAACACACTTATAACACAGTAATTTTCAATATAGCTTTCATCAACACTGAAAGTGTAGTCGAAAGTGTTAAGCAGTAAAAGTGTGTTATGATTGTGTTTTTGTTTGGTACAAAAAACAAAAAGCCTTTCGGCCTCACGGCCTTTACACTCCTTTCTTTGTCCTCCCTCTGACAATTGCCGAATTTTCGTCTTATACCAAATTGATGAAAGAAAATTCTGTGTAAGAATCTCAGGTCAATGATTTTCAAAATGGAACAACGACCTTTTTTTCTTTGAGGTGACTATTTAGGTCACCTCATATAAATTAAACGTGCGGCAGACAAATGGATTTGACTGATTTTTCTTCAGATTCTTTGACCAGAGTCTCAGAAGTGCCGACTTATCTAGAGCGGCCACCAGAACCTTATGCAGCTGACTATGTCGAGATGGTCATGCTGACGGTCTTGTTCATCTTGGGAGCACCGCTGAATCTCGCAGCATGCACACAGGTACTTGAGAAATTTTTACTAAAACTTCGAGACTTCATGAGAGGTTTTCGAGACTTCATGAGAGGTTTTCGAGACTTCATGAGAGAACTTCGAGACTTCATGAGAGGTTATTGAAAATCAAGTTTAAGAACAGATTGTTTCTTATTTGGTCAATCATTAGAAAGTATAATGAACACGATAATTGATAGTAACAACGAGATGAAAAAAGAAAGAATAAGGAAAAAGTAGAAAGAAAGAAAGATGAAGATATAAAAACGGAGGAGAAGAGAGAAATAGAAAGAGAGGGGTATTGTATAGATAAAAGTCATTGAAGCGACTCTCAAGGTAATCAACTCGATTTATTACCAAAATTAAGGGTTTCGAAGCGCACTCAGCGCTGCTTTCTTGAAAGTAAGAAAATGGGAAAAGCTTATTTGAAAGGGCTATGACACTACGAGAGGGTTAGAATTCAGTAATTATTACTTTCATCCAACGCGTTCTACCTTCATCAGAAGTCTAAAAAAGTGTTCTCCACAAAAACAGACAGGTCTCTGGAAAATAGAAAAAGCCGATCTTGATATATTGAATGAGGTTTGAAGAAAGCATGGGAGTAAGGTACCGCAAGCTGAAAAATTGTCCTCTTACTCTACCACAATGAGGAACACTGTGAGATATGCTGAAAATGCTCCACGGCATTTTCTATTTATACTATTTTTTCCTGAAAACTCATGAGATTCAAATACTTGGAGTCAAAAATGTTTTTTTTTTCATATTGAAAACGAAATTCATCCAGTAGCGAGAAATTCGGGTACTTGGAGTCACAAATATTCGTATGACTCATATTCTATACGTATCAAAATAAGTTCAACACCTATAATCCGAAATGCTTACGGAAATTCAAAAAGTTCTGTTTCCATCTTGCAATGACAGAAGTTTTGTTTTCTAGACTTAAGTAAAAAAAATTTCAACAGACAGCTAAGTATCTAGAAGAAAAAAAGTTTATCCACTTCAAATTTTTTGCAGCTTTCCATGAGAAAAAAAACAGTTCCATCCCTCATTGTTATATAACTTTTGCCCCAATAATTCAAAAGAATTTTTCAAAGAAACAAAAACTATGCCGCATGACTGACTACAGAAAAAAATGGTTCAGAGCTGACGTACTCCAATGAAAGTGACTCACACATTTTGCAAGATGATTTGGTTAAGCTTGTTATCCTTTTCCTCGCGTTTCAGTGAAGGAAACAAATTTCAGCTTTCTGAGAAGGGAGTTCATTCTCGACTCGACATACTCAAACGTCATCTCAACTACACTGATCTACTCGTCATGTTTGTATTTGTGCCCTCGAGGTTAGAAAAAGTCGTCTCAACTACACTGATCTACTCGTCATGTTTGTATTTGTGCCCTCGAGGTTAGAAAAAGTCATTCTCGACTCGACATACTCAAACGTCATCTCAACTACACTGATCTACTCGTCATGTTTGTATTTGTGCCCTCGAGGTTAGAAAAAGTCATTCTCGACTCGACATACTCAAACGTCATCTCAACTACACTGATCTACTCGTCATGTTTGTATTTGTGCCCTCGAGGTTAGAAAAAGTCGTCTCAACTACACTGATCTACTCGTCATGTTTGTATTTGTGCCCTCGAGGTTAGAAAAAGTCATTCTCGACTCGACATACTCAAACGTCATCTCAACTACACTGATCTACTCGTCATGTTTGTATTTGTGCCCTCGAGGTTAGAAAAAGTCATTCTCGACTCGACATACTCAAACGTCATCTCAACTACACTGATCTACTCGTCATGTTTGTATTTGTGCCCTCGAGGTTAGGAAAAGTCTCCGCTTTTAACAGAGAAAATTCTCTTCGTTACCAAACCTCGGATGATTAAATAATGAAAAAAACATGGAAGAGAATGATAAATGCAGTATGTATACACTGAAGAGAGAAAAAAGTAGGAGAGAGAGGCGAAGATCAACAAGTGTATACTGGTTTATACTAGTTTTAAATTTCTAACAAGTGTATGCTAGTAAAAGTCTCGTGTCTTGAAACGAAATAAAAGAGGACTCTCTCAAAGTTAGTAATAATGCTACTCGCGCTATCACCCCTCTCGCGGCAGGACATGCGCGTTTGGAAATACAGATTTATCTTGGTAGAAGGAGTGGTTCCTCATTGGAGCGCAGCGCAGCAGCAAAGAAAGTATTGTGCAGCGCAGCAGCAAAGAAAGTCGTGTGCAGCGCAGCAGCAAAGAAAGTCGTATTAGTGAAAGGTGTTTTCAGAGTAATTTGGCTGATAACGTATGATTGGCGAGGGGGAGATCTTCTATGTAAACTCGTCAAATTCGCTCACACATTCGCGTTTCAGGTCACATTCAATTTTGATTATAACCTTTTTTATTTCGCTTACCATTCCTACCTAACAGAAGCATTGGAGAAGTCGAAGTAGTTTCATAGGACACTCCCAATCTAATCAAGAGAGATAATCTTCAACATTAGGTGTTCTGACTTTTTCAACGATGCTTAAGCTGCAATTGGTAGATCTAAATCATTCTAAAATTATCTTATTACTGTATAGGGACTTCGTGGTGTATAACCACTACATATTTATGTCTTTAAAAATAAACAAATTCCCAGTGACGCACGATGATATTCATGTATATAAATTTTCCAGATATGTTTTGATATGCAATCTTGATTAACTTTTTGTTTGTTTATTTAGGTTTAGCTCTTGCGTGACATCTGTAAAAGCCTACCACTTGATGATTTCACAGAAATTGTGGGTAAGGGGAGAGACGGATAAAGAGAGAGAGATAGAGAGAGATAGAGAGAGAGAAAGAGAGAGAGAGAAAAAGGGAGAAAGATAGAATTAAAGAAAGATAGAAAAAAAGAAAGATAGACGAGAAGGATAGAAAGATAGACAAGATAGCGGGATCTGGTTAGGTTGGATACTCACAACCCACTCGGAGCGAATTTGTTGGAAATTTCTCAAGAATACATACAATCGCCTTTGTCATTCTGCGTCCCGTTCTTCATGTTTTATTCTCGTTCGCTGCATTTGTGTGGTTCGAGCATCTTATCGGACATGAATAGGCTTGAATTTACATACTACATACACGTAGAAGATCGCTCATTCACGCGATTAGCCAATACATAGAAGACATGAAAAATGTTTTATATGCTCTCACCCATTTACGAACTTTCATGCACAAACATTACGGTTGTCTAGAGTGTGGACTGAATGTCACGGTAAACTTTTACTTTAGCCCCTTACTGCCGCACATGTAATCTATATGAGGTGACCTCAATAGTCACCTCATAGAAAAATTGTCGAAGTTCCATTTCGAAAATCATCGGCCTGAGAGTCTCTTAAAGATTTTCCTTTCATCAATTTGGTGTAAGACGAAAATTCGGCAAGTGTCAAAGGGAGAACAAAGAAAGAAGTGTAAAGGCCGTGAGGCCGAAAGGCTTTTTGTTTCTGGTACCAAACAAAAAACACAATCATAAAACACTTTTACTGTTTAACACTTTGGACTACACTTTCAGTGTTAAGGGCAGCTATTTATTTATTCCAACATTATTCAAAATGTGACAACACATGGTATATAGTAAACATCAAATTGCCACAGAACACATGAAAAATAAACGGAGGGAAGGAAACTGAGCTATCAAAGAATCCAATCAATCATCAGAACAAATTCATGATTCTAAAGTATAGAAAAGAACACAAAAAAAAATCGGAAATCAAAGATCAGTTACATTTATATCGAGCAAACTAAGAACATCAACAGAGCTTAGCCTATCTTTAACATTGAGAAAATTATGGGCGGATACTATATTAGACAGTAGCTTGCCATAATATCTCGCGGATCGTAACGCAAAAGAATTAAACAGTGGTAGTCTACGTGAGCGAGGAATGTGGAAAGCGTATCTGGAAGTACGACCATGACATGGTTTAAGAGTATACATCTTACTTATTGGAATATCCAATAAGCCGTTAAGAATCTTATAGGCGAACAAAATGCCGGTTTTGGTTCTCCGAGACAGCAAAGTTTCTAGCTGGAACATTTTAAGTCTCATGTTATACGCAGGAGGTCGAAGGACTGATATTCGTTTACGGCATCGAATGTACCCTAGTGAACGTATGTTGAACTCATTCAATTTTCCTAATAAGTGTAACCTTGTAAGGAGACCACACTGGTGAAGCAAACTCTAGCAGAGGGAGAATGAAAGTTTTGTAACAACGGATATATGACATTGGATCCCTATTGCAAAGAGCACGAAACAAAGCATAAACAGATCGCAGAGCACGCCTTGTCATCTGTTCAATATGAAAGTCATAAGACAAATATATACCAATGAAAACTCCTAAGTCTCGTATAGGTGAATCTGCGATCTTGAACGGAATCACTTTCTGGGCACTATTTCTCACGAAATATGGTAGACGAGGGTTGAACTTTCCTAGGTGTAAAACATTGCACTTACTGCTTGAAACTGACAATTGCCATGCGTCACAAAAAGATTCTATAGCTAGCGCAGCCGATGACAATTGAGAGTGGGCGAGGCTAGGGTCAGTCGGAGAAAAAGTTACGAACAGTTTGATGTCGTCGGCGAATAGGCTAGTTGTTACAAAATGCAAATGCGCAAACCTCGATGTTAAACCCGCAATTTAGAGGGAGAATAGAAAAGGACCAAGTACTGATCCTTGTGGAACACCAGAAGAAATAGATAAAAAACCTGAGAGACTGTTATTAACACGAACACGGGAAAAGCGACCTTTGAGAAAGGATTCAAACCACTACAACAAGCTTGACCTAAAGCCTACGTTATCTAGAACACACAACAACTTATCGTGAGAAACGGTATCAAATGCTTCGGCGAAGTCATAGTACAGAACATCTATAGCATACCTAGCATCAAGAGCTCTTTGCCAAGCTTGAGTACATTCGACAAGATTCGTCTCTACAGACTTACGAGAACGAAAACCATGTTGACAGCTTGGTATTAGATTGAATACATTACACCAATTCGATATGAATGGTTCAAGACATCGTTCCAATACCTTAGATGCAACTGGAGAAATCGTAATTGGACGAAAATGTTCTGGAGAACTTGGCGATGGAATCTTGTTAAATATTGGAAATTAATGTGTTATAAGTGTGTTGCTTGTTTGGTACGGATAACAAACGGCCTTTTGAATTCTTTTACCATTGTACGAAATGCTACTAATCACCGACTGTTAAAAAATTTCACATTAATCGTTATAAAAGTAGGCTAGCATATAAAATCTCTACTTCTCCGAGTTTATGGTCTATTTTTCATTCTCTCGCACAGCTCGTTGTTTACGTCGTAGTTTTGAAGAAAGTTCTTTAATGAAACAATGAGCTCACGCTCTCTCGTGTGACCTTCCAACTTTTTATGTGTTATTAACACTGAGAAAAGCAAGAGTTCATATGTCAGACAACGAGCTAGGTGACCGGTCGTGGACCGGCCACCTAGCTAAATTAGAGATTGAACGTGCGGCTGAACTTTAGTTCCCCCCGTAATACAAGAACCCCCCATTCCATAGTAAAACATACCAAAAGGGAAGGGGCTAAAGGAAAAAAACAGAAACGGAGGGGCCGTGAAGTAAAGAGTTCACTATTCAACTTTAGTTCCCCATCATACAAATTCTGGAGTTAAATCCCATAACCTGACCTTCTAAGTTTTGGCCACCTGACAGCGGCACTTCTCCAAAAAATAAGTCTCAGAATTTCATCTCTTTCCCCTTTCCTGAGGCTCAGCAATCCTTTTGTAGAAGAAAAAAGCAATTTAAACTTAAATAACGAAATAAATATTCCATGGAAGCATAAAACAACCCACTACATACATATGTACATACATATATTATGATGCAGCTTAGAGCGCCCGGGTTCAAAAAGGTGGGGGTTTAAAGTATAAAAGAACATTTGCAGTGTATTTTTTCCGGTGTGGGGGCCTTAGTACAACTTACCCATATATCAGATTCCCAGAATCAGAGTGAAAAAGGTTTTCAGAAGAAAGTTTGTCACCGCCCTAGAATTTCAAAGGTTAAGCGCGTCTTTAATTATAGTTGCAGCTGTCTAAGCCTGTTCTAAGCTTACCGAGTATTGAAAGACTTCCGCGAATTATCAGCAGAATAGCTCAAAGGCGGTATGAGTCAGGCAGAAAAAAAGGCAGAAAAAACTTTTTTCTGCTCAAAGGCAGAAAAAACTTCAGCATGCCTTGCTCTGTTGAAGTTCACAAGAATATTTACGATTCTCTAGGCATTCTAAAAAAATTTCAAGGATTGCATTGACACCTCATCAGCTTCTGCGAGTGCTCAGCATATCTCAATGGTTAAACTCCACTGATTTAACGCCTTCTCTGAGCTATTGGGTACCATATTTCTGAAAAGAGGATGAAAAAGGACTCTGAGGGGTCACTTTTTTCTTGTTTAAATTTATCAAATGTAAAGCACATGTAATAAATTGTGCAACTAATCTGAACTATTCCTGGCGAGTGCAAGCTTCATCTGAGCTAGAACACTAAGGTTTCGCAAAGTCTAATACTAATCTCTATTTTTACTTGAAATTATGTTTTCTTGCTGGTCTTTTTTCGTATTCAATTACTTGAAGTACAAAACCTATGAAAAAAGATTGAAATAGGAAAACGGAAAACAGATCAATAAAAAAGACTCTAGCTTAATTGAGAGAAAAGAAGAGTCAACGAGCTACAAAACTTGGAAGAAGAAAAGAAGGGTGAGAAATGGAGTGAAAAAGATAGTGAAGTAGAGAGAAAGAGAAAAGAAGAAGAGAAAACGAGAGAAAGAATGAGAAAGAGTAAGACGGGGCTAGAGCGGAAAAAGAGAAAAATAGAGATGATAAAAGAGGGAGAGAAAGATGGGGAGAAAACTGTGAATAAAGAGAGGGTAAAAAATCTGAATGAGAAAAGAGAGAGTGAGAGAGAGAGAGAGAGAGAGAGAGAGAGAGAGAGAGAGAGAGAGAGAGAGAGAAATAAAGAGATTGAGTGATTAAGTGAGTGAGAGGGGAGAAGGGAAAGAGGGGGGGGGTTAGAAAAGAGGCAAATTTTCAGAGAATGAAGGAGAAAAACACAGTGAAAAATTTTAATTAGCAGCGGTTAAAAAGTCCTAATCGTTCCTTTTTCCTTACACGAAATTCGTCAACAATCAACAAAAAAAAATGTCTTAAGTTTTTTTAGAACTGGAAAGCTACGAATCTAGAACTGAAACAATTTTTTTAAACATTACAAACACCTCGATAAGTGAAGAAAAAAGCGCTCGAAGAATTTTCTAGATTAGAGTGACTTAATGACTTTTTCGAGGAAGCTATACGGTAACAACAAAGACAATAAACTATCAAGACAATGTATTGACTTGAAATTCGAAGATGATTCACATCCTTAGCCATTTAAGTTCTATGGAAAAAAATGCAAAAAGAAAATTTGATTCAAATGGAAAATAATTAGCAAGTACATATAGTTGCTTATATGAAGATGAGAAAAAGTCATCTCAAAAAAACCTCGAACGTCTTCAACTCACTAATCAATATTCTTCCCAATCAATAATGTGACCAACATCCTCAAAAAGTCTGCCAAAGTTGAGGACAGTTCCAGTTAAGAAGCGGAGAGAATAACTGGCACCAGTTCATCCAAGGCTGTCAGTAGAACTTTGAGATATCGTACGCTAAATTTATTCACATATCTTTTTAACAAAGGCACAGTAAAACTCTTTCAAACAGAACAAAAAAGTTTTTCTTCATCTATTTAGAATACTACAGCAAATACTTGGAAAATCGTGACAGGTATCACACAAGACAAAGAAATAACTATAATTAACTTACTTGGGGCGAAACAGACTTCTGCTACATTATATTTTCAGCAGTGATATCTAACATGTAAATAAATTAAATTTTATCACCTCTTTTACCTTTTTCTATAATAATAATTACACATACAGTGCCTTACATAATGATAGGACAACCCTTACATAATGATAGGACAACCCTTACATAATGATAGGACAACCCTTACATAATGATAGGACAACCCTTACATAATGATAGGACAACCCTTACATAATGATAGGACAACCCTTACATAATGATAGGACAACCCTTACATAATGATAGGACAACCCTTACATAATGATAAGACAACCTTCGATTTTCGTGATTTCGGCGGAACGCTTGATAAAGAAAGGTTTCCATCTTTCCTTTCACAGTTTTTGAAAACAAGGATAGCCTTAGTTTGGAAAACTTTTATTGATTGTTCGTCGAGAAAAACGCCATTACACAGAAATCGGCCGTAAATAACGATAGGCCATGTAACAAGTTTCGATAACTTACAATTTAAACATAATATTTATGAAACAAACTATTGCATCTCTTAAGTTCTTTATTCTAAAGTAACATGGTTCCTCAGAAAATATCGTACCAGGAGCGACTTCCGGATCATCGAGGTTGTTTTTTTCTCATCTGTGTTGTGTGCGAAGTGCTAAACTTTAGGAGGTTGCTTTTCCTTCTTCTCTGCTTATCAAATAAGGAAAAAAAACAGCTACAAAATCAGAGTGTCTTGAGAATTAACACAAAAAGTATGGAAAATGACACATATATATTTGAAAGTATGACTATTCATATTTACAAGTTAAGACTATTCATACTTTAAGTATGAAAGTATCTTAAACTATTCATACTTAACGGGTTATTCATACTCTAGAAGTGTGAATAGTCAGTTAAGTATGAATAGTATAAATAGATATTTCTCTAGAATTCTCTTTTATCGATGTTTCCCACAGCCGGAATACCCTCATAGCCTTCCATGTTATAGAGATCGTATGAATCTAGTTGGCCTGAGTACTTTAGCTGAAAGAAGGGTGATTGTAGACCTTAAAATGGGTTGGAAGATCTTCAATGATAAGTCTATTATTGAAAAATCAGGCAATTTCAAGCGCACCTCCTCCAATCGTACTAATTGAAATAAATGGTATTGCAATTGAATTTACTTCTCCACTTCTAGATTCAATTGTTTCGGCTTACGTGTTTCAATAATGTTTAACGGAATTTCGAGTGAAATATTGAATTCAGGAACAGTAGAGCCGTTCATAAGTCGTCTCCGTAACGAGAATGTGCTAAGTGAATTGGAGAATAATCAGTAGCATTTAGAAATTTTACCTTACCTGTCGCCATACACAAGTATCATTTACAATGTGTCTCACCATAATTTGCGTTGGAAAATGTCGATAAAATAAATAAATACTTTCAAATGTATTGTATGTGTAATTTTTCATACTAGTTGTAGAAGTATCGCGGTACAACGTTTCGAAAGTAAAAGAGTCGGCATGGTACAAAAAACTTGGAGGGGGGTTTCATGATTTTCTTAGGAGAAATTTTGTTTTTAGTGTGTTTTTACTATTTTATTTACTTTGTTTTCGACTAATTTAGTCATTGAATCGGAAATAAAGTTATTAATGTGAGCAAGTTTTACATGCGGTCTCGTTCCTAAGCCGTATGACCTCGTTAGCTTAACCTTTGCCTAAGTCTCAGCAAGAAAAACAGTGGATAGAAACCCGATCCCCCTAAGAAAAGTGCCCTTCTCCTAATAAAAGCGTGGCTCCCGAGTAAAATTGTGCTAAAGAGTCGGATACATAATGTCTCGGGCTCAAAATCTCGCAGAACATACTCATGGCAATCTCGCGTGAAATATCTAATTTTTTCCTTAGACAAATCATAGATGAGATAACTCATATTTTCACTACTTTGAGAACTACTAATAACAAAGATTTATAAGAAAAGAGACGAAAAATTGGCAAAAAAATCGTTTTTTTTTTTCTGAACACATTTTATCGCAGTGAAAAAACTCGAGAGTTATAAGTGTTGCATAAAACTCGTAAAAATGCCGTTGGTTATCTATTTCGACGCAAACGATTAAAATCGTTACAACTAATACTAACAATGAAAAATCCGAAACAGTTCTCAATCCAAAAAATCAGTTGTTTTGTAAACAGTAGTCCAACTTGCATAATGAGGCTTTGCGGTTCCGTGAAAGCTGCTCTTTTTTGTAGTATAATTTGCCCTACAATGTCTAGCTTTGCCCTAGAATATTGTAGCTTACAATATAACAGGGTAAATGTGGTCCCTGAGTTCAATTTAGATCTATGCACACGGTCCAAGGGGCTGATATTCGCAATCCAAAAAGTCCGGGCGTGGCATAGTGGTAGTGTCATAGACCATTATGCGAAGAGTCCCGAGTTCGACTCCCACCCCGGACAGATCCACCCAAACCAAAGGGGTTAAGAAATGTTGGTAGTGCTCATGCACGAATCTGAGTCTCCCCACTGCTGCTAATCACACTAGCAGTGATCTAGCAGGCAGCCACTGGTTCTACCAGGATAGGTCTGTCCTGCATCTCAGGGGAGCGCGTACCCGGCCGCGAGGCGGGAAAAAGCGCGAGGAAGAAGAAGAAGAAGAAGGTCCAAGGGGCTGATGCCAATTATAATACAATAAGTTTATCAAAACATTCATCTTGATTGTGACTAATCACAAGCGTTATATGTTTAAATACTCAAACTTCTGCTGTCATTATGTAACGGTTGTTTTCCGTGTAATGGCGTTTTTCCTGACTACCAAGTGATAAAAGTTTTTCTAAATAAGGCTATTCTGGTTTTCAGAAGCTATAAAAAATTATGAAAATATTTTTTTAGATTTCCAAGGTTTTGACCGCAATAACGAAAATTGAGGGTTGCCCTATGTAACGGACCGTATTCCTTGTGAAGTCTTATTAAACACAAAAGTGTTTTTATCTGTGTAACTTAGAATTTGAAAATAAAAGTATACATTAGAAAACTGAATTGTGAAAATTTTGAAAGTTTGTCTCATTTTCTGGCCTCATTCTTGTTTTGTGCATATCATAAAGAAAAAAACGCTTCACAGATCGTACTAATCAAATTGTGTTCCCTTCAGATTTTGATTTTTTTTTTGTTTCTACTCTGTGATAGTTTGTCGCATCTCTCTTTTTTTTCTTCTAAATTCGGATGAGTGTATAGATAGATACATATGCATGTCTTCCAATGCTCAGTCATACATTTTGTGCATGAAACATTGAAAAAACTGTTTTCGCTTGCTTAAAGCAGTCAATTTTTTTCAATTTCAATAAGAAAAGCTTAGTGTTGCTGGTTACAGAATAAGCACTACTATTCAAATTCAAGTTCAAAAACTTTATCATCGATTTCAAAGGACATGAAGCGCTCTTGATTCAATTAACTTTGCATTTTCCGCTTTTGGTGGGTAGTATGAAAACGGAGAGACAGAAATGTTAGTATTGTTAATTGCAAATTTGTAACTATCAAACTTCATAACAGGTGTAAGTCCTTCGGTGTTATTTCTCTTATGAGTGTTTTCAGCAACAAAGGGAAAAAAACTATTTTTAAACTGCAGGTTTTGTTTGAGGGTTTGAAATTGAACTGCGTTCTTACGAGTTCACTTTTTCAAAGAAGTGATCCATAGAGTTTCGAATCGTTCTATTTCGATTTCAGTTTCGAATCGTTCTAGTTTCGAATCGTTCTATTTCGATTTCAGTTTCGAATCGTTCTATTTCGAAAAAAATCGATTCATTCAGGGTAGCGTTATCTGCTATGTGCAAGTTAGAATAATTAAAGTGAAAAAGAAAAAATAGGGGTCTATGCATGACGCTCCGAACCATATCAGTAGATCGAGCTCTCGAGCATCAGAGAGTTGAGTCCTTAAAATCATGACTGAAGTTTCGTTTAAAAGCTTAACTGTAGTAATATGAAAAAAACTGGCTAGATCTCTCAGAAAACAGTACAACTAAGCATACATGAATAATCTGTCAATAAAAAACTGAGATTTAAGTTTGAAATAAATCATTGGTGCAATGTCTTCAATCTCATTCCAAACTTTCAACACGGGTTTCGCTCTCGTAAATCGGTTGAAACAAATCTCCTAGAATGTACTCAATCATGGCAGCGTGCACTACATAGAGTGATAATGTTGTAGACATACTATATTACGATTTAGCGAAAGCTTTTGATACAGTTTCACATGATAAGCTGTTACATATTCTTGAAAGTGTAGGTTTTCGAGGCAATTTTTTTTGCTGGTTCGAGTGTTTTCTGAAAGGCCGTACCTCGCGTGTTCGTGTTAACAACACCCTTTCTGATAGTTTTTCCAATAAGTTCAGGTGTGCCCCAGGCTCTGTCCTAGGCCCGATTCTATTCTCTCTATATATCGCTAGCCTGTCATATAGGCTCGAAAATTTCCATCTCGTTTCTGTCAACTTGTTCGCGGATGACATCAAAGTATTTGCCAATTTCTCTCCTAAAGACTCTACTTTTGCCCACTTACAATTGAAATCCGCTGCTCTAGAAATACAGACTTTTTGTGATGAATGGCAGTTGACGATCGCGAATAACAAATGCAGTGTTTTACATTTGGGTAAATCTAATCCTGGTCTACCTTATTTTGTAAAAACCGATGATCATAGTGACATTTCATTCAAAGTTGCAGAATCACCAATAAGAGACTTGGGAGTTTTCATTGATGTGGATTTGTCTTACGAATATCATATTGAACATGTTACAAGACGAGCAATGAGATTAGTCTACGCTTTATTTCGGTCATTATGCATCAAAAGTCCATTAGCATATATTCGTTGCTACAAATCTTTCATTGTTCCTTTACTAGACTTCGGCTCTGTCATTTGGCTTCCGTACAAAAAGAATCTCATCAGAAAAATTGAGCGTGTTCAGCATATTTTCACACGATTACTATGCATTCGATGCTCTTACAATCGAGAATCTCTGCAAGCCCGACCTTCCTACAAGTATAGACTTAAAAGCTTCCAATTAGATACTTTATTGTCGCTTAGAACTAAGACAGATATCATCTTCTCTTATAAAATACTGAATGGATTAATTGATATTCCAATTAGTAAAATGTATAGGCTTAAGCCTTGTAATGGTCGTACTTCTAAGTATTCATTTCACATTTCCCGTACGCGTAGACTACCATTATTCAATTCTTTCGCCTTTCGTTCCGCTAGATATTATTGTAAGCTTGCCTACGATATTGTTTCTGCTCCCACTGTACTTGCTCTGAAAGCAAGATTGAGTTCTCTCGATGTATTAGAACTACTCAATCTGCAGTTACCTAACCTGTAGAGAATTTATCATGTGTTCACCATGTTACGAGTGTTGTCGCATTTTTGTTTCAAAAATGTATCTGAATAAATAAATAAATAAATTTAACCGATATTTTCATCCCAGAGCACGAGTTATCAATACTTGTAGGTTTTTTTCATCGAATGACAATGCATTTGACGTTCGATGAAGCTCAATCATTTACAAAAAGTTAGAAAGGTGTTTCTGATCTACTCATCTCGAGGCAAGAGTTATCTTAAATTGAAATTTTTTTCATAAAGCATTACTTACTTCATTTATAGTTGGTCAAGATAAATTCGTCATTTGATAATAATTGTAGATCAAGACGTCGAAAACGGTAAATTATTTATCAACTTTTTTTTCTACAGTTGAATATCAAACGTTTAATCATTTGACTTTTGAGTATCGAATAATTTCTTATTCTACAATTGACTGTCCAACGAGTTGTTATTTTATGTTTTTTCTCTCGGTAAATTCTTGAGTTGACAGTTGATTAAAAACTTGAATTGTCCTTTACAGTCCTCCTCCAATGTAATCGTTTGCATCGCCCTGGACCGACTGCTGTCGGTCCTCTTGTCATCTCATCAGTCGCCTCTCAAAGCCCATCACAGGACAAAGTCAATGCTGGCCGGAGCTTGGGTGAGTTTTCTTATAGTTAATCTCAGACTTCAGTTTGCAATTTGAAAAGATTGTCGACATCATTGAGAGGTTGAAAAGTCCTTTACTCCTCGGTAAAAATAGTGCTTTAAACTATATACGAGACGTTACCGACCGAGTCATGAGACTCTTTTGCGGTGCGCTTACACCGATTCCTATGTTTATGAGTAGGTGTAGAAACTTGAATGTTCTCAAAAGTTGAAAATGTTCAATATCAATCATAAAGTGAATAACCTACTCGTAAAACGATCATTGATTTTAGTCAAAATTTAATCGATTTTTAACCCAGTTGCTCGCCGCTCTCTCGAGTCTCCCTCAACTCGCAGTATGGAGTGACTACCTTGCCATCAAGCACGCCAACTGGAGCCAGTGCATGCAGGTTTGCGCTTTATTTGAAAGATTATACTCGAATAACTGAGTTTATAGTTCTAGAGCGCTAAAACCGATTCCAATAGTTCTTCATATTAACTTTCAGAGAATTTGTAAGTGCTGAAATTGTTAAAGTTATATTTGACATTCTAGAAATTTTTCGAGCAATTTGCCCGGCTTAGAGGGAGAAAATTCATCAGATAAAAGAAGGATCAGATTGTATTTCGGGTCAAAGCCAATGTTTTTTCTCCTGTTAAATGTTGTCATCTTTAATAATCTTTTGTTTTTTCGAAACCTTAATCAACAGTATGAGTATTGAACTCACGAAAGTTTGAGTACAGGTATTTATGTTATTTTCAACGTATTGTGTTCTTTTTACGCAAAATGATAAAAGTTGAATTTGTGAACTATCAAAGCAGTTTGCAAAAAACCTTTTATGCTACCTAAACAATTACAGGCGATAGATTCATCGAATAATTCATCATTTCTAAAAATTTGTTTTTCTTCATTCTTGTCATAAATGTATACATTTAAAGGACACACGATGGTTGGAACAGGGTATAATCCTCAGTTGAAACTTTTATTTTTTTGTTTTTACATAGAAAGTTCACTTGGTCTCGAAAGACTACTCAAAATTATCAACGTTGTCAGGCTATGAGAGAATCTTTCAGGAAAAAAAAACTACAATTCACAGTCGAAAAACGGGTTCTCATCCTCAAAAACTCTTTTAAAGATTTGGGACGTAGCACGGGAGGAAGCAGCACGGATCGGCCAAACCGAGCCCTCGATGTTTTACAGAAACGTCTACTCTCTTGTTCACATAGTATCGGTATTCTGGCTTCCTTCCTTTTGCATTCTGGTCAGTAATTGCAGGTAAAAGGTTATTGGAGTGACCATGAGGATAAAATTTAACCCGGGCGCGAAAAAGCCATCATAAAATATTTGATTGCATAGCTGTAATATTGTTCGTGATTGTGTTGAAAACTTTTAAAAAAACTTCGGCGGAGGATAACTATGTATTGTGGTCCCTCCATAACTGATTTAGTTTTGATTTAATAACTTTTTTTCCTTTTTTGAGGCTTGAAAAAAATGCAAAAGTTTATTTGAAAGAAATTTTTTATTTTTCTCATAGTTTTTGCGCAAAAAAAATTCAAAAATTTGAGACAGTTATGTAGGGACCACATGACCGAAACCTTCCCAAAAACTTATTTTAACTTGTAAAAGCAAGACTTATTTCATGCAACTGTGTTCGATTTCATTGGGATAAGGTGAGGAGTCCCGTAGATCGGTACAGTTTCATCTTACAGAGGAATAAGTTGATGAGCTGGTGAATATTTGTAACATTTCAAGTATGTGGCAAATTTGAGAATCTATAAAGAAATAGCTCAAGTTCAACCGCATAAGTATCGATGTCAAGCACTCCATTCACCGGCTCCCGGTTGAATGACTATATGAGAACGTGGAGTGTAGACTGGCATGCTGATCAATGTTTTGTACAACAGGGCCTTATTGAGCCGAAATCCTGCGTAAGACCGAAATTCTCCTGCTAGAAAAATTTTGTTTAATGGAAATGGAAAGGGGAAACCTAATCGAAAACTAGTGCCCTCGGAAAGTTGGTGCAGTCGTTAAGAAGATCAAGTTCATGTGATGGTCTCGTCATCTAATCTCGTTTCCAGACTTCTTACTTCATCGTTCTGACGTGGGTGTACCTGAACTCGAAGCCTTCCGTCACTGGTCATATGCGGGGACTGCCACGAGTCTCCATCAACACCACAGGTTGCGAGACAATGGAAAAATTTATGACCAAAGGTTCGTTTGGTCAACACTCGTTTCCTGGGCGCACTCATAACCCATAACTCCTCTCCGGTAACAAATATAATTCTATCCTCTTAGAAAAAAGCATCCGATTCGTTTAACGGGGGTATTCGAGTAATAGTTTTAATCGGCTTTCAACTAGAAAGTGGATATATGCTTCTCTCTCTCTATGTCTCTCCCTCACTCTGTATCCCTCTCTCTCTCTCTCTCTCTCTCTCTCTCTCTCTCTCTCTCTCTCTCTCTCTCTCTCTCTCTCTCTCTCTCTCTCTCTCTCTCTCTCTCTCTCTCTCTCTCTCTCTCTCTCTCTCTCTGAGAGCTCCACTTTCTTTTCTGAACATATTTCTGTATACATCGTTCTCTCTAATCACCTTTTTCCTATCGGATTCTCTGACTCTCCTTCTCCCTTTATTTTTTTCTCTATTCCTCTTCCTTTCAACTGTTGAAAATTTTTCAATAGCTGAACAAACGTCTTAAACGTTTCAACTGTTGAAAATTTTTCAATAGCTGAACAAACGTCTTAAACGTTTCAACTGTTGAAAATTTTTCAATAGCTCGTGGTATGTTCAAACAAACGTCTTAAACGTTTGTTTGAACATACCACGAATCATGACTAAGAAGCCAAGAGAAAATTAATTTCATGTTCATTCTGAAACAACAAATTTTCGTTTTCTTTATGGGAAACAGATATAACTAGAACAGACTTGAATACAAGTCCTTTGACTAACCGGATTACATATAATAACGTCAGAATGGAAGTCGATACCGCAGGAAACTTACAAGATGAAAAAGACGACGCCCATTCAAAGAGACATTCGATGTTGGTTCTTTGAATGAAGCTTGTATTACGTGAAAAGTTTTTTCCCCATAAAAAGTGAATGAAAGAGAGAGAGAAAGAGAGAGAGAGAGAAAAGAGAGGGAGAGAGAAAGAGGAAGATAAAGAATCAGAAAGAGCGATGAAAAACGAAAACGAGGAATTCAAACATGTTAGAAAGAAAGATTCAAAAAAAAAATTGATAGATAAAGAGAGAAAACACAGAGTGGGAGAGATCAAGGAGAGATCAATAAACTGAAATTTCAAACTGGTGAGAAGCGACAAAAATCCGAAATGTTTAAATTTTATGTATCCGGGGATCCTCCTTGGAAGCTTTGAGCGATAATTTGTGGTTTTGACCTCATAAGAAGAAAAAACCGAACTATGGTGTTAACATTGGTAGTTTATAGTCTTACACGCCTTTCTGATCCTGATCCTCGTCTCGTCTCGTCTCGTCTCGTCTCGTCTCGTCTCTCTCTCTCTCTCTCTCTCTCTCTCTCTCTCTCTCTCTCTCTCTCTCTCTCCTCTCTCTCTCTCTTTCTATTTCTATCTTCCTCCGTACGACCTAAGTAGTCAGTTTTCTATTCTGAAGCTCTTCAGCCGACCCGCGTATCATCATGACGAAAACATTCGATGACTCTGCGGGCGACACACAGCCTCTGCAGGAAGCCAGTATCGTCTCGATGTCTCCCATGCCTCCGGTTTCTCCGATGCCTCCAAACCTTCCAAAGTACAGTCGTCAGAGTAACTTCTTAGCTGCCACCAGTGGGGCTCATTATGGCAACAGCCAGTCGTACCAGGCCCGCCTGACCAGGTTTAGTTTTCCGAGATTCATTCATACATTCACTCTTTATTCCAGGTTTTATACAATTTTGTTGCATGAATGGGTATGCAAAGCGAATCACTGTCACGTAAGTGAGCTTTATTGGTGATACAAACTAACACCGAATGTTCAAAAGAAAAAAAATTAAATAATTTACAACGAAAATTTGACATGTTCACAGGAGGAAAAGCCAGTTAAAGCGAAGTTTAGAGGAAACGACAATCGGAGAGTCGGAGAAGAATTCTTTTGAGAGCACTGGGTGACTCACAAGATACAGCATTAGAAGGCAACTAGTTCCATATATTAATAGATCCAGAAACACATGTACTTTGAGACTGATGTGAGGAAATTTGAAGGGGAGTACGTATCGCAAAGAATGTGTTTTGCGGATACTATAAGAAGGATGAATGCGTAAAAACGTGCTCTTATCAAGCCTATTTGCATCATGATGTTGCTTCTTGCTGCGAAAAATAGGTCGGTAAGCTCATGGACCGATGGGAAGAGAAAAATCGGGAAAATTCGATTGTTATGACCACCGCGATTAGGGCCGTTCATTTTTCGTTTTTGGGTTTTCTTTTTTTTTCAGAATAAAATCGAAAAAACATTTTCCTCAAAATTCTAAAAACAAAGTCTAAGAAAACATTTTTTTAAGTCGAAAAAAAGCTTCAAGAGTTTTTTTTTTGTCTCGATCGGTTGAAAAAATTCCAAATTGAAAATGCGTGTTGCCTACCTTTTCTTTTCGTGTTGCCTACATTTTTTATCGTGTTGCCTACCTTTTCCATCTTTCAGAGCTTTTCATAGGCATAGTTTCAATTCTCACAAGCCATGTTTTTGCTTGATGCGTTTTTGATGATTTTTCAGACGTTATGGGAATCTGCTGTTGAAAATCAAAATACCCATTGATCAAGCAGCTTGGAAATTGGTTCTTCTTGCGAGTTCTACTGATTGTGATAGATGTTTTGGATACCCAATGATCACTGGAAAAGTCTATCTAACTCCATTTTTTCCTAGCTGTTGTTTCTCAATCAGTACATCGCCCTCATAGGCTCAAGTCAACGAAAAAAAAACAATGAAAGTACTGAGATTTTCGATGGAAGCTTTTGTCCTCAAAAGTACATTCACCGACCCTTCTTTTACATGAAAAGCTATACTGTTTTGGATTCACCGACTACCTGTCTCATTATACGTCTGCTGTGTGTAATTAGTCATTTTTCAGCCCTGAATGATTTCAATTAATGTTTTCTGATGATTAAGAAGTATAACAATTGTGAGAAGCATTATGAATAAGACATTTCAAAAATGGGAAAAAGTTAAAAAAGGATAAAACTAGAAGCCTTTCGATTTTTTCTTCGGCTTTTCCGACTTCTGAGATAGAAAAAAATGAGTCGAAAATACTTTTTCAACTTTTTTAAATAAGAGAAAATCGAAATTTTTTTTTCTTCACCCAGCCCTGATAGCGTCTGAGAAAACTTTTCTCTGAAAGCTTCTTTTGTTTTTTCCTTATCCTGCCAAAACTTTCACGACCTCTATCCTCACGGATTCTCCAGATCCTTTCCATCCTGGTACATTGAACCTTACAGATTCTCTTTAACTTGACGGAGCCTTCCAGATCTCGTGCCATTAACTTGACGGAGCCTTCCAGATCTCGTGCCATTAACTTGACGGAGCCTTCCAGATCTCGTGCCATCCGGGTGTCATTGCTGCTTGTGGCTGCCTACTTAGTTTGCTGGCTGCCTTACAATCTCGTCTCTCTTCTGCAGATCATTCACGCCGAATGGAGCCAAACACTCTCCAGTACTGTAAGACTTTTCTTTTTTCTCACGCTCTACTCTGCCTCGAAGAAATCAACGCCCGACCCACCCCATTCTTCTCTTCCTTACTGTATCCTGACAAACTTTAGTTAACCAATGGTTGCTCCTCCCCCAATTTCTGGGTCCCTTCTTGTGTAACAAGGGGTACAGAGAGAAGCAAAAAATTGACTGCATGCTCAGAACTGTCAGCCTAAATACTATTCAAAATATACCTTCTTCTCAAGGCCCAATGACTCTTAAAATTGCTAAATGAAAGACTACTAAGACTGGATGACTCTAGATAGCTGTTGATGACTCAATGATATTACTTCAAACATGAGCTATTATGTTCTAATTTGGGATCTTTTCATCAGCTGCTGAACAAAGCTTCGTGATTGATTGACTTCATCACAAAATGCAAACTTGCTCAGGGTCTTTACTGATATGATTGAAAAATGGGCTCAATTATGAAACAAATTGGCCAGAGAAACGAGTAACTGTTCCGTTGCGCTCAAAAGTCTTTTTAGATTGCGTAGCTTTCAAACTTCATTTCAAATAGACCATTGCGATCGAAGCGCCAAATTCCTGATTCAATCTATCATTCCCGTTTTAGAGCTATTGGTTGCATGCGCTCGTCGTCTTCAACTCCGTGTTGAATCCCTATCTCTACGGCTTGTTCGGCGACATTTTCCAACCCGAGAGGAGTTGAAATTGAGGTGGGAGAAGAGCAGAGCGAACCAGCCTAACATCTCAAATTTCAAGTCAACGCTTCTCACCTTAAAATCAAAACGTCTGAAAACTCTTTACTTGAAGGCTATTTCGGCTATATTTCTACATATTCAATGAAACCTTTTATAATCATTCACTTTAACTCTCGTTTTTCTAACTGATAGTTTTAGAAGAAAAGCTTCTCATCGTTCATTTGACTGCACATTTTTCCTCTAACATCGATAACTTCAATAAACGAGTTTTGAATCGAGTACATGCCCATCCTTCTCCATATCATTCACTCGGACGAGAAACTTCCACATGTAGGAACCATCGAGGACAAACGGCTTAATTTTTTTAACGATCGGGTCTTTACGGTAAGTCAAGAGGTTTAACTCATTTAGTTCGTCAGAAATGACACTTCAGAGTAGTTCCGAAGCTTTCACTGACTTTTGGGTTTCTTTTTAAGATCTCATCATTATTTTCAGCTGAAATCGCTTGAAATGTCTTTTTCAATTTGTTGAGCTATTGAAAAGGCTTTAAAATTTACAATCACAGGTTTTTTTTTTATCTCGGTAATTTTCACTAGCTTGCCATAATAGAAGAAAATCTTCGATTACACACATAATAGTTTACAATGATTTCTTTCAGTTTCAAATCTTCGCAGTATTAGTTTAACCCTTTGCTGTTGAGAGACCTAAATTTATGAGCTTACATGCTTTTCAATAGTGAATTCGTGTATCGTTGTTACGGCATTGTTGATAACATGTGTTCTCGGTGCAGTTTTTGAAGTATATTTCAGTTTGTCCAACTGTTTGTCACACAGTTCAAGCATTTCTCTATCTTTGCCCAAGAAAAAATTCATTATTGAATAACTTCCTATCCGCAAACCGTATCCATCAACCTTGTTTCATTTCGCAAACAAACTCAACAATATTGACAGATGACATCCGAAATTTTAAATAAATCAAATTTTTTACCGATTACTTCATTTTTTTGTCATAAACCGAACAAACATTTGTCATACTCAATGAATTTGATCTGAAAAAAACTTTTTTCGAGATGGGTTTTTTCACTCGAAGATATTTCTTTTCTCTACATGAACCTTTTCTCTACATGAACCTCGCAATCTGCATTTTTGTTTTAACTATGGAAGGATTGTAACAATAAATCGTTCATGAAAGCTTGGCAGATGAAAACGATTAGGATTCACTATTTGCGAATGTATGTTTAGGAAGCTCGGAGAGATGATCAAAGATGATCAAACCGTTTAAACCACTTACATCAGACCCCTACTTGAATATGGTACAATCATTTTCTCCCCGAAAGCCCGCAGTAATAAATAATTCGAAAAGGTTGGAATACCCTCAAAGACTTTTCACAAAAAGAGCTTATTCTCGTTTTGGAAGTATTAGGTTGAGCTACTCCCAACGTCTCGATGAATTCAATTAGGATTCAGTAATCATTCGACGAATCCGTGTTGATTTATTGGTAGTTTTTCGTTTACTTTCTGATAGAGTGGATTGTTAGACGTGAGAAAAAAAGAGCTGAAGTTAAGGACTGAAACCAATCTCCGCACTTCAGACCGAACCTCCAAATTAACTCTGATGAACTTTAAACGATACAATGATCCACATTCTTTCTTTTCTAGAGCAATAGCTTTGTGGAATAAAGTTACATATAATTTCAAAGAGTTTCAAGATATCGAAGCATTCGACAAGGCTCTAGAAGAGATCGACCTCTCGAATCTCATAGCCCTACCGAACTTTCTGTTGTCAACAGCAAGAGTAACCCAACGAAAATTAATTGTCTTATTTCTTATTATATCCCTTCCTATTTCATGATTCCATATAAGCGGTGGCCTTACAAGCTATCCTATGGTAATAAAGAACTTCAATTCAAAGTTAGTTTCGAATGGTTTTTGATAAACGCATATAACTTAGGTTATCAGCGTGTCTCTGTAATGCATTGTTGACCTCGTATAGCTCGGTTGGATACTACCCATAACCTGTTAGAGGTTGGATACTACCCCTAACCTGTCAGGGGTTGGATACTACCCCTAACCCCTAACCTGTTAGGGGTTGGATAATACCCTAACCCCTAACCTGTTAGGGGTTGGATACTACCCCTAACCTGTTAGGGGTTAGATACTACCCCTAACCTGTTAGGGGTTGGATACTACCCCTAACCTGTTAGGGGTTAGATACTAACCCTAACCTGTTAGGGGTTGGATACTACCCCTAACCTGTTAGGGGTTGGATACTACCCCTAACCTGTTAGGGGTTGGATACTACCCCTAACCTGTTAGGGATTGGATACTACCCCTAACCTGTTAGGGGTTGGATACTACCCCTAACCTGTCAGGGGTTGGATACTACCCCTAACCTGTCAGGGGTTGGATACTACCCCTAACCTGTCAGGGGTTGGATACTACCCCTAACCTGTCAGGGGTTGGATACTACCCCTAACCTGTCAGGGGTTGGATACTACCCCTAACCTGTCAGGGGTTGGATACTACCCCTAACCTGTCAGGGGTTGGATACTACCCCTAACCTGTCAGGGGTTGGATACTACCCCTAACCTGTTAGGGGTTGGATACTACCCCTAACCTGTTAGGGGTTGGATACTACCCCTAACCTGTTAGGGGTTGGATACTACCCCTAACCTGTTAGGGGTTGGATACTACCCCTAACCTGTTAGGGGTTGGATACTACCCCTAACCTGGCGTTTCCGAAAACTTCTCACCACTTTGAAAAAAATTTTTCTAAAGAGAGGTTCTCTACATTTTCATTCGTCATAGTTGGTTGAGTCTTCTAAGTCTTGAAACGCAACAGTCTTGAACATGAGGCAACATATAAACCAATTTATTGTTCTATGAATGGGATTCCGCGTGTTCTTTGATTGAGAACCAACAAGTTGGAGATACGGGAGTTGTAGAATATGGTTTAAATGGTATGGTTTGAGTCTCCAAATCTAATGAAGGCCCAAGTGTAAGCATAGCGACAGATGGAAAAAGAAGAACTGAATTATAGTAGCAACCACTCTTTCAGGCCAACATGGAAACCGAACACCCGATTTCGAACTGCGAATGTGATTTTCTATTGCTCCACCGATTTAAAAATCGCAGATTTTTCAAGTGTGTAACTGAAATTTTTTTTGGTCAAGAATGTTACGTGAAGCATTGATTATTTGGGTTAATTTCGATCGACAGTACTGGGTAATCGATAGACAGTACTGGGTAATCGATAGACAGTACTGGGTAATCGATAGACAGTACTGGGTAATCGATAGACAGTACTGGGTAATCGATAGACAGTACTGGGTAATCGATAGACAGTACTGGGTAATCGATAGACAGTACTGGGTAATCGATAGACAGTACTGGGTAATCGATAGACAGTATTGGGTAATCGATAGACAGTACTGGGTAATCGATAGACAGTACTGGGTAATCGATAGACAGTACTGGGTAATCGATAGACAGTATTGGGTAATCGATAGACAGTATTGGGTAATCGATAGACAGTACTGGGTAATCGATAGACAGTACTGGGTAATCGATAGACAGTACTGGGTAATCGATAGACAGTATTGGGTAATCGATAGACAGTACTGGGTAATCGATAGACAGTACTGGGTAATCGATAGACAGTACTGGGTAATCGATAGACAGTATTGGGTAATCGATAGACAGTATTGGGTAATCGATAGACAGTATTGGGTAATCGATAGACAGTACTGGGTAATCGATAGACAGTATTGGGTAATCGATAGACAGTACTGGGTAATCGATAGACAGTACTGGGTAATCGATAGACAGTACTGGGTAATCGATAGACAGTATTGGGTAATCGATAGACAGTACTGGGTAATCGATAGACAGTACTGGGTAATCGATAGACAGTATTGGGTAATCGATAGACAGTACTGGGTAATCGATAGACAGTACTGGGTAATCGATAGACAGTACTGGGTAATCGATAGACAGTATTGGGTAATCGATAGACAGTACTGGGTAATCGATAGACAGTACTGGGTAATCGATAGACAGTATTGGGTAATCGATAGACAGTACTGGGTAATCGATAGACAGTACTGGGTAATCGATAGACAGTATTGGGTAATCGATAGACAGTACTGGGTAATCGATAGACAGTACTGGGTAATCGATAGACAGTATTGGGTAATCGATAGACAGTACTGGGTAATCGATAGACAGTACTGGGTAATCGATACACAGTATTGGGTAATCGATAGACAGTACTGGGTAATCGATAGACAGTACTGGGTAATCGATAGACAGTATTGGGTAATCGATAGACAGTACTGGGTAATCGATAGACAGTACTGGGTAATCGATAGACAGTACTGGGTAATCGATAGACAGTACTGGGTAATCGATAGATAGTACTGGGTAATCGATAGACAGTACTGGGTAATCGATAGACAGTATTGGGTAATCGATAGACAGTACTGGGTAATCGATAGACAGTACTAGGTAATCGATAGACAGTACTGGGTAATCGATAGACAGTACTGGGTAATCGATAGACAGTATTGGGTAATCGATAGACAGTATTGGGTAATCGATAGACAGTACTGGGTAATCGATAGACAGTACTGGGTAATCGATAGACAGTATTGGGTAATCGATAGACAGTACTGGGTAATCGATAGACAGTACTGGGTAATCGATACACAGTATTGGGTAATCGATAGACAGTACTGGGTAATCGATAGACAGTACTGGGTAATCGATAGACAGTATTGGGTAATCGATAGACAGTACTGGGTAATCGATAGACAGTATTGGGTAATCGATAGACAGTACTGGGTAATCGATAGACAGTACTGGGTAATCGATAGACAGTACTGGGTAATCGATAGACAGTACTGGGTAATCGATAGATAGTACTGGGTAATCGATAGACAGTACTGGGTAATCGATAGACAGTATTGGGTAATCGATAGACAGTACTGGGTAATCGATAGACAGTACTAGGTAATCGATAGACAGTACTGGGTAATCGATAGACAGTACTGGGTAATCGATAGACAGTATTGGGTAATCGATAGACAGTATTGGGTAATCGATAGACAGTACTGGGTAATCGATAGACAGTACTGGGTAATCGATAGACAGTATTGGGTAATCGATAGACAGTACTGGGTAATCGATAGACAGTACTGGGTAATCGATACACAGTATTGGGTAATCGATAGACAGTACTGGGTAATCGATAGACAGTACTGGGTAATCGATAGACAGTATTGGGTAATCGATAGACAGTACTGGGTAATCGATAGACAGTACTGGGTAATCGATAGACAGTACTGGGTAATCGATAGACAGTACTAGGTAATCGATAGACAGTACTGGGTAATCGATAGACAGTACTGGGTAATCGATAGACAGTATTGGGTAATCGATAGACAGTACTGGGTAATCGATAACAGATTACCCAGCACTGTCTAAAACTTATCCAGCTATTTTGCAATGGTAACGAACGCCGATTTCGGTAT
>OZ057405.1:36455114-36562828 GCA_964056735.1 Allodiplogaster pararmata
TTCTAAATTTAAGTAAACTTTTTCTCCTGGCTGATCATGTTTTGGCTATTCCCAGTACAGGATGATATGTCCGTCAGCTGACCGAATTCGCTTTACACTTTTTTTCTGTAGTTTCTCCTTAGAGGTATTCAACCTTTCCCCGCAGTGAACAAACCATGAGGTAAATGTAACGTTTTATTCGTGTACATAATCGAAAACAGCAGTGAAAAAACCATGAGTTCATTCTGTAAAACTGAAAAAAAAACAAGTTATTTATAACAGAAATTTTCAAATTCTTACTTAAAATCTTTTTGCTTATACAATACTCTTACAAAATGCATTTGTCTAAACAATACTTGTTCTTAATACATGCATTCACATATAACATCCCAAATTTTGTTCCTCGAGATTCTAATGTGTGATTGTGAGATTCTGATACGCTATTGTGACACTTTAAGACGCTAAAAGCTATAAACCTGAACATCGTACTTCCAAATTAATATTAATGATCTATTACATATAAGCAGCGCTCCTTCCCGTGTCAATTTCAGTTCAACTTCTGTTAATCGAGTGATCAAAAGACACTTCATACTCTCTTTCCTTCTATCAAGCAGGTGTCTCCTTTGCCCATTCGTTCAACCGAAAATTAAAAACGAAAACTTTTTCCATCAAGAATGGTCGGGGACGGTTTCGCTGCTCAGCTACGCTGCATCTTTGTGAACACCGCGACTCCAACACCGTGACTCAACCTCTCCGCTTTGCTTATTATCATTCAACAGGAACAATCATTCAACGTTTATTTTATAAAACTTAAATGTTATTAAGATTTTCCCTCTTGTTATTATACCTCTGAGCTAGCGCACACGATAGAGCTGAGATGGCCACGCTAATGTTGAATGAGACACTTTTACCAAGTCCGGTTATTACTAACGCAAAAGACACACTGCAAAGTATTGAAGCGTGTAAAACAAAACCTATTCATATCTGAATATCTGAACTCTACTGGCATCCCTGAGAATTGCTCTTCATGTTTAAAAAGCGTACATACTTAGATCTCCTCACAGAACGAGTACCCCCCTTGAGCTCAGTTTTCATCGTATTATACTCTGAGCTGGTCCTCATGGGCTTTATCGCTTAATTATCCTTGTAACTTCAATTCCACTAATTTTGTTTACAACTATGGCAGAAATTTTCACGATTCTTTCAGGCCTTCTTGGCGCATGCAAACAAAAGTATTTAACTTCACCTTGATCAGATATCTTGAAAGTGTTTGTTGTTCTATCAACTTCTTACAACAATGCATTATCATAAAACAACATATAACGTATGCCCAACGAATTTTGCTCCTTGACTTCCTTTTCAACTGTTCTACATATATCTAAAGATTTAAAACACTGCTTCCGCGCAGAACTTTTCTACTGGCTAACCCTGCTCATTTCAGCACCCAAGGTCAGTCACTACATTCAATGCACTCAAGTGCGTTCTTGGAACCATGCTTCTTCTATTTAAACTGATGAATCATATTGGGCTTTTTTCAGGTACTTATAGAATCCTCTGATATCAGCGTTTAAATAAAAAAAATTTTCTTCATATTTCCTGGAAATATACGGTAACACGTTATTTTGCAGAGCGTCACCTCGCAGGGTCACTTTGCAAAGCGTCACCTTGCACCGGTCACTTTGCAGTGCGTTACCTTGCACTGGTCACTTTGTAGAGCGTCACTTTGCATAGGACACTTTGCAGAGCGTTATTTTGCAGAGTGTAACTTTCGGTTTAGTAGTTTGAATTCGAAGGTTATTTGAATTGTGTGTGCAGGAGAGTTACGATAATTTGGGAATTCGAAAACAATTTGCATTGAACGTTTTTTTGTATGCAATTTCATCATTTAATGTAAATAATTTAATGTTTTTCTAATTTAAAAATAATTTTCTTCTTTCTATTGATGCTGATGAAACCATCAATCTTCTTTCTATTG
Source organism: Allodiplogaster pararmata (assembly GCA_964056735.1). Classification (NCBI taxonomy): domain Eukaryota; kingdom Metazoa; phylum Nematoda; class Chromadorea; order Rhabditida; family Diplogasteridae; genus Allodiplogaster; species Allodiplogaster pararmata. Next base: position 36,457,069 of record OZ057405.1, read on the forward strand.
ATATACATATTATGTTTTCGGCACTGAACGATTTGGATCTCGAGCTAGAAAAGAATGCTTTGCGAGTTCAAAGAGTGTACCGAAACCGCACAAATCCATTCGACACACTTTTTTTCCCGTAAATTTCGTAAAAGGTTCCTCTTCACGCGTCATGGGTTCTTCAAACTGCTTGCACTGTTCGAGAATGACTTGCAAACCGACACAGGCGACCCGGCTCGCTGTACACAGTCCAGTGTCTCAAGAATAACGCATGAAGTCTGTGAGCTTGTATCAAGGAGGTGTAATGAGTTCGTCTCATGACCGACCGATGAAGAACACCAAGTCATCGGAAAAAAGTTATTACTCTCAAAATGGACTGTTATAAATCAACGGCCTGTTAAAGCGTTTCGCTCTGTTTTTTTAATTGTAACAGTCCATAAGCAAACAATTTTTATTTTTGTAACTTCTATGAAATCACTAGAATCGTTGGATGGAACGCACATACGGATTCTTGCTCCGACGGAACAAGAGTACACTTATGTAAATAGGTCCGAAGTCAAATTCCTTGATCATCGAGTCAATTGAAAATCAATTCAGAAAAAAACTTTCACTCAATGAATGTTGGAGTATTGTGTGACAACCAACTTCGCTTCCTCTAGTTTCTGCAAATTTCCTGGTGCGCTTTTTACATGCTCCGCATGGAGAGATTAGGTGAAGTAAAAAGCGATTTTTTCTCTCTTGTGATTTCAATTTCTCAAAAAGCGATTTCACGTCTTTACAGAAAGTGCCCCACAAGAACCGCTGCTATAATCACAGCAGTTATTTGTCTGCGAAATTCTGCGATTCATCTGAAAGAACCCACGTTTGATGATTTATTGGATGATGACAATGATATTAGTGAGATTTCATCGATAAGCAGTGGCATCTGAAGCAGCTTTTCAGACACACGTCATCCAGACATTTTTAAAGTTTTTTCCTATGGTCCAATTTATTTTTTTCATGCTTGTTATAATAGACATTATGCACACAATATATTGACAACACAGTTTATGAAACGTCAACGCTTCACCGGACGAATCCGGCACTTTCGGTTTCTTTGTCGGTGGCTTATCCATTATAGTAATGAAAGCGTATTTGTTGAGCTTTTAAAACACGGCAATAGGGAAATGAGAACGTAAAAAAAAAATTTAAAAGCAGCTAAAAGCGAAGAAAGACGGCTAAAAGAGAAGAAATCCACAGGATTTCTTCGCTTTCCGCTGTGACACAACAAAACTGCGTCAGCATTTAGCATTGGACGTTCAACTGTTTGCATCTAACGTTAGACGTCTAACAAACACATTGTGGATACCGGAAAACAGTTAGAATTGTTTAACTTCAGACAAGTCTAACGTGTTAGACGTCTAAAAATAGGGGTTGATTGTGGATACGACCCCAGGAGTTCAAATGACTTATACCTAACGACTCAAGGGAATGGGACTGGATAAATTGGAAGTTAGAAGATGGAAGAAGGATTTGATGACCGTCAAAATTATAACGAACCGCACTCCATTGAACTGTAAATCTTTTTTTCCGAATTCAGTCTCATCATTATAACACTGGATCTCATTCATTGACACTAGTAATGCCTAAATCTAGAACTCTGAGCCATTGAAACGAACTCTCGGTTAGGGTCATCGACAACTGGAAGTCTTCCGGTCGAAATCGTCAACTCTAGCACAATATTGTCATTCAAATTAGGTATTGACGTCTTTCGAAAAAAAAGATGAAATGAGCTTTGTTTCAGTTTTACAGCCTTTTTTGCAAAAATTATCTCTGATTTGTTTTTGTTGTTTATCAACATTTCTCAATTTAGCCAAAGTGATACGCTTGTGTTTGGAGTTATTCGGTTCTTTACCTTTCTTTATGATGTACGTTATATTATACACTGTGTAATAAACTATTATTACTACATATAATAGTCTTCCCCTCCTCTTGTAATAACATTGCCTTAGAGTCGAACATGAATGAACCATTTATTGTAAACAAACAATGTAATTAAACAATAACAAGAAGCAATTGCTTATTTTTCGGCGACCTTCTTTGCCTTGAGAACTTTAGCGACGATTTTCTGCTCCTCCACCAAAAAAGCACGGATGATGCGTTCCTGAGATATGGACGGCATTGTTTGAATGAATTAGAAAATGGGATTTAAATTTTTTCATTGAGTAAAAACGTTTGCTATTCACAGAAAGTATAACAAATTCTCATCAGACTCAACCTTTACAAAATAAATAACGTTAATGAAGATAAAAACTTTCTACGCTTTGTTTCTGAATTGTTTACAGATATAATCCGTCTTCAAAAAAAGTCGTCAATCAAAGTCAATATTTCGACTAACAAGTTTTTTTGTTGTTTGCTACCTCAACTGAGGGTTAAACTCCAGTTTAAAAAAAACAACTGTTTTTAGAGATGATGTTAATAATGCTGAAATAATTCTTGTACGTACATACGACCACGGCCATCTAACCAAAACTAGCGCTAGTTTTTTTCCTTGTTTTTTTTTTGTATTGTATTGTTTATTCCAGAATGGGTCGGGAAGATGAGAGAAGGAAAAATGGAAATTTGGGTTTACATGTATCCGCCGCTCAAAGTTTGGAGGAAAAGAAGAGAAAATGAAGGAAAAGGGTAAGAAAGAGATGGAGTTTTTTGTTAATAGTGTGTGTACATGTATCCGCCGACGGGACCGATCCGATCACTATTTAACCCCTGCTCTGGAGACATGGACTGTGTTTTGGTGTGAGGCACCAAAGAGGCTTTTCGCAGTGGGGCGGTGGTTTACAATGGAACTAAGTTAAACACAAACTTTAAACATTATCATTTTAAGTTTATTTCAGGACATAGCCAGTTAAATAGATCAATTGAAGCATGAGTAATTGAAATATTTATTTAATAGTTAATTATATTAATTATTTGGTTGGTTCCTTTCGCGCGCGTAGGCTTTTGCCCGTTGGATATGTTAATAATATCTTTCCGAGAGGAAAGTTGAACCTTGACGGCATTGGCGGATAGACATCCTCCGTAATTTCGGGTGACTGTCTTTGCCTTGTGCTCATAGCGAGAAAGAGCTCGAGGACGTGCTGCGACGATCTGGAACACAATGAATATGTTTTTAGAACTGGGAAGAGTGAAATAAATCTCGAAAATTGAACTTCAAAAAGTTCGTCATCAAAGTATCATGTCAGCCATACAAGTGTGGGAACCTTTTCGTTTTCCTGCAGCTCTTCCACGTAAATAGTAATTTCTTATTATACCTATGGTCATGCTTCAATATCCAAGTTTTACAGCAGGGGTTAAATAGTCATGCCAGACCTTCTGTCGGCCGGCCTCTGTTTCTCCGAATCATAAGGAGGACACTTAACTGAAACGAAAAAAAACTTTTTTGGAGGGGGAAGGGCTTCTGTTTTTAATAAATCATAATGGGGAAGCCTTCTGTGAAAAACATTTTTCTCCGCTTTTGGCGGGCGTCTGTACCTTTTTCTTACACACTAAAGAACCCCCTGTTTTTAAAACCTCCGGCATTTTCAAAACTGAATGTCAATTGAGCCAATAAAAATGCAAACAGCGAATATCCACCGGAAATTTACAATGCATCCGTCTCTTAAATTCAAAAAACGAGCTTGAAAAAAAATTTAAGACAATTAATCCCGCCTAAAGTTTCATACCTCATCAAGATGTGCTGAAAAAACTTTTCCGGGCGGGCGACCGGGCGATCCTTGTAGAAGGAGCGAAGTGGGGGGGGCGATCCTTGTACAAGGAGGGAAGTGGGGGGGGCGATCCTTGTACAAGGAGGGAAGTGGGGGGGGGGGCGATCCTTGTAGAAGGAGGGAAGTGGGGGGGGGGCGATCCTTGTACAAGGAGGGAAGTGGGGGGGGGCGATCCTTGTACAAGGAGGGAAGTGGGGGGGGGCGATCCTTGTACAAGGAGGGAAGTGGGGGGGGGGCGATCCTTGTACAAGGAGGGAAGTGGGGGGGGGGCGATCCTTGTACAATTTTCTCCGTTTTACCCAATCATACCCGTCCCACCAACAAATTTTCCTTCAATGATTTTTAGGCCGGTAATTTTATATGCACTCCATATATCTTCCTCTACGTGAATCAGTTATATTTTTTCATCTGTAAAAAAACTTTTTATGGGATACAGAGCGGGCGACCGGGAGAAATTTACTAAGTTTGGTGAGCTTTGCTAAAGTTTGATATATTTACTAGCAAATATTGTCTGTAGTTCATGCATACCAATCACCATTATCCTCCGAAAAGCCGTTTACGAAGAAAACTTTTATTTTGAAAACTTCTTCCCTGAAAACTGTTTCCAGGGAACATTTCAACTGTGTTTACGTGCATACGGACTCAGTAAAGAACCATTTACGCAAATGAGCGAAACAATTAAGCCAAAAAGCGGCTTTTTCTCAACGATTGAACAAATTTGTAACAACAATTTGTAAAAAAAGGGGAGAAAAAACTCATGAAAAAGATTCAAAGCTGTTCGTTCAGTCTGTCTGATAAAATGCATTTATCGGCGCTGTCTTTCTGCCTACTCGCCTCTGTAAAATCACCTAAAATAACCTCTTTTTGCGATTTACTAAAGTTCCTGTGAATTACAAAAGAATTTTAGGCGATTCAACAACTTGGTCAATACCAATGTTATCCCTTGTTCGCTCTATTGTTGTTGTTGTTTGCCCATAGGTGCTGTCGAGGGAAGTCTTTTGGGATAGTTTTTTTTTTTTTTTGTGAATCCTTTTCAGTACGGAGAAATTTTCTCTGTCTACACTCGCACCGCAATCGGCGATCCTCTTCGCGAGACCCATTCGTTAACCGGAGAAGGGCAAGAGGCTATTTTAATGGCGCCTCGACTCGCCATTACAAAGTATAGGGGAGTATCAGCCGATGTTTTATTCGGCGGCATGTCCTTTTGTCAAACTTCTCATACTGTATTCAGCTCACCAAAATGCAATTTACTAGTTTGTTCACTCTTTTCGTTCACACTTTTGTCAAACTTCGTGTGTTGTTGAATTTGTGGGGTTCGGGATGTACTTTGCTCGCCTTAAAAGCAGTTTGATAAATGCACCAAACTTGGTGCTTTGTGGTGTTTGCTGCTCGCCTTTGTGTCCCACTCTGACTTGCTCAAGCAACACAGCAAAAGTAGAAGCGACTTTATTCAAGAAGGGTTCAAAGGAAGAACTGATTCAGAAAGCATCTATCCCTTACTAAACGATATACAATAGCACAGACATTGAAGAATTAGTGACGATAAGAAATATATAGAGAAAGGCGAGCAAGAAAGTTTAAGCTCCGCCCTTCCAGAGAGAGAAAGAGAGAGAGTGGGGGAACCAGACTCCTCCCACAATGTTGGAAGATCATAGTCTTCGCATGAATATGAAGATACACGAGGGGAGTCGCGTGTGATTATTGATACTCAATGAAATACTAAGTGAAGTGTTGATATTGAATAAATTCGTGTTATTTGATATTTTTACATTAAAATACGCTTAGGCTTAGTAAAAGTTTCGCTAACGATTCCGCACGGCTTAGGCTAACGAAGCCTTATCAAACATATAGTGACGGGACTAGTACATTGCCTTTCGGTGAGCTGATTACGGTATGATAAGTTTGACGAAGGAGCGAACAAGTGAGAAATTTTTTAAAAGTAACAACATGAAAGGCCAGGAGGCCAGGAGACCGCGCTTATAATGGCCTGATAAAAGTGAAACAAATTAGAACAAAAGTTTAAGGAACCTTCGCAGTTTAGCCCCCCCCCCCTCCCAGAGGTTCCATGGGTCAGTTTTTGGCTCATTTTCTTGATAAGGTCTCGTTAGCCTAAGCCGTACGGCCTCGTTAGCGTGAACTTTTACAAAGCCTAAGCATTTTAAATGTAAATGAGTCAGAAGTATGACCCATGGAACCTCTGGGGGACCCTAAAGTGCAAATGTGCCGAATTCAAGTTTTGATTTAAAATTACTTCGAACTTTTTTTCAGAAACTTCGGTTTAAAAAATTTTTTTTAGTAATCTTAGTCTGAACAACAACTTTCATTAAAAAATATCAAACAAAACTCAAAAAGAATTTCAAAAGTTAAAAAAACTAGCAAAAGAAAATAAGAACTTGAGAAATTTTGCAGTCCGACATTCGCTGAGCCCGAGTGGTTAGGGTACTTTTTTCGAAGTGTCAATAGGGTTTTTTTTAGTGTGCAGTAAAAGGTACAGACGCTCGCCAGAAGCGGAAAAAATTTCACATTAGGGTCCCCCCTTAGGATTAAAAAAAGAGGCCCGCGGACAGAAGGTCTGACATGACTATTTAACTCCTGAGTGTCATACATTTATATTTCTTATCATGTTGGTCAGGTTACTTTTCACTGGTTTTTTCGCTTAGGCTTAATTAAAATGTATTCTAACGATGCCGTATGGAACAATTAGCCAAAATATTGTAGTTTCATCAAGTTAATTGGCTTTTTTCAGCTATCATTTTATTTACTCTTTTCGCTTAGACTTAGGCAAATGTCTTACGGCTTAGGAACGGGGCTTACGGCTTACGGCTTAGGAACGGGGCTTACGGCTTACGGCTTAGGAACGGGGCTTACGGCTTACGGCTTAGGAACGGGGCTTACGGCTTACGGCTTACGGCTTAGGAACGGGGCTTACGGCTTACGGCTTAGGAACGGGGCTTACGGCTTACGGCTTAGGAACGGGGCTTACGGCTTACGGCTTAGGAACGAGAACGCATGGAAAAATTTCTCACATTTTGCTCGATTCAATTACTAAAATAGTCAAAAATAAGAATGGTATAAAAACTACAGTAGTTTAAACACACTAAAAACAAAAGCCCTTCCAAGTAAAGTGTAAAATCGTTAAAAAAAATCATAGAGATAATCCATCATAGAGATAATCCAAGACTGCGAAACTCCGCACGTGAGAAAAAACTACTTACTCCTTTGAGAGGGACGCCGGTGTCACCGCATCTCGGAACTGAGCCTTTCTTTTTGCGGTAGAGGTAAACCAATCGACCTCCTGGCGTTTTCGAGACCTTTACTTTATTGGAGGAAGTATTGTAGGATAGCCTTCGGCGGTAGGTGAGTCTTCTCACCATTCCCTGAATAACAAACACAGTGAAGATAGGTCACTTAAATTTGTCAAAAAAAGTAAGCGGGAGGCCGGGCAATAAAAATTTTTTTTTTGGATTTCGCGCTTGAGTTCGATTCCTTATTGGGCACTTTTGCACTTTAGGGACACTCCCTACCAGAGGTTCGGCACTTTTTCACTTTGGGCCCCCGTCCCAGAGGTTACATGGGTCAAATTTCTGGTGCTGAAGTGAAAAAAAGTTCCAGAGGTTCAATGAGTCAGATGAGTTCAATGGCTCAATATCAATATCGAAAATTGATGCGAATAAAAGTGGTTCTTTAGCACCCTATATATGCAAGTGTGCTCTCTTGAAAGTCAGACGTATGGGTTGATAATGAAAAAAATGGCAGTTTTTTTAAAGGTTAATAATGAAAAAATGGCAGTTTGCAGCGAAGCGTTACTGGAAGCGTTACTTTGAGGGAATAAGAGCCAAAACTTTAACAATAATACTATAAAATCTTCAGCGGAAACTTTTTTCACCCCGAAAACCTTATAGCGCATTGTTGTAAACTCGATAACTTTTTTTTCTTCAAATTACTAAAACCTGGGAAAGTTTTCAACATCCCCGTTTTTAACGAACGTTCTTACACTAACAGGTTGATGTTCGACAACTCAAAAATAATTTAGAATGAAACTTCGAAAGCGAACATGTTGAACAATGTTACATCAAAATGAACATGAGATAACTGAAATTTTACAGTTCGTATGGCTAAGCAGCCACACACCCAAACAGCTTAGCTGCCCTAAAACACGGCCTGGCTCTGTTAAATTATTTTTTCTTTCTCTTTCTTATTTTTTCTCTCTTTCTTTTTTCTTACTTGTTCTCTTACTTTCTTTGTAAAAAGTTGGCTTTAACCTACTTTAGCCGTCCAAAGATTTTTTTTCCCAGAAAGTGTAATCATAATCATATTATGATTACCCCTTTTTTGGTGTAGGTAAATTTAGTGTAAGGGCGACGTTTCTCGAACTTTCTCTAATCAAATTTAGGTTTCTCCTAAAATATTTTAGGCCCACATTCGACAACGTTCGCTGCATTTTTTATGTTGTTTTTCGTTGTTTTTTGTTATGTTAAGCTTTATAAGTTATTTTTGAGGTTAATAACTTTATGCTTAAGTTATATTATTTCTCTCTTTTTACCTCATCAATCTTACTCGGTCTTTCTTCCGGTAGGAAACATTATTTCTTCTTCTCTTTAACCTTATCACTCAATTATATTAGAAGTCTGTCTTCTTCGTCTTCTTCCGCGCGCGCGTTATTCTCACCTATGTTTCAAGAACATAGGTTTAATTACCCAAGTTTGAGACAGGTACGTCCTGTTGCACGTAGCAGATCTCAATCGCTCGTCGATCTCAACCGCTCATCTAAGTTCCGGAAGAAGGCAGTCAAGCCGTCGGACAGGCGCGAAGTTAGCTTACTAGGACTAGTTAGATAGTGATCCGGGTAACGTAACGTAAGTTACTCATTTCTTTATTTCACTTCTAGTTTTCGGGTTCTATTAACTTAATTCCTCTCTCTTCATTCTCTCTCCATAATTTCATTATCTCTTAATTAGTTTTTTCTCTCATCTCTCTCTCTCTTCATAATTCTCTTTCTCTCTTAATCACTCCTCCTTCTCTATCATTTATTCTTGTTAGTTGGTTCGTTAGTTCGTTATTTAATCGTTCGTTGGTTCTGTGAATAATCCTGTAAAGGCTAAAAAAAAAAAAAATTTATATGGTGCATCAGTGCCCTAAGGCTGATAGCTCATAATGTCAGACGACGAAGTGGTGGAAGATAAGGCCGTAGAGCTTATCTTCACCTCATCCGAACAATTCGCAGCATGCGAAATTAACAACAAACTCCACGAAAAGATAGAAAGAGCAGAGAAGCTGCCTTTAACACCTTGTAAGACTGGCAGTGAAGCCTGGTATATCACGACTACTCTTCGAGACGAAATACCCGTTGTTGCGGAGGCATACTACAAGTCGATCACTGATTGGTTGACGAAGATAACCAAAAAGGCCTCCAAGACAGACGAGGTAAACATGTGGTTGCAAGAGGCGCCGAGAGAAAGAATTGTGGCGTTGGTTAGATTACGGGTAGCAACAGTGCTACTTCGAATCAACAAGATGTTGAGCTCTAGCGACACAGCAGAAAGCTCAGCTCGCGGAAGTACTGAACCAAAGAGAGTTGAAAGTACGTGGACAGTAAGTCCACCCGACAACGGCAGCGCGCCCATTCACTCAGATCAAGGCACTACTGAAGCTAATGCAGCTCCTCAGGTAGTCGTACCAGAGCAGGATAGTGTGCAAGACTTTAGAAACAGAACAAGACTGCCGCCACTCCCAACTCCAACTCTGCCAGTATTCGATGGTAGCCGTTTGGAGTTCTCCTCGTGGTGGGAGCTATTCAATGAGATGATACATACCCGGCCAGACATTTCTTCGCTCGAGAAGATGTCGTACCTGAGAGAGTGTGTGAGAGGCACAGCGAAGGTGGCTTTGGGTCAGTTATCCTCAAGTGGTTCCTCATACGAAGACGCAGTCAAGCTTCTACGAGAGAGTTTCGGAGCAAAAAAGGCGGATGAGAGAATGGCGTTATTGAAATTGGATTCAATATCGGCGGCCGATGACTCCTGGAACAGTCAGCTCACGCTAGTGCTTGCACTGAAAGGAGCAGTGGCGAACTTAAACAAGACGCAGCCTACTCTTCAAAGAGATTTGATCATGCAGCAAATGCTTTTGAAGAAATTTCCTTCAAGCACAAGGACGAGACTACTGGAATTCATCTACGAGGTGGAAGACGTAACTGTCTCAGCAATCCTCAACCAGGCTGAAAGCATGATCAAGAAAGAACTCTTCATTATGGAGATGAGTAACGAGCAATCATCAAAACCAAATCGCCACACCATCCATGTAGCCAAAACGGACACCCCAGTCGAGAGGTATCGCAAGGGGGCAGACCGCATAGTTCCGACCCCTCAGCCGCTCGTGGCGAGGGATGACAAATGTTGTGTATTCTGCAACAAGCACAAATTGTCATGGGAATGCAGGAAGATCCCGATGGTGAAGGATCGCATAGAGTTTGCGAGAAAACATGGATGGTGCCAGATGTGCCTGAAACCTGGAGGGTCCGCGCATCAGTGCGACGTTCGCTGCCCGTACTGTGATGGGCCGCATGACTTTGCCTTATGTTTCCGGTTCATGATGAGGCCCGGCAAAAAGGGTAATGCCGCGGTGAAAGTTTCTGAAAGGAACGCATCAGCTACCTTGAGCAGTCAAGGAAACGATTCAAGAAGAAACTCCACGCAGCATATTGGTCACGTTCATTCAACACTGCCTGAATGCAAAATCTCAAATGAATCTCGTTTGCAAACGGGCAAAGTTCGCATTGGAAATCGAATTCAGAGGAGGGTTGACTTCATCCTTGACAACGGCGCTTCCGTGAGTTTGATATCAGAAAGTGTAGCTAAGGAACTCGATCTCCGTGAACTACGGAAGACGGAATGTTCGCTAGCAGGGCTTGGAGCGAAAACAATCGGAACGAGAATGTACTCTATCTACGAAGTTCCCCTGCACGGAGTCAATGGTGAAAAACTCGTGATTGAAGCCATGGCGCACCCAGAGCCACTAACGGCAACCCTCGAATACAGCTCTCTACCAGCGGATGACCTCGTTCTCATTCAAAAAAGAGGAATTCGTCTAGCTGATGAATATGATGTAAAATCCCAGATAAACCCGGTACTCTTACTGGGCAACAAGGACTACTTGAAGGTTCTTAAATGGAAAAAGCAACCAATAACTCTACCAAGTGGTTTCGTGTTGGTACCTTCCAAGCTCGGTTGGATTGCTACGGGTGAAGCAACCTGTGGTTACAAAAATTCGAATGAAACACATCTCATCACTCACGTGAAGGACATCATTCGAAACCAGAATGATTCAAGAGAAAAGGCAGCATTCAAAGAGAGGTCAAAACCAGACGCTCAAAAGCGTTCACTACATGCATCCCTTGAAAAGACGGCTACTTCGAGTCAAATAGACTTCGGAAGACGTATCGAAAAATGGGATTTAAGGTTCGACAATCGTCGACCGTCGAAAAGCTCATCAGCTCCACGATTGCCCGTCGTCAATCGAAACCTCGCAAGCAATCTTTATAAGCGCCCTAACAGAGATGGTGTGCAGTCAGGCACTTCAAAAAGACCATGGAAACCTGTTTATGAAACGTTGCCAGACAGGGCGCCCCAGGGTGACTATTCGTCACAATTCCGTCCCAAAGCGGAATGCTTGTTGTGTGATGACGCATCACACAAAGCGGTCGCATGTCGGAACGTCGTGAGTTTGGATGAAAGAAGGAGCATTTTAATGAGGAAGGCGAAATGCGTTCGTTGCCTGCAATCGTTCAACAGAGGACATCGATGCCCGCCAATCGCATGCCCCTTCTGCCACGCCACCGAGGACGCCCATCACGGAGCAGTCTGCGAGGAAAATCCGTTCTGCAACGTCTAGGAGGACCTCGCGGGACCGGCTCCTTCGTAGCTGTCTTTGTTTTTGTGGGCCCCCAATGTAATCATAATCATATTATGATTACCCCTTTTTTGGTGTAGGTAAATTTAGTGTAAGGGCGACGTTTCTCGAACTTTCTCTAATCAAATTTAGGTTTCTCCTAAAATATTTTAGGCCCACATTCGACAACGTTCGCTGCATTTTTTATGTTGTTTTTCGTTGTTTTTTGTTATGTTAAGCTTTATAAGTTATTTTTGAGGTTAATAACTTTATGCTTAAGTTATATTATTTCTCTCTTTTTACCTCATCAATCTTACTCGGTCTTTCTTCCGGTAGGAAACATTATTTCTTCTTCTCTTTAACCTTATCACTCAATTATATTAGAAGTCTGTCTTCTTCGTCTTCTTCCGCGCGCGCGTTATTCTCACCTATGTTTCAAGAACATAGGTTTAATTACCCAAGTTTGAGACAGGTACGTCCTGTTGCACGTAGCAGATCTCAATCGCTCGTCGATCTCAACCGCTCATCTAAGTTCCGGAAGAAGGCAGTCAAGCCGTCGGACAGGCGCGAAGTTAGCTTACTAGGACTAGTTAGATAGTGATCCGGGTAACGTAACGTAAGTTACTCATTTCTTTATTTCACTTCTAGTTTTCGGGTTCTATTAACTTAATTCCTCTCTCTTCATTCTCTCTCCATAATTTCATTATCTCTTAATTAGTTTTTTCTCTCATCTCTCTCTCTCTTCATAATTCTCTTTCTCTCTTAATCACTCCTCCTTCTCTATCATTTATTCTTGTTAGTTGGTTCGTTAGTTCGTTATTTAATCGTTCGTTGGTTCTGTGAATAAACCTGTAAAGGCTATCTTTGGAAGTCCCGCGTGGCAGGCAAGACAAGAAACGGCTTTCAAGCCCGAATTGTATCTTAAAGAATTCTGGTGTCCTTGAGGGAGTATCCCTTGACATCCAGATCTACCACACTACCGAAAAGACTTTATAGAAAGAGATTTTATTCATGAAAACTCCCTTCTCCCCTTTCTCCTAAGGGCCCCCCTTCCCCTCTTTAGGGCCCCCCTTCCCCTTCCCCCCTCTTCCCCTAGGGCCCTTACCCCCCCTTTGTTTAGGTAGGGCCCTCTTCCTCCCCCCTTCCCGCTTTAGGGCCCCCCTCCCTTCCCTGCTTACATAAACCCCCTCCCCCTCCCCCTTTCCTTTCCCCAAAATTAATAAAGATAATTTAAAAAGAAAGGAAAATAAAAATAAAAAAAGAAAGAAAGAGAACAAGAAAGAAAAATTTTAGCCGGGCCGTGTTTTAGGGCCGCGACGCGTTAGTGTCTGACCGCGACGCGTTAGTGTCCTAGTGTTCGGTGTTCGTAGTGCGCTTTGTTAAGGGGAAATAATAAACGTCTACCTATTTTAGTGAAACGTCTACCTATTTTGACAAACACGTCTACCTGTTTTGACAAACTTGTTTACCTATTTTGAAAAAAAACACGTCTTCCTATTTAGACAAACTTGTTTTTTTGACATTTTGATTTCGTGCGACGTCAACCTTTTTTCGGGCAACGTCAACCTATGACTTTTTCTTGTCTCTGTTGACTTTCCGCTGTATCTAATGACTTTTTGCTGTTTTTTTTCATGATAGAAAGAGATTTTATTCATGAAAACTCCCTTCCCCCCTTTATCCTTAGGGCCCCCTTTCCCCTCCCCCCCTAGGGCCCCTACCCCCCCCCCTTTGCTTAGGTAGGTCCCTCTTCCTCCCCCTTCCCCCTTTAGGGCCCCCCTCCCTTCCCTGCTTAGGTAAACCCCCCTCCCCCTTTCCCATTTCCTTTCCCCAAAATTTATAAAGATAATTTAAAAAGAAAGAGAAAGAAACAGAACAAGTAAGAAAAAGAAAGAGAAAAAAATGAGAAAGAGACAAGTTTGTCAAAATAGGTAGACAAGAAATTGTCGTCCCTTTGTTAAATTCCTCGGACAGAGTGGCAGAGGCCGCAGAGCGTACTGCAAAAGTTTACAAGTAATTTTATTTTAGGATAGAAAGCTACTTTTAATGATTTTCGTCTTTTCAGGGCTAGTATTTCACGTTCTTTGTCAATTTTCCAGGCGAACTCGTTCACCTGAGAGAATTATGACCTAATTTTCTGGATATAATTGTAAAAGCGTATTTCTTTGACTAGGAGTCTTTTTGTCGATCTATATTCTTCACAAGCTCCTCGAAGCTTTAGAAAACTTTCTCAACCGATTTTTGACGCTAATGGGGAGGCCAAGGCTCAGCGCGAAGCTGTCGTTCAACCATCAATGAATTAAATGTAATGCGTATGTATCCATTTTATAATTGGTTCTATAACTGTATCTCTCAACATTATTACTTGGAAACGTTGTTGCTTTATTTATTGTTTTCTAAACGAGTTTGAATGAGATGTTTTGCTTTCATTCGGTGATTTTGAAGACAAGCACAGAAGCATGTTGCTAACCAATGTTGGAAAACACCATTCTCGGGGTTCAAATGTTTCTCAGGAGGGTATCTTTGCCATCACTTATTATCTCATGATCATAGCTGTGCTGAGGTTTTTTCTCGGGTGGGTTGACCGGGCGACTTGGTGACAAAGAAGGGGGGGGGTGAGAGGGAAAGTCATCGAATTTTTGGTCTGAAATCTTGAGTCAATTGACCGTAGATTTCGTGTTGCTGGGGCCGAAGTCTAACATTTGACATTTTGTTCCCTTACGAACATGTAGATTTTCCAGAATAATCTTCCATTATACTTTCTTCTCCATTGAAATAAATTCTTGGAGGCCGAGCGAGTGACCGGGAGATATTTACATACAATTTTACAGAGCTATGCTGATGGTTCATGAAAATTCCCACAGTGAAATAATAGCTGATTTTTTCTCAGTTTTACCAGAAGGTTTGTCCTACTGTAGAAAACGTTCTTAGTTTTGAGAAAAGGTGATATGGACCTGGCGATGTTCGCCCGGGGGGTGCGGTCGGCCATATCGAGTAGGAGTGGAGCTGAGCCAAATGAGGACGAGTCAGGCCACCGACCTGCCAGGGTGGGGATGGTGATGGACATGAGCGATGCCAACTTCATCGGAGGACTCATTCCAGGTTAGCAAACGGTTGATGTTGAATAACCGTGCCCGTGGACCCGTTTAAAGTTTTCGTACGCAACTCTGATTCAATAGACGCTAAGGCTTTTGTGTCAAAAGGCAAAGTGCAGGATGACAAAGCAACGCGTCGTGTCAAAAATGCAGACGGAAACCATAGCTCACTATGTTCTGCTGCAAAAAAAATTTTTCGGGCCTGATATTGGTCGACCCTCAGCGACCGGGAGAAAAGTGGGGAGGGGGAAAATAAATAATATCTTTAATATGTTTAAAATTTGGTCGGAGGTCCACACTCACCATTTTTATTCTTACAAACATCTTTTTTTAGCTCAACGTCTGTTATATTTTCTTCACCAGTAAGAAAACCGAAATTTCTGGAGAACTGGCCGGGCAACCGGGAGAAATTTCTCAAGTTTGGTGAGCTATGACGGAGACCACAAATCTCCTGCGTTTTTCAACACAAAAAGTGCCCCTAACTCGAGAAAGATCGAAAAATGAGCAAACAAAGCCTTCGCACCAAGTGTTAAATGTCGTCTGTCAACGCGCTTCTAATTTTTTGAGTTTTAAAGTTCTACTATGAATGGCACCATGAACAGCATAATACATACTATATATCTTTGTCTGAGCGACTATTCATTGCAACCATAAGTAAACAATGTCTTGATTTCTCAATAGGTCGATCGCCCGAATGGATTAAAAGCTTCCATTCTTAACTTGAAGAAACCTGTTCGTGCTGAGGAACTTTTGGCAAACGGAACTTTTCATTTAGAAGCAAAAATAAGTTTTTCTTTCAATTAACTCTGAGAGCTTTCAAAACTCTGGAATTTTTATCATTAACTTTAGGTCGGTGAAACATTGAGTACATTAGAGTCGGTAGATTGGTCATCCTAGGAATTCATTTTGCCAGTTAGCCGTTTACCTATGATTGCAACTCTGCTTCCTTTATTTCTCTTGTTCAGGGGTTAAATAGTCATGTCAGAACAAGAATTGAAAGTCTTGAAGCCGAATTTCTTAACTAATAATAAAATGCTCCATCCTTACTGTAATAATAATAATAATAATCGACTTTTGGCGCTTTATGTTCCTGAAATTACAGTAGAGCGTTAGGAATAGAGCGAATCGTAAGCTTATACAATCTTTTTATTTGAGTAATAATGATAACAATGTTCTTTGCGCTTGTTCCCGGCTCGTCGCAGGTACGAGCTCCTCTGAGATGTAGAACATACCTACCCTTGTAAAACAAGAAATTACTGCTACATAGTGTGTGTAAGGAAAATCAAATTCGTGCGGGCAGTAACAACATTTCTTAACCTCTTAGTTTGACTAAATCTGTTTGGTATGTGGCCAAACTCAGTAATTTCCATATGATAGTCGCGCACACTTTGATTATGCCGCATTCGAACTATTATCCTCATTTAAGTGATGCTGGAAAAGCCTCGCTACCCGCACTCTCGTCCGGAATTTCTTTTCTTCAACGAGGAAGAGATCGCGATATCGGCCGATAAAAATGTGCGTCCGGTGATCTCTCCGAAGACTCCGGATAAGATGCCATTGCTCACTGGCTATGCGGAAGTCATCAATGCAGGTCTTTTTTTTCAACAAAGTTTTCTTTTTTTTTCGGGTGGGTTTCTCGCAGGCGCGGGGCCGGGTGTTGGAATTTTTTTCTTTGTTGAAGTTTTGTGTATTGATTGTATTCCCTATTGTTTTTTCTTAGATTTACCTTCTAGTAGAGAAATAAAGAAAAAAGTCCAGTTTCCCGCGGATCGTTATTTGAAACTATTTAATTTTTGAGTTTTCGACTGTAACTTGATGAACTTGAACTTGTGTAAGAATGATCACACACCTTTCACGTGCGATGCATATCGCGTAAGAGATAGCGAACCTGTTTAACTCTTGCGTATTTGGATTCTCTCTGTGGACTACGCGAGTAGTCTGCATTATTGGACTCTCTGGACTTATGTACGTAAGAATGTATTGAAAAATGGACTGCTACGAAATAGATCAAACACCATAGAACATACGGACATATATGTATACATTGCATCGGATAAAAGCTCGGGAACGGCTCTTTTTGGGAGGGGGGTTAGTACTGCTTGATAACTTATGATGCATGTTCATTGCTTGTGTGTGAGCTTTTTTTCAACATCCACGGAATAAGCGTGTTTACCAAAAAGATTAATTTTGAGAGAATGGCAAATAGAGAGTCCAAAAGAAAGAGAAACCGAATGCCTGCGATGAATAATATATAGTACCAAACGGACAAAGAATATATTGGGTGCGCGAGAAAATTGTCTCGGTTTAAAAAATCAATTCTTTTTTCCGGAGTTTTCTAGAACTTTCTTCAGTGAACGTATATGAATTTCTCACTTTCATTTTTTTTTCTCATTCATCTCATTCTATAAGCTTTTCGAAAGGATGAACGGTGCGAGCTCGAATAAATGATACTACGGACGTCTCTTCTCTGCTTCAGCTGGACGAGAGCGCTGCCACAGCACATTGAAAATTATCTCAGGCTTACGGAAAAGGATGCCTCTGTGAACATTTGTGCCAGGCTTGGTTCAGTCGATTCAAGCAAGGCGACCACACGCTGGAAGACAGGGACTTTCCAGGACGGTCTTACCAGCTCGGTCTTTAGGATCTTCGATCCTTTGTCGAAGCCGATCCCAAACGAGATTACAGAGCACTTCGAGGTCTCTCACATCATGTTGTTGTTGTTGTCTTGCCCATAGGTCCTGTCGAGGGGAGTCCTTTTGGGATAGGTTGGTGGTGAGGATCCTTTTGAGTCCGGAGAGATTTTCTCCGTCTACACTCGCACCGCAGTCGGCGATCCTCTTGGCGAGACCCATTCGTTAACCGGAGAAGGGCAAGAGGTTATTTTACTGGCGCCTCGACTCGCCATTGAAAAGTATAGCGGAGTATCGGCTGATGTTTTGTCCGGTGGCATGCCCAGGCCGGTCCGGCATCGCCCTCCTTTGACGAGCTATACTACCCAGTTTTGGTCCGCGGCTCTCTCACATCATCATCTTGAACAGGCTTCACAAGCTCCGTAAAGTATACAAGCTCAGGCAATGGGTGCCACACGACCTGAGGCCACTCGACAGGAACCGAAGAGTCACGGCCGCCTCACAACTTCTCTTCTACAAAAGAACAGACGAGGGACTGGACACATTGCTTACTGGAGACGAGAAGTGTGTGACCTACTGCAATGTTACGCGCAAGCTCCAGTGACTCAGCAAGTGCGAGCAGCCAGAAGCGAACCCGAAACCCAGACTGTACCCGATGAAGGAGATGCTGTGTGTTTGGTGGAACTGACGCAGTGTCGTATATTGGGAGCTGCTACCTAACGGCAGGATTGTTACAGCAGATGTATACTGTGCACAACTCGAAAGAGTGCAGCAAGCTATCGTGGCTCAAGGCGAAAAGAGAGCCAAGATTCGATTCCTACATGACAAAGCGCGACCACATATTTTGAAAAAAAACGGTTCAGAAGCTGTTGGAGCTGGGATGGGCGTTGATGCCTCACCCACCGTACTCGCCCGACATGGAACCTTATGATTAGCACCTATTCCGGTCCATGCAGAACCACCTCACAGAGAAAAAGTTTGATAATGAAGGTGAGGTAAAATCACGGTTGCAAGAATTCTTCGACTCCCTCTCCGTCGTTCTAAGACAAGGACATCCACGATCTGCCCACGAGATGCCAACACATACTCAACCATGATGGATCATACTTTGTTGATTGAGGTTCTTGTTTGACTTAATGAATAAATAATAAAAAAGACTAAAAAACCGAGGCTATTTTCTTGCGCACCCAATATATTTATTTAACTAGTTTTGAGAGTACATAAATTGGCGCTAAGATTGCGAGCGCAAAGCAAAAAGGACACTGTATTGATCATAATTTGAACAAGGAAATGAATTGAAGGAAAGACAGAGCACAACGAAGACATGGCAACGGCGCGTCTGATTAACATCATGCAGCAAGGCTGCGAAGCCGAGGAAGCAAAGGAACTCGACCCCAAGAAAAATGAGAACAAGTAAGGGTGAATTAATTATATATCAATATTTCATTTTCAATAATTGTTCTACTCAATATTTTCATTCTTTATTTCCATGTACATGTGTATGTTTAACGTGGAATCGAAATATAAAAACAATATACAGTACCGCCCAAAATGTTAACATATATTGAATTATTGAACATAACTTTTTTCAAAAAAAACGAATGAAGCTCAAATTTTCAGATATTTTTTACAAGCCAAGTTCACATGTTTCGAGTAATAGAACAACTTTGGAAAATGTTTTATTAGGTTCATTCGTTAAAAAAATGGAAATAGTAAAAAGTGCTTATAGAGATGTTCAATTTTTTTTGAAGTATCAAAACAAATATTCTAGTATTTGGTGGCATATCCTTTGGAGTCAATGACTGCCTGATATCTACGAAATATAGAATCAATCAAAGAGTCAATGGTTACCTGCGAAATCGCCTTCCATTCCTCCTCTAGCTGCTTAAACTTTTCATCAGCATTTCTGCATGTTTTTCCCGTCAATTTTCTTTGCAAATGTTCCTATAAATGTTCGATGATGTTCAAATCGGGAGACTGGCATGGCCAGTCCGAAACATCCACATGCCGACGCCGTAACCAGTTCTGAACGTGCTGAGGTTGTTGTTGTTGTAGATTGCCCGCCGTAGGTCTCCGGCTGGGTAGACGAGGTCTTCTTTGACATGGCTCAGAAAACAATAACCTTACTTACATCATTTATCTAATTACATTATTTCTCTTTCTCTCTCGGGGTTTATTTATTTATTTTTTTTTTTTTTTATTTTTTTTTTTTATATTTTTTTTTTCCCTTTTTTTTTTTTTTTTTTTTTTTTTTTTTTTTTTTTTGAGAGAGAGAAAGGAATCACTGGTATAAGAACTTAACAACAGACGTCGGGCTATTCCACAAATCTATACTTCTTAAAAGTGTGTGGTCACAGCGACACGAGAATAAATGACTAGTTGTATGTGGCTCTTCTAAACATTTTGGGCAAAGAGGTGATAGGGCAGCTCCTATTCTGTGTAGGTAGCTGTTAAGGGAACTTGCATAGCCACTACGTAGTTGCGATAATGTTATTTGTTGTTCCCTGGGAAGTTGATTCGTTGATTTATGGATTCTGGGAGGTTTCTTACCTAGAACTGGGTTAGGTGAGCAAGATCTAATGAAATTTCTAACAGTTTCAGTATGTATTCTTTTAAGTGCGGCTTTCTGATCACTGTCTACTAGCATAATTTCTAAGTCCTTGGCATGTTTACGAATAGTTCTAGGTGGTTTGGGTTCCATGCATCGACGATGGGAGGGGTGGTTTGGGAGGAGTCTTGCTCTTGCAACGAATTGCTTGGTAAGCATCGTGTTGTGCTCCTTTATGGGTAACATTTCGCTTTCTAGAGCTAAGTGCTCTGTGCCGGCCATTGCTAGGTTTCCTGTTGCGATCCGAATTGCTCTATTTTGGTTTGCCTGTAGTTTTTTCCAGTTCGACTCGGCCAATTGAGGGGAGTAAATTGGTGCGGCGTAGTTGAGAACGGATCTGGTCATTGTTTTGTAGGTTGCAAGAAGGGTGTTTTTCTGTCGGCCCCATGTTCTTCCTCCGAGGGCACGTAGTATATTCAGTCTTTTGGCCGTTCTCTGTTTAAGGTATTCTGCATGTTGTCGGAAGGTGCCGAGTTGGTCTAAGACGACACCGAGTATTTTGGGTGTTTTAGTTGTCGGCAGAAGGGTTCCGTGGATTTCTACCTTGGGTTCTTTTTTACATTCGCCTGTATGGGTTGTGAAAAGGGTGACCGTAGTCTTTTCCTTGGATATGATCATTTTACGTTGTTCCAATTCTTCTACGAGTTTCGGTAGGAAGTGGTTGATCTGATCTTCACAGGTTTCAATACAGGGGCTTGAGGAGAGAATTGATATGTCGTCGGCGTAGGCTGTCATCTGCGTGTTTCCTGTGGGTTGCGGGAGGTTGTTTATGTAGAGATTGAATAAGAGGGGGCTGAGCACTGCTCCTTGTGGGACACCAGATCTGCATGTGAGACGTCGACTGCTTTTTCCTTGGAAATCTACCTTGATTGTACGGCCTCTTAGGTAGCTGGACATCCATCGGACGATGGCTCTTGGCATATTCGTTTCAGTGAGTTTCTTGCAGAGAAGGGATATGTTCACTAAGTCATATGCTGCAGTGAGGTCAAGGGCGACCATGAGAGTGCGGTCCGGGGGTGGTTTCCGATTGAAGCCGTTTGTTATTTTCCCGGTTATTTCCAGGAGTGCGGTAGTAGTCGAGTGCTCTTTGCGGAATCCATGTTGCCAGTCAGCGATTTGAAAGCCTTCCGCCAGGAATGGTAATAAGACCCGTTCGAATGTTTTGGCTATAGGGGATAGTATTGATATTGGTCTATAGCCGTTCAGGTTGCTGGAGTCCTTTCCTGGTTTAGGTAACATTATCACTCTTGCATCTTTCCATCTGGACGGGATAATACCTGTCTGCAGCGTGTTATTGAAGAGGATGCAGAGGCATTTTCTGAAGTTTTCACCGGCCATTTTGAGTAGTAGAGGGCAGATGCCTTCACTGTCTGGGCATTTGGAACCTTTGGTTTTCTTGATTGCTTCTTCGATCTGTGCCAGGGAAATTTGGGGAGCGTCTGTCCGTTTGAGGCCTTTAATTAGTCGTGTTGTGCTTCTTGCTGATTTGTCGACCTCTTTAGGGGCTTGTTTAGCTAATTTTCTGGCAAAAGCGTTTGAGGCAGATGTTGGGCATAGACTTTTCCCGTCGTGGCTGA
This sequence comes from Allodiplogaster pararmata, assembly GCA_964056735.1. Taxonomy (NCBI): domain Eukaryota; kingdom Metazoa; phylum Nematoda; class Chromadorea; order Rhabditida; family Diplogasteridae; genus Allodiplogaster; species Allodiplogaster pararmata. The sequence goes on from OZ057405.1 coordinate 36,478,585, forward strand.
TGGTCAAGTGCGTCGGTTTAATTGATTTGCCGTCGATAGCCTTTATCGTTTTCCAGAGTTTGTTGCCCGGTTCGTTGTGGCTAATTTCAGATATGTACTTTTCCCAAGCCTTCCTCTTTTCGAGGTTGATGCGGAAGGAGATTTCGGCCATTATTGAGGGGAGTGAGGGGTCCGTAGGATTGTCCCTCCTCATTTGGTCCCGTTCTGCAATCAGCTTCTTCACATCTTCACTCAAGTGAGGTGTGTATTTTGGCACCTTTCCACGGGGAATGTTGTTCTTAGCCGCTTTGGTCAAGGTGGTGGTCAGGAATTTGTGCATCTGAACTGAGTTGCCGGCGAATGGGAAATCCATGAGAATCTTGTTGATGTCCCTTTCGAAGCCTTCCCAATTCGCTTTGTTGTAATTTGTATAACAACGTGCGTTTGAGATGCTGGATGGCTGTGTTTCGACGTCAATCAGGCATGGGAGGTGGTCAGAGTTCATTCTGTTGATTGTTGACCAGTTGCAGTCGATGGCTATGTCGTTCGAGGCGAGAGTGATGTCTGGTGATGCTTTTTGTCTTGTGGGCATCTTTGAGTTGTTGAGACATACAAGATCGCTGTCGTCAATGAAGTCGCATAGTTCATCTCCTCTGCTATCCTCCGTACCTTCACTCCAAACTTTATTGTGTGCGTTGAAGTCTCCACCGACAATGAATGGTTTCTTCTGTGTTAGGAGTCGGTTGAAGTTCGGCGCGTATGTGTTGGGGCATGACGATCGAGGTGGGATGTAAATGTTGCAGATTCTTATGGTTCCTTGGTCGGTTGGCACGTCCACGCTGAGTGTTTCGGCTGTCTGGTCCGTTGTTGGGGAGGTCACGTTAGCATAGCGAATATTCTCTTTGACTAGTATCGCAAGTCCGCCTCCAAAGTTGGAGCGGTCTTTTCTTATGATCGTGTAACCTACGATATTCGGAGATGGAATATTAGCATCCATTTTGGTTTCTTGGATGAGTGCTACGTGAACATTCAACTCATGTAAAAGGTCCTCTAGCTCGGTTAGTCGGGCTCTCAGTCCATTAGCGTTCCATTGGATTATCCTCAGGTTAGCTACCGTCTGGGAGGCAGTCTGCTGGATCGGGGCTCTCTCACAAATTCTACATCTCCATTGGGGGTTCCAATCATTAAGATTGTTAAGGTTGGAACAGCGGAAATGTACCCATTTCTTACATTTGCTACAATTAACACAATTCGAAGGCGCGTTAAGAGAGCATACAGAACAAGGCCATCTTGGGCCTGGGTTAGTCTCGATACCAGCGATTTGGAGGAGTGTTCGGATCAGAGACGCTGGGTCTTTCTGATCCGTGTTAGAAAAAATGAGGTTTCGGGGGAAGCCGTCCTCGTTGTCCCTTGCGGGAGATTCCATTGGGAAGTTTTGTTTGGAGGTCCATTGGGTCCGACGCCATGTAGCGTCGTCCACAGTCGCACCGCGTGTAGGTGACCTCCGTCGCGACCAACGTGCTGAGGTCGATGCTGAGGTCGATGTTTCGGGTCGTTATCTTGTTGAAAGGTGAATCCACGACCGAATTTGGAGAGGGCCCAAGGGCGCATAGTGCTTTCCATTATGTTCTCATAGCCGTAACGGTCGAGATTTCCGACAATACGTCTCAGTGGACCCATGCCGCTGGCGGAAAAACAGCCCCAGACCATCACAGAACCACCGCCATGTTTGACTGTGAGCGACTGGTATTGCGGCAGGAAACGCTTGCCCGCTGGACGTCTTACCCACCTCAGACCGTCACTGCAGAACATATTAAACTTGGATACATCAATCCAAACAATCTGAGACCACTCACGGCGTGTCCAACTGAGGTGATCCTTAGCCCACTGAACTCGAACTTTACGATTTTTTCGCTGATGAAAGGCTTCTTTGCAGGCCGCCTTCCATTCAGTCCAGCGGCTTGCAAACGGCGTTTGATGGTAGTTATTGAAGGAGCAGGAGTCGCGGGCGTTGATATGACAGCTTGAATGTCTGTAGCAGTGCGTTTCGGATCTTCGCGAGATGCGCGCAGGATGCATCGGTCCATGTACCTCGAAGTTACGCGGGGTCTCCCCGAACTTGTCTTCACGATGACTCGTCCCTGCATTTTTTTTGTGTTCCAAAGTTATTCAGTTGTATAAAATTCGTTTACCTGGGTTCGAAAACGCCGGAGGATACGGGAGATAGCGCTCTGAGTTACCCCGAACTGCTGGGCGAGCTCGCTCTGTGACCGGCCCTGTTTCGCCCCAGCAACAACAGGTTCTTACATTCTTTTACTTGTATTTCGATGTCCAACAGTTCGAATCATGACTTGAAACAAAATTTTTATGAATGAAGTTCGAAAAACAAAAAAAAATCAACAAAAAAAATCACGGAGAAAAAACTTTAAAATGGAAGATATACCAATTTTGGTGTATTTCTCGGAGATAATTAATAAATCACTCCAAATGATGTCCGGTACGGTACAGACACCCCAAAAAACTTCTGTGAAAATTTGAGCTTTGAATTTTATCTTTGAAAAAAGTTATGTTCAATAATTCAATATATGTTAACATTTTGGGCGGTACTGTAACATAGATTTTTATATATGATAAAATTAAGAAATGAAAAAGAAGAAGGTGAGGTAATACAGTGACAGTGTATTAAAGCCATTAGTCAGAAACAATAGGGCTAGGTAAAATAGTATGTTTAGGAAGTTCTTTAAGTTTCATATATTTTACACTTCTGAGTTCCATGCCGACCGGCAAATATTCTGTTCTTTGTCTACAAGTTGTAGTGACATAGCTCACCAGGATGAGCTGGAAAAAAATGTTTCCGGGCGGGCGACCGGGCAACCCAACAAGGGGGGCAACCCAACAAGGGGGGCAACCCAACAAGAAAATTTTTTCAATTTCACTCACTTTCATCCGGCCGTTGATAAAATTTGTTGAAGATGTCACAAAAAAACTGCGGTTATTATGCACGCACAGTTTAAAACTAGCCTTTATAGGGCATTTTGTAAGCAACACAAAGACGCGAAGAGAATTAGCCGGTTTTTAGTCACTAGAGATAAGTGAAATAAATTTCTTTCTCGGAGAAAATTTGCAGGTTTGGTAAGCTTTGTCTACAACACCATTCAGCATTTCCTCATCTGGGTCTTTAGAAAGATTCATAGACACTATCGTACAAACATGTTCTATTTAACTCGCATTCTTTGTCGCACAGGTATTGTTCTTTCCATTTATATCGGAGCAAATATACCCCCGCATTTTATATTTTTTAAAAAAACATCGATTCTTCTCAAATAAAAAAAGAGCAATTTATGAAATAATTTTTCATTTTCAGGGAAGATCCGACCAAAAAAATTGCTAGAAAGAGAGAGAGAGAGAGAGAGAGAGAGCTGAAAATAACATAGGAAAGCAAAATTATGTTAACCAGTTTATTTCTCTTGAACTTCTGGTCAGAATCACTCGGAAGAACTCGGACGACGATCCAATTACGTCTCCTGATACAGCTTCGGTTGGTTTTTTTGAAGAAAAAAAACCTAACCCATTGAGTATACTGTAAGGTATACTGTAAGGTATACTGTATGGTATATTGTTAGATTTTGAATCTGAACTAAGCATTTTTCCACGAACAGAAACATAGCTTTTTTGCATATTTATAATTATGTCAAACACCTTCCTTTTCTGAATGGGGAGAGGTCTTCCTTCATATTAGCCTTGCATCCAATCTGTTCTCTTCACAATCACTATTGCAATGAAGCAACAAAGAAGTTTATTGATGATGTTGAAGCAGGGGTTAAATAGTTACCGTACCAGCTATGTGGGCGCCATATCTAAAATGTGTCTTGATTTTTCAATAGGTCGATCGCTAAAGTAGGTTAAAAGTTCCGCTTTTAACTTAACGAAACCGGTTGAACTCAGTTATGGCTAAGGAAGCTATCTTGTTATCTAGGAGAATGAAATTTTTATTCTTTCAATTCAACTGTGAAAACTCTCATACAGTCATTTTGAGTGAGGATGAGGGTCGGTAGGTCGGTCGTCTCAAAGAAATTTTTGCCATTTGGCAGTTTACCTATGGTGGGCGCATACATGTTCGCGCCGGAAATGATCTACATTCTCTTCTTTTCCCGTTCTGTTTCACTTTTTCTCTTCTTCCCTTCCCCATATCTTCATCAACTCGTTCGGCGCGTACGAACATGCTTTAGACCGGTCTGATTTAACAACTGTGTTGAAGACGGACGGCGAAAGCAGTACATCTCCACGGGTAGAGGCGGCTTTTTTCGCCATATACGATGGTCACGCGGGTTACGGTGCATCTTTGATGGCCAGCAAATGTCTACATGAGCATATCAAGGTAACTCGAGATAACGTGATCGGGTAAGGGAAAGGTAATAGTTTAAAAAGACACAAATGCCCTCAGAAAGCAGACCAAGGTCTCCATTTTATGGAAAAGTGAATTTATACGAAAAATTGCGTAAAATTGGAAAAAAAATGTCACCAACACTCTGTACGTTTTTTTCCATTCTACATACAAAGCGGTTCCGTAAACCGGACAAGTTACTTCAGATCAATTTGTTTAACTTATACATTTTTTTTTCAGTCAATGTTTTTTTCAATTTCTGATAATAATAATAATAGTAATCTTCCTCGCGCTTGTTCCCGCTTCGCGGAAGGGTACGCGCTCCCCTGAGATGCAGGACAGACCTATCCTGGTAGAACCAGCGGCTGCCTGCTAGATCACTGGTAGTGTGATCAGCAGCAGTGGGGAGAGTCAGATTCGTGCATGAGCACTACCAACATTTCTTAACCCCCTTGGTTTGGGTGGATCTGTCCGGGGTGGGAGTCGAACTAGGGACTCTTTGCACAATTGAATGTGGTTTCCATCGAGCAACTTTGGTTTTCCAAATCAAATAACTCTAGTACATGCTTCAATTTTCTTTCTGATCTTGCTTTCTGATTCTTCAATTTCTGATCTTGCTAACAATTTTCTCGAGTTCGTGATTTCATGCTAAGCTACTTTTTTGACTACACGCAAACTAAGCTTGTTGATCAATTATTTTGTTCATGGAAGAATGGTTTAGTGGAAAGGAGCCAACGTCCCAAAAGGACTCCCCTCGACAGGACCTATGGGCAAGACAACAACAACAGGAGCCAACGTTTAGGAACAGATAATTCATTTGAAACAAAGAATGTATTTCACCAGCTCCTGCGATAGCACATAAATTGCGCCTAGGCACGTAAATTGCGCCTAGATTGACCCGCAGTGTGAAACTAGGCGCAATTTACAGAAAAAAAGTTGAGGCTTGTTGAAGAATTACAAATGATTACAGTCTCGTCTGACTGAAGTATTGGAATCATTGATCCACTTGGATCGCCAGGAGAGTTACATCGGCATGAAGCAACGCTCCGGCAGTGCGTACAGCATGAACAGAGGAGGTGAGACCGAAAGTCATCCGCATTATCGTGTGTCGTGAAATAGTAGAGTGCTTTTTTGGTCAGCTCAGAGGAAGAGTCCTGTGAGATACAGTACAGTTTGGAATTATATACAATTTTTATAGTTTTTTTCTCCAACAATAAGATTATAAACGGTAGCCGGTTGCAGACTATCGCTTTCTACTCCAGAATACCGTCGTCAGATTCTAGGTCTCTGGTTTTTGCACGGTGTTATGCACGGTAACACCGCAATAGATTTAAATTACTCAGGGTCTTACTAAATCATAGGTAAACTACCAAGTGGCAAAAAAAATTTCTAAGGCGACCGACCTATCGTTTAAGTGGAAAAACATGTTTGCAAAGGGTTCCTCCCAATTTTTCTGAAAACTGACATGAATGTGACCCGTGGATAAATATCAATCAGCCCATACCCCCCCCCCCTTCCGACGTATGCTCCGAATTTTTAGCTCTTGAGTAGTGCTGGGCTTTTGGTGATTGTTGCCCGCGCTGGTTCCTTTCGCTTTGAATGGGAGCCCACGAGTTGTTGTTGTTGTAGATTGCCCGCCGTAGGTCTCCGGCTGGGTAGACGAGGTCTTCTTTGACATGGCTCAGAAAACAATAACCTTACTTACATCATTTATCTAATTACATTATTTCTCTTTCTCTCTCGGGGTTTATTTTTTTTAAATTTTTTTTTTTGAGAGAGAGAAAGGAATCACTGGTATAAGAACTTAACAACAGACGTCGGGCTATTCCACAAATCTATACTTCTTAAAAGTGCGTGGTCACAGCGACACGAGAATAAATGACTAGTTGTATGTGGCTCTTCTAAACATTTTGGGCAAAGAGGTGATAGGGCAGCTCCTATTCTGTGTAGGTAGCTGTTAAGGGAACTTGCATAGCCACTACGTAGTTGCGATAATGTTATTTGTTGTTCCCTGGGAAGTTGATTCGTTGATTTATGGATTCTGGGAGGTTTCTTACCTAGAACTGGGTTAGGGGAGCAAGATCTAATGAAATTTCTAACAGTTTCAGTATGTATTCTTTTAAGTGCGGCTTTCTGATCACTGTCTGCTAGCATAATTTCTAAGTCCTTGGCATGTTTACGAATAGTTCTAGGTGGTTTGGGTTCCATGCATCGACGATGGGAGGGGTGGTTTGGGAGGAGTCTTGCTCTTGCAACGAATTGCTTGGTAAGCATCGTGTTGTGCTCCTTTATGGGTAACATTTCGCTTTCTAGAGCTAAGTGCTCTGTGCCGGCCATTGCTAGGTTTCCTGTTGCTATCCGAATTGCTCTATTTTGGTTTGCCTGTAGTTTTTTCCAGTTCGTCTCGGCCAATTGAGGGGAGTAAATTGGTGCGGCGTAGTTGAGAACGGATCTGGTCATTGTTTTGTAGGTTGCAAGAAGGGTGTTTTTCTGTTGGCCCCATGTTCTTCCTCCGAGGGCACGTAGTATATATTCAGTCTTTTGGCCGTTCTCTGTTTAAGGTATTCTGCATGTTGTCGGAAGGTGCCGAGTTGGTCTAAGACGACACCGAGTATTTTGGGTGTTTTAGTTGTCGGCAAAAGGGTTCCGTGGATTTCTACCTTGGGTTCTTTTTTACATTCGCCTGTATGGGTTGTGAAAAGAGTGACCGTAGTCTTTTCCTTGGATATGATCATTTTACGTTGTTCCAATTCTTCTACGAGTTTCGGTAGGAAGTGGTTGATCTGATCTTCACAGGTTTCAATACAGGGGCTTGAGGAGAGAATTGATATGTCGTCGGCGTAGGCTGTCATCTGCGTGTTTCCTGTGGGTTGCGGGAGGTTGTTTATGTAGAGATTGAATAAGAGGGGGCTGAGCACTGCTCCAGCCCACGAGTTCGCGGTAAAAGCTCGCGCATACAGTCACACTCACTCACTTTTATTCCTCTCTCTCTCTCTTTGTTCCTCTCTCTCTCTCTCTCTCTTTTTTTTTTTTTTTGCTGGGTTTTTTGTCGCATATATGTACATAAGTTGATACTGACATTCACCAACAGGGTGTTCTTCTTACCCATACTGCGGATAAAATTTATGCGTTCCACAAAATTATCAGTGATAATTATTATGTGTTTATGCGGCTTTCTCCTATTTTATTGAACTCAGAACTCATGGCGTAAAAGAGGAAGTTTCTCCATTTCCAGTCTTTCTGATCTACACTTTTACTATTTAGGACCCAGTGTTGTTGTTCTTCCCGGTTGTAACTGAATTTGAAAAAAACGTGATCACTGGGATGTTTGTTACGACTTCGTGTGATTTCGAGTTGCTGAACCTCGAGAAAAAAAAATCGAGACGGCACTTTTTGTAAAAAAAAAGAAGGTAATTTGAGTTCGCGTAAAAATTCATAATATAAGGGCAGAATTATCTCTTTAAAAAATTAAAACCCTTCCAGATAATAAATTTGATCTCATTTTAAGTGCAGTTGAACTCGGCCAGTGACGAGAGGCACATCACTTCAGATTCCCTAGTGATCGGAGCTTTGGAAAGTGCCTTTGTCGATATGGTTAGCGCCTTCTTCCTGGGTTTGAAAAAGGGCTTCCCACTTGGACGCGAGAGATACGAATTAGTCAAAAACCTGTTATTCATTCATTCATTCATTCATTCATTCATTCCTTATTCCTCGCACATATTATATTTAACTTCGGTTCACAATGAACAATAACAATTATTATAGAAAAATGGTAGAAAAGGTGATAAAAGGTGATATGTAATTTACAATTATTAAATCACTGGTAAGACTGTAATGTAGCAGAAGTCTGTTTCGGATATGCATGGACTGTCTTTCTAGTGGCGGTGTGTGTAAGCAAAAGGTTGCTTAACTAGGAAAGTGGGGGGGAGATAGAAAATGCTATTAATAAAGAAACGAACCTTTAGTTATCAAAAACAAAAGTATTTGGTAAAACTAGGTTAACAGGCAACTTAAGTAAATTGTTCTTAAATACCTTGTAATTAGGATCGTTCACGATTTCAAAATCCAATGAATTCCATACAGGGGTTAAATAGTGACCGGATCGGTCCCGTCGGCGGATACATGTACACACACTATTGACAAAAAACTCCCTCTCTTTTCTTACCCTTTTCCTTCATCCTCTCTTCTTTTTTCCTCCAAACTTTGAGCGGCGGATACATGTGAACAGAAATTGGGCGGTTCCATTTAACCCCTGATTCCATACTGATAACTAACGAGAAACACATGTTGATATGGAAGACCGATTAATATTGTTTGGCGGAATAAGACACAAAGAATGAGAATGGCGAGAAAAACGTTCAACAGCTGATCATTTATATAAATGAATAGTATCTATGTCACATTTCTCATGGATACATTTGTGAATGAAAGTAAGGTCAGCAAGGGTTCGACGGTATTCAAGAGTTTGAAGTTTTAACAATAATAGCTGCTCTGAGTACGGAAGTATAGGTTTACCGGCTCTAACTAGAATTCGTCTCGTTAATGAGCGTTGTACTTTCTCGATAAGTTTCACTAGTCCCGAGGACGTAGGGTTCCAGAGCTCGCAATGGTCGTACATAGATTTTGAAGGCAGAAGAGGAAGGGATGGCGATTTGAACGCTTTTAATAACATATTCACAACAGAAGAGGCCTTTTTACATTTCTCATTTATATGTTTAAGATAAGAACAACCATCGGATATTATTACTCCAAGGTCTTTGGCTGATTCACTAGCTAGAATGGGTATATTGCTCATATTATTAACATTACGAGAATTAGATGAACCAAGGTGTAAAACACTACATTTAGATAGCGATAAACACAAGTTCCACTCTGAGCACCTTGCTGAAACACAGTTGAGAGCGAACTGTATCTCATTTACAGAAAGAGGGACGCGTCCCATCATGTTAATGTCGTCAGCATATGAGGAGAACTGAATATTGGGAGAAAATACATGTTTAACAGAGTCAATGTACAAAAATAAAATAAAAGTGGACCTACCGAGGAGCCTTGAGGGACTCCTGCCTGATACAACAGAAATAGGGTCGGAAAGCACATTATCGATGTTCACTGACTGGGTACATTGATTCATGTAACTACTTAGCTAACAAATGATTGAACTACCGCACAGGAAAAAAAAGCTAGTCCACCGGGCGGGATCGAACCCAGACCATCTCGACTCAAAGCGGGAGCGCGTGTTACCATTACACCACGGGGACACATTGCTATTCCGTGCTATAGTGTTATATGAATGGCTCATATGCCTGTTCTCTTGATTTAATATACGGAGATATATCAACGGAGAAACCTTGAGCAAGAGAATCAACAATGAAAGCATGAGATTCTACCAAAGATGTGGTAGTCGTTCTTTTTGCTCTAAAACCTGCTTGGTGAGGGAACAACAACTGTTCATTTTCTTAAAAAAACGAATAGACTTCACTAAAAACAATTTTTTCCATGACTTAGGCAAAGAGCAACATAAAGACATTGGTCTATAGTTACATACAGAGTTACGTAAACCAGCCTTATGTACCGGTTTAACTATAGAACTTTTCACAATGCCTGAGAGAAGACTGTTATTGAATATTATACATAACGGCTTCAAAAGAGCTTCAATAAAATGTTAGGAATACCGTCGGGGGAAGTGTTACATTCCGATTCAAGAGAAAAGAGAGCGCATAAAACCATATCCTTAGTTATACAGTCAAGACTAAATGGTTCATTTGCTTCAGGATAGGTTGGATATGACCTTGCAAGGGCTTCTAAAAAACAGAGAAAAAATAATGGGAGAAGGCGTCTGCCTTTTCTAATGACGAAGTTATTTCATGTCCCTGTTCGTCTATCAAAGTGGGCACTTCATTTACATTATTAGTCAGGCGATTTCTGCAAGCAGCAAAAAATGGACTTTTGATTACCCCGCAATATTAACTTAGCTTCATGTTCAAGTTCGAAATCTATCAAACTCAAGCGTTCGAAAACAAACATACAGTATCGTTAGAGTTTTATGATAAGAGGGCATAATCTATCAAGAATCAATTAATGATATTGCGAGTAAGAGTTTATATTGCGTCAAAAAAAAGCACAGAGGTTTGCAAAAGCCAAAATGAGCTTCAACAGAGAATGGCGGGCGAGATTCATCCATTCATTTATTCCGTGTGTATTCACACAGAGGATAATATCGCATTTGCGAAAAGGCAAGCATGTGAGAATATAATCGGGTTGATTTCACAAACAATAAATTGCAAAATTTCACAGTAATTATAGTTTGTAACTGAGATGAGAAAATAAACAAAAAAAGATATAAAAATGAGTCAATGCAACAGAAATATAATTTCACAGGTAAAATTGAGCATTAGAGAAAAAAATTAGGAGAGACGCAGCTTTGAGGTCGGAACAATGAATTCGAGCGGTAAAAGCAAAACTGAAGACTTGAAGGCATCAGAAGATGGGAGAGATACCATTTCAGATGGTAGAGAATTCCAAGTATCGATACATCTTGATACACAAGTGGAATGACCACTTGGTAGTTTAAAAGTCAGAATAATCCTGAGAGAATAGGAGCTCCTATGAAGGTAAGGCGAAGGATGTATTTTGAGAAGGTTAGTGTAATCAAGCAAAGTGTTTCCATGCACAACTTTATGAACAAAACAGAAATCCATAACATTTGGCCTATGTTTATGAAGTAGTTATGTTGAGAGACTGGGTTTCCTGTAAGGCTATATTTTTGAAAGGGAAACAAAGATCCACTGGAGCTATAAAGAGAGGCCCGCCAATGTACTTGATAGGACTTGATCGTATAACCCCTTAGGGAGAGAAACCCTGATTATAGGACCAACAAATAGCGGAAGAGAAGCAAGTGTTCAAAATTCCGGGGGGATGCGCGGTCATCGCAGCTCTTGTTCTTCTTGGGAAGGTAAGAGAAGCAAGTTCTGGAGCGAAGTGAGTATTTGAATGAATTTGATTCCAGAAGTGGAAATTTTGAATGTTTATTACGTGTATTATTTGTTGTATACAAAATGTTACTCTCTTCTACAGAATATGCGAAACTTTTATAACATGCATTTGTCGTGTTACATGTGTGATACGTTCACCACTTACAGCAGGCATATTATTAAATATATTAGTTATGTTTTTGCTCATTAAGATCTACATCGCTAATGCGGGTGATTGCCGTGCAGTTCTGGTGACTGGAGAGAGTGTGAGGCCGATGAGCACTGACTTCACTCCTGGAACTGAGAGAAAGCGACTCCAAGAACTAGTTCGTCGTAGACTTGTTTATCTAATTCCTACTCTCTCTCTCTCTCTCTATCTCTCTTTTCCTCAGTTCTTTCTGCTAAGTTACGTTCTTATTGCAGGTGTACAGACAGCCAGAGCTGATTGGTTCGAGCTTCTCTCGATTAGAATACGCGAAGCACCTGACCAAGAAGGACCTCAAGAAGAAAGTGCTCTACCGAGATTGGTTCATGGAGGGTTGGTCAGTGGAGTTTCGGCTGCTTGGAAGCAGCCGAAAAAAAGTAGAGCTTTAGTGGGAGATTTGGTCAAAGTAGAGCTTTAGTGGAAGATTCGAGTGAATAATAGACAGATTCATGTCAATTCACGCATTGCTACCTTTTGTTCTGAATGACGGATAGATCATGGGTCTTGGATTATGCTGGAAGATGTTTATATAAGAAAATAAGTGGATTAATGAAAAGATGCGAGAGTAGCTTCTTGGAGGTCCGTGAAGACGGTGAGAGACATAGACCTTCGCCCCCCTTTGATCAGTGACACACTTCGTAAGGTTGGTCATCTTTTTCGTTTCGTTATTACACAAGTTGTTGTTAGTCTTTTGTCGTTGATGGCCATTTTTAATACAGTCTATGGGAGAAAACTCACAATTCGAAAATTCAGTTCACCAAGTCTTCAGTCAAACGCGCAACCAGTCATCCTTTAATTGAAGTTTTCTGATGTCTTAACTTTTTCTATCATTTATTTTAGCGTAAAAATTAACAGAGCACCTTTAGAAGAAGTTAATTTTATGAGACTTTTTCGTTGAGGACTCGCCTGATTCATTTTATGAGACTTTTTCGTTGAGGACTCGCCTGATTCATTTTATGAGACTTTTTCGTTGAGGACTCGCCTGATTCATTTTATGAGACTTTTTCGTTGAGGACTCGCCTGATTCATTTTATGAGACTTTCCCGTTGAGGACTCGCCTGATTCATTTTATGAGACTTTTTCGTTGAGGACTCGCCTGATTCACCCTTATCGTGCTAAAATATGTGATTAGTATCGGTAAAAACTTCCTAAATTCATACCAATTCAGAATCATAGAGTTTTCATTCAGAAGTTCATAAATGGTTGATGAGAGGAATGAATTAATAAAGTGTTAAGAAGCGTCTCTTGAACACAATCGGAGTGAGTCGGGGATTTGGCGATCACCATCTTCTGACGGTGGATGACAAGCTGCCAATCAAGCCCTTCCTCTCACCAATACCCGAAGTTGGCTATACAAATTTATCGCTTCATAATTATTGATGTGTTCACTTTCTCCACATTCAATGTAGAAGGGACTTCATTCCGATTTCGCACACACAACGATACTAATGATGATAAGAAAGATAAAGAGCAGATTTAATATCGATACTTTATCACAATTCAGGATGCCAATCAAGCAGGTATGTCGGAAGTCGATTACATGAGTATTAACGCTGAGACCAAGGCGTGAAACTTCTTAGAAAAAGAACAAGAAATTCCGATTCATGGAGTGAATTTATCGATTTTTCGGGCAATGATTTTGAATTTTGGATCCACTTAGCTGCATTGTGGGTAAGAGAAACCCTGCTAAAAAGTGTCTCAGTGTGTATGAACTCTAAGAGTAGGTGCGAGTCTTCGACATTCGTTCTCTGTCTTCCCTCACGCACCGAGATGTCCTCATCCTAGCCTCGGATGGACTTTGGGATGTTCTCTCGAACGAAGACGCCGCTCTCATCGTGCGATCCGCCCTCTCCTCCTACGATGCTAATGATCTGACTAGGTGAATGGGGTGTTCTGGATCGATTTCAAGGACGGTCTTTGGGGAGGGATGAAGAGGATATTAAATTGTTCTTTAAAATCAATTTTTTTTTCATTCGATTATGTTGAATTTCAATTTTCTCGTCCTTAAAGTTCAAAAGGCACAATATAATTACTTCTAAGAGACTTAAAGTGTCACGTGTAACATCCATTTTGGTCATAATTTTTAAATGTTCAAGAAATTCCGAATTCTGTGAGAACTACTGTAGTTATTTGATGATCGAGAATAATTTATTCCATACCAAGGTACACAATGGCTGCGCAAGAGCTAGCGATGGCTGCGCGAGGAAATGTGACAGAGTGTCATCGGTGGATGATGTCATGCGGGGGACTGGCATCCACAGATGACATCACTGTCATCATCATCCCGCTGAAGCATGCACTCGCACCGCCGCAGAATGAGGAGGAGGAAGACGATGATGAAATGATCTGCCTAGACTGAAATATACTCGCGCTTTCCTCTCTCTCTCTCTCTCTCTCTCTCTCTCTCTCTCTCTCTCTCTCTCTCTCTCTCTCTCTCTCTTTCTCTCTTCTCTCTCTCTCTCTCTCTCTCTCTCTCTCTCTGCCTCTTTTGTCTCGTCTTTCGACAATATTATTTGCGTCGACGGATATCATGCGTTCAAGGAGCAGCTAGCTTATAGCATATGAGACATCTGAAGTTTCTCAGAGATAGACCTGTAATCCTCAAACATTGGAGATTATTTTTATTCTACAATAATGAATTATCTGTTAGAATTATCTGTTAGGAGGCATATTCAACATACTTCTAGCAAAAATCGCTACATGCAGCAGAAGAATGAATTCTTGGGGAACAGGTTCCCCCTGAGCAGGGAAAGACTTAATCATAAATAAGGCTGGAGAATTCAAAAAGGATAGTTCATGGGCTGGAGAAGAAACTACTGTATTTAGTACACCATTTTCTCTGTTTTTCGAAAAATGTATGCATTGAAGCGGCAAACATTGATGATAAGAGAGGTTTTTTCATTCCGTATCGTTCCTAAGACTCGATATCGAGTCTATCGAGTCTTAGGAACGAGACGGAATGAAAAGCGTAACCTTTGCCTGAGCTGAAAACAGCTATGACAAATTGCTGAATTAGACCGAGTAAAACAACAATATTGTTACTAATTGTTCCGTACGGCCTCGTATTCCTAAGCCATACGACCTCGTTAGCATTAAATTCACCTAAAACCAAGCGAAAAATTAGTTAAAAAATAACCTGATCCCCCTCCTCCTTATGTAAATTACGCCTTCCCCCAAGTATCATTGTGTCTCCTTTTTTTCTCTTTTCTTAAAAATTAATCTGATAGTTTTCAAATGGATCTCAAATTTACTTAAAGATCTATATTTCCTGCTTTTTCTGATTTTCTGTTATATCTGTGAAATTAAAAAAGGATATACCAAAGGAAAAAAAATCGAAGTTTTACCGGAAATTTCAATTGATCTGATATCTCATAACGATCTCTGTATTTGTTTTTCTAGTACTCAGAAGAAACATTTGTTTTGTCATAGCCAATTGATCAGTTCTAGTCCTTGAAAGTGAGCCGTTTAAAAACATTTTGAGTAAGTGATAGGTTTGAGAGCTGTTGAAATTTTTTTATATGTTTTTTAGTTGTATAAATTGTCACAACTGATTAATCGTTATTTATTCTATGTTTATATTTTTAGGGTCAGTTACTTGTCAGCTAATACTCTCTTAACTTGGAAAAACTCCGTCTTAGTCATAATCTGACGTTTAGATCACTTATCTGCCCTAGATTTTTTTTAAAGAATTTGAATGTCAAATTAATTTATACGCATTGAATTCGGGAAAGTAATCTAAAAAGGCATACATGTAATTTATGAATAGTAACATTTGAAAGTATTCCTGCGCGTAAGTATGAAAGTATGCCAGAGAGGCATACAATCAATGTATGAATGGAATAATTTTGAAAGTATGCCTTGGTGGCTTCTCTTCCCTTTCTTTGCACTTATCCAATTTTCAAACCCGGCCGACTTAGCTTGCTCTATATACAGTTATGATCTCGATTACTTTATACGGGAGAAGGACACATACATAGAAGCGCACATTTGTATCATTTTACCCAGCCATTCTGGAAAGAAGGCATTGGGAAATTTTTTTTTGATTGTGAAGCGTTCTCCTTGAAAATGACTCTTCGCGAACGCCTTTCGGGAAAAAGGGTCCTTCGGGAAAGTCACAAACATAGGAGTTTTTTTAATGATAAATCCAAGAAACTGCATACTTTTCTTGTAAACAGACTTTCAAAGTACTATATTTAGCATATTTTCATTGTATAGACACACTTTCAAAGTTTGAATAGTAATACTTGTGTGCGGTATGATTTGGAATACTTTTAAAGTATATAGTTCACTTTCGAAAGTATGACTACTCATACTCTTTTGTGTAGCTTTGGTTATTTAATTTAAAAGAAATTTTCTCAAGTTCTATGTAAGAGAAGGTATTTTCTTGCATTAAGTGAATTTTTTATTCGCAGTCTTCTTCTGTTTATCTAACTTATAATGTAATCAATAGAAGCCAATTTTGTGCTTCTTCTCGGCTAATTAATGTGAATGAAATGATAAAATCATGTGATTGCGTTTCTCTCGAATCAGCATTCCGTTAAGAAAAGCTCAGAGGAGAAAATTTTTTTAAATGAATATGTGTATCCAGAGGGCAATTGACAGGAGAATGCGAAGTGTGAATTGCCTTACACGCTCAACACACATTCGACACCAAATTACAGAAGACAACAACTTTTTTGTGTTCCTAATTATTTTATCAACTTTTTCTATCATTTTTCGTTGTATTTCGCCAAATTCAGTCGGCAAATCATACATGAGCTATTGGGAAAATTGTACTCCAGGCCCTCACTCACCTTCGGTCCCCCGTGATACAAGAGGCCCCCACTACATCGTAAAATGGTCCAAAAGGGGGGGGGGGGGTTGAAAGGTAAATGACCAGAATGGGGAAGACTAAAGAACATTCAATTTTTTTTTTAAAAATGGGGTAACAAGGAACATACCCGAACCTTTTTTTAATTTCACTACCCTCATAACACCAGTCATCAGTAAAACGTATGCTTAAATTTCAACCTCCCACCCCAAGGATGGGGGGAGGGATGGGGGGGCATTTCATATAAAACTAAACATTCGCATAAAAGTACAATTCAATCACCAATTGAGAAAAAAGTGGTATATGGAAACATATTACAACCCAATAAATCGTGAAACAGCATCCTGTAACGACGGGGTTTAAGAGAATGGGGGCAAAAGTATCACAGAACTTTCCCCAGTGCAATTACGCTCAGATGGGGGAGGGGTGCTTAAGTACAATTTAATTTTAAATGAGATATTTTCAATGCGGTTTCATTCCTAAGCCGTACTGGCTCATCGGCGAAACCTTCATCTGAGCCTATGCGAGAAAAATAATCAGTAAAAACTTACTGAAAGTCTTAGCCTGAGCGAGAAAAAACCTTGTGTAGTGGTTTTAGTGCGGAATACATCAACCTTTACCTTCTTTTGTCAATGGCCTATCCAGACACAGATGGGGTAGTGACTCGTTAGTGTAGGTGTGCCGAGTGCATGATCGAAGAATCGAGCGGTTTTTAAGATCAATTAAAAAAGATCAACTTTTAAGACTTTGGTTGAGTATTGTTTTTTATCGAAAGAAGTTCTGTGAGATGAAGAAATTTTTTTCACTATATTTGAGATGAGGGATCCACAAAAATTCCCAATACGACATTTACCAACAGCAAAACCATGCGGCTGTAAGGTTTGTGAGCATTCCCCAGATAATGTTATCCATGAGCTCTCACTGACTTCCACTCTCACCCGGCTTCACCGTAGTCTGGGAGGCGAGAGATATTTGTAATATTGAAACTCACATCTTATAATTATTGTAGTCATGTAATGTAAACCAGTATAAACTCATCTCTTTTTTGTCTGCGTTTCGGGACATGTAAGGGACAGGGACAGAAACCCACGGAACTCTCACTCGGCAATTGAAAAAAGAAGGGTGAGGGACTACAGTATTCACGGAAAATCAGTAAAGCAAAGCCAACAGTTCTGTAAACAGAAAAACCAAAATAGCTTCCTAAGCCGTGCTGCCTCGTCAGCGTTAACTTTACCTGAGCCTAAGCGGAAAAAGTGAAGAATAATTGCTTAAAAGCCTAAGGCAGAGCGAAAAAAACAGTAAAAAATTGGAATCTAAAATTGTTTTTTGGAGAAAAGATTCTGAAAAAATGGAAAATTGATTCTAAAACGAATTCTTTAGCCGTACGGCCTCTTCAGCGTAACCATTGCCTAAGCTACGGCCTCTTCAGCGTAACCATTGCCTAAGCTACGGCCTCTTCAGCGTAACCATTGCCTAAGCCTAAGCGGGCCTCTTCAGCGTAACCATTGCCTAAGCCTAAGCGGGCCTCTTCAGCGTAACCATTGCCTAAGCCTAAGCGGAAAAAAATGAAAAATAAATGCTTAAAAGCCTAAGTCAGAGCGAAAAAACAGTAAAAAATTGGAATCTAAAATTGTTTTTTGGAGAAAAGATTCTGAAAAAATGGAAAATTGATTCTAAAACGAATTCTTAAGCCGTACGGCCTCTTCAGCGTAACCATTGCCTAAGCTACGGCCTCTTCAGCGTAACCATTGCCTAAGCTACGGCCTCTTCAGCGTAACCATTGCCTAAGCTACGGCCTCTTCAGCGTAACCATTGCCTAAGCCTAAGCGGGCCTCTTCAGCGTAACCATTGCCTAAGCCTAAGCGGGTCTCTTCAGCGTAACCATTGCCTAAGCTTAAGCGGGCCTCTTCAGCGTAACTATTGCCTAAGCCTAAGCGGGGCCTCTTCAGCGTAACCATTGCCTAAGCCTAAGCGGAAAAAAATGAAAAATAAATGCTTAAAAGCCTAAGTCACAGCGAAAAAACAGTAAAAAAATGAATTCTAAAATTTTGGAAAATGGATTCTAGCAAAACTGGTAAAAAGTTCTTAAAAATGGACAAAGGATTTTTTAAAAAATATAATGAAAAATGCCTGACTTTTGTAGTCCCTTACCCTTCTTTTGGCCGTTGTCGGTTGGCAATTGTCGTGATACCGAGATGAGAATAAATTTCTTTAATTTAATGAGTACAATGGCAAAGCTATGTACAGTACCGTGCAAAATTCTATCATTAAAACTAGTTTTTGAGCATAACTTTCCAAAAAAGCGAACATATTGTCTCGATATTTTCGTTTTTGTTATATTTCATGGAAGTGTATGCTGTACATACATAGTTATGGTAAAATGTCTGCTTCAAGATGAACCGAACTCATTTGCACTAAAACTCGAATTTTCCAATTTTGGTGGAAAAATCAATCAGCTTGTTAAATTTTTTTTGTGTGGCTACACTAGACCTATTGTTATCTGAAGTAAAAACTTGTTCTAGATCTGTTCCAGATCGAGTTTACGCTTTTGTATCAAGATGGATATCTGTTTGTTTTTTTTTGACAATCGTTTTCTGGTTGCAGCTTAATTATTAGTAATCTTATTTCCGTGACTTGTGAATCTTTTTTTTTTCTTTTGTGAAATGATTGGTTACTTGAAAAATTTTTGAAACTACTGAATGCAAAATGGAAAAAAAAAGTTATAATCGAAAATTCGAAACTTGATAGAATTTCGCACGGTACTGTATGCATATTTAGTTTAATTTCGCCTTGAAATAGTGAGTAATATTATTCTTTTTCATTGTGGTTCATTCTCGCCAATAATCTTTTTTTTTAGTGAAAGAAAATTGTTTTTTTCTGTTTTTCAGAGTGAAAAAAGCACTTAAAAAACAACTTCTTTATTCTGAATTCCTTTTTTCTTTGCTCAATTGTAATTCAGGAATAAACAGTTTAAATACCCAAGTTTTAGGCCCTCTTCCACTATAAACCCCTTTTTTTCATGTACAAAAACATACTGAGGAAAGGTTTAAATCGGAAAAGGAAAAAAAAAGTTAACTCAAAACAAGGAAAAGATTGTGTATAGTGAAAGAAAAGTTTATCCACAAAATTGAAGATGCCGAACATTTGCTAAGAACATATGTGTACATATGTATATACTCGCACGTGAAATTCACGTGAACATATGTGTACATATGTATATACTCGCACGTGAAATTCACGTGAACATATGTGTACATATGTATATACTCGCACGTGAAATTCAGAACTCCCATTTGTTTTTAAAGATTAACATTGTACTATAAATCAAGAAAGCGCTTCGCTTCGAGGTTTTCTAGCCAAAGTGCAACGACTGACATTGAAAGAAACATAGAACAGGCTCTTTTTTAATAAGGACTTATCTATTTCTTCATGAATTACAGGGTACTGTGTTTTCCTCTCCCTGAGAAGAGAAACAGAAAATATTGATAACAATGAAAAAGCTCGACGTTGTCGATCCTATTTTCTCCTAAACTCAAACTGAAAGAATTTCTTGATGTTCATCATCTTCTCCTGCCGGAAACAATGATGTTTGTGCAGAGATGCGAAGATCACTCGAAGCGAATAACTTTGGAAAAAGATGATGGGCAAGAACTTGATACGGACTAGGTCAGAGAAAGAACGAGGAGATTGTAGGAATATGAGAGGAAGAAACAGAGAGAAAAGAGAGAGAGAGAGATAGCATACAAGTCAATGCTACTGGCGAATGACACAACAGCAGAAAAAGTTCGTGGGATGTGAAGAGAATATTTAAGTCTCTCCTAGAGTGTGATCGGTGAGAAATCATGCCGGGGGCTGCGGATGAGAGTGGAGGACTTACTGAGATTACTGAGAGAGAGAGAGAGAGAGAGAGAGAGAGAGAGAGAGAGAGAGAGAGAGAGAGAGAGAGAGAGAGAGAGAGAGAGAGAGAGAGAGAGAGAGAGAGAGAGAGAGAGAGAGAGAGAGAGAGAGAGAGATGAGAGAGAGAGAGAGAGAGAGAGAGAGAGAGAGAGAGAGAGAGAGAGAGAGAGAGAGAGAGAGAGAGAGAGAGAGAGGCAGTAAGGAGGAGAAAATAGATAGAGTTCACATTGTAACAGAAGAGCTGCAGAAGGAATCAGGCATGAGAGGTGCAAGACAGAAAAAATTGAAGGGTAATACCATAGTTTGGAGCAGGGAGGAGTACATAGTGAGGTAAAAAGATTCAAGAGAATTTTACGAAGAAGACATAGCTAGAGAGAGGAAGATGATTAGAGAGCACAATCATGGAAATATTGGATTTCTCTTTTTTAACTCGTTTTTCTGACAAATCTCTTTCTTCTCTCTTTATCCCCATCTTTCTTTTGCATCATTTCTTAGTTTAATTCAGTAACTCTCACGGCGGACCTTTCCTCGTATTTCTCTGCTTGAAGGACTCTCGATCATTGCTTGGTTCAGAGGAATATTAACGAAATTCAGTCATTAAGCTCGCTTGAATCTTTGTTTCCTAAGGACCGCTTTATGACTCGTGTTCGGGATTTTATCAGGTTAGCTTTGATGAAAAATCAGAATCTCCGTGAATTTGACTGGATCCGACTAAATTAGACAACTTTATCATTTATGATCCAAACTTTTAGGCACAAAAATAACTTTACTGCGTATTTTTTGATATATCTTTATGGAAAAATAAACGTACTATTTGTATGAATAAATACTGAGGAAAACCAAGATTTATGCCTAAAAGTCTGCAATTTATATGCGAAAATATATATATACATATATATATATACAACATTTGATAACACCATCGCTCGGAAAAAAGTTCACCTGTCTTACCTGTGATTGAAAAAGCTGTATTATCAATTGTCGTCTTAACCAGGCGTCACTGCCTTGGAACTGTGTAACTGAACGTTTGAAGATTTATATTTATATATATATATATATATATATATATATAAAAATATCTAACTGTTTTAGATTTTAGCCCTATCATAATTATCCCGAATTAGTGTAGCTAACACTGCCGTGATGTAATGTGAAGATCTAAGATATATGTGCTTGATTATGAATATTTTTTCATTCGAAAAAGCTTAATTACACAATTCCAAAGCGGTGACGCCTTATTAAAACTTGAAGTGATTAGATGATTGCCTACAGATTTTTCACCTTTTTTGTCTCATAATCAATTTTTTTTAAACATGAGTAAGCTTTTTTTTCGTTGCTCAATGATTCGTCTGTGTGACTTGTGTCTGACTCGGTCGGTCGATTCTGACAGACACAATGTAGACACAATGTAATCGGTCGATTCAATGCTAGTGACCATCACGGAGTTTCATTTAGTTTATCATTATCTGCAACTATTTCAAAATCTTCCCATTCTATTAAGCTGTTTTCTAAAGCAAATTGGCCTGCTATTGAGTATGAAATAGCTATGCAAGATTGGACTCAAATATTTGGCTTGTTAGATGTCGAATCAGCTAATAATTATCTTGTCTCTTTCATTAACTCTCTAATTGATAAGTTTGTCCCAACTGTAGATCCTAGAGACGATTTATCCCGCTATCCTTCAAATCTACGTAAGATGTTCGTTAAATTACAACGAATTTCTCGAAATGCCCCGTATTCGGATTACTGTATTAGAAAAACGTCCGAGTTTGATCAAAAGCTCAAAGAATTCGAAATTAAAAGAGAATCTCAACTGATATTACGAGGTAATCAGAAATCATTTTTCGCGGCTTGTAGGAGCCGTTTGAGTACAGCCAATAATGCTATTCCCGCTTTGATCGATAGTGATTTAAATGAAAAATTTTCCCCATCAGAGAAAGCTGATGAGTTCTCTCGCTATTTCTCGTCCGTATTTTCTGTACCTCTTCAATGTCCATTACCTGAAATTAAATTACCAATCGTTACTGAGCCGTTCAATTTTGATTATATAACCGAAGATATGGTAATACGAGCATTATCTTCTCTTGAATCTAAGTGTAACACGTCCCCTGATTCTATTCCTAATATTGTATTGAAAAAATGTCGCTTTGCCCTGATTAAACCATTATGTATCCTATTCAATAATAGCCTTCTTACTGGCTCTGTTCCCCTACTATGGAAGAGATCTATAGTAAAACCAGTACACAAGAGCAATTCCCGGAATCTAGTTACCAATTACAGACCTATTTCTCTATGCTGTTCCTTATCAAAAGTTATGGAGAAAATTATTGTTAAGGAAGTATCTTGCTATTTAGAAAAAGAGAACCTTTTATCGCCCTACCAGGCTGGTTTTAGAGCTAGGAGGTCTACTGTGACCTCTTTAGTTGAATCTCATTCGTTCATTGTTGACTCGTTATCCCAAAGCATCCCTATCGATATAATATTCCTTGATATCAGTAAAGCATTTGATTCTGTTGATCATAGATTACTTCTAAATAGGATAGCATCTTTTGGTATCTCTTCTCCAATCGTTAAATGGTTAACTGATTATCTTGTTGGCCGCTCACAAACAGTTATGATCGATAATAGTCTATCTGACCCAATTCCCGTAATATCAGGTATACCTCAAGGATCATCTTTAGGCCCGTTGTTATTCTTGTTGTACATCGACTCTGTTAGAGAAGCTATCCCCGATTCTATCAAATTTTGCTTATTCGCCGATGATATAAAGATAATGGGACGCGCTACCTCTTGTAATTATATCCAACTAGCTTTGAATCGTATAACCGATTGGTGCCTAGAGTGGAATTTGTCCCTATCCATATCTAAGTGTAATGTACTTCATCTCGGATCATCCAATTCTCGCAGCGTCTATTACATGAACAGTCAACCTCTAGTAGTTGGTAGAGTTGCCAAAGATCTTGGTGTAATCATATGTGATCGTTTCTCTTATCGTAATCATGTTGAAGACAAATGTAAAAAAGGCTCTGCTCTTGTTAACATGGTGTTAAAAGCCTTCAAGTCACCATGTCCGCCTCTTTTAACTTCAGCTTTTAAAATTTATGTCAGACCTGTTCTTGAATACGCTAGTGAGTTATGGAATCCCTCATCCCCCGGCTTAGTAAAATCTATTGAAAAAGTTCAGCGGTCGTTTACGAGAAGAATCCTAGCAAGATCTGGCCATTCCAGACTTCCCTATTCACAAAGAATCTCCATGTTAGGCCTAGAAACTCTTGAATATCGTCGTGCTATATCTGACCTTTTATTTATTCATAAATGTGTCCACAAAAAATGTGAACTTGAAACTATGAACTTGTTTCAGTTGTCTGCAGTACAGAGATTTTCTCGCCATTCTCATGAGCTCAGGCTAAAAACACCTCATAATATTAGCAAATGTTCTTTTTCTACATGTGTTTCTCGCCAGCTATCAGTATGGAATTCATTACCTTTTGAGATCGTCAGTACACCTAATACTGCTAGTTTCAAAAAACAATTATTATCTCTGCCTACTGAAAAGATATTACCTAAACCTTTCGTTCATGACTAATATAATTGTCGATTTTAAGTATATCACCCTCCCCCCCCTTTTTCATCTATACCGCAACCCCTAAACACCGCCACTTAGAAGAAAGTCCATGCATTTAACTTTGTTCTTGTTTGTGTTTTCATGATATCTCATGTGCTTGGAATAAAGAAATGAAAATGAAATTCAAGATTTAGCATTGCGAAAACCCACTGGATAGGCACTTTTGAAAACCCACTGGATAGGCACTTTTGAAAACCCACTGGATAGGCACTTTTGAAAACCCACTGGATAGGCACTTTTGAAAACCCACTGGATAGGCACTTTTGAAAACCCACTGGATAGGCACTTTTGAAATGCATTCTCCGTGCGTCCATTAAACTATACTTAGTGTCAATCACGCTTCAACGGCTTCTAACTTTGTAAGCGAGATAATCTTTGTACACACAAAAAATAGGTGTGGAAAATGACACATATACATTTGAAAGTATGACTATTCATAAATAATCTTAAACATTTATCATCTTAAACAGGCGTCACTGCCTGTAAATAGTGTAACTTAGAATTTGAAGATATGACTATTCATACTTGAAAAGTTTTTTTAAAAAATATGAATAGGCGTGAATATAAGTAAGAATATTAATAAATTATAAGTATGAATAGTCATGGTTCCATGACATCTTGTAGAGCGACACCTTGCACCGCGCACTTTGCAGAGCGACACCTTGCAGAGTTACACCTTGCAGAGCGACACCTTGCACCGCGCACTTTGCAGAGCGACACCTTGCAGAGTGACACCTTGCAGGGCGACACCTTGCAGAGCGACACTTTGCAGAGCGACACCATGCAGAGCGACTTTCTTGGCCTTTAACAAAGTGTCCACCCTACGGCCTGGCTCAATTAATTAGTATTCTTTTTTCTTTCTCTTTTTTATTTTTGTCTCTTTCTTTTTTTTAACTTGTTCTCTTTCTTTCTTTTTCTCTTTCTTTTTCTTTCTCTTTCTTTTCTTTTCCTTTTTTAAAAAAATTATCTTTATAAATTTTGGGGAAAGGAAATGGGGGAGGGGGAGGGGGGGTTTACCTAAGCAGGGAAGGGAGGGGGGGCCCTAAAGGGGGAAGGGGGGGAGGAAGAGGGCCCTACCTAAGCAAAGGCGGGGGGTAGGGGCCCTAGGGGGAGGAGGGAGGGAGAAGGGGGCCCTAAAGGGGGGAAGGGGGGCCCTAAGGAGAAAGGGGGGGAAGGGAGTTTTCATGAATAAAATCTCTTCCTGATAAAAAAATCTTTGGACGGCTAAAGTAGATTAAAGCCAATTTTTAACTAAGCCTAAGCGTTTTTAATGTAAAAATAATTTTCTGATGTAAAAATAAAAATTTATAAAAATAATTTATAAAAAAAGGAAAAGAAAAGTAAGAGAAAGAAAAAAGAAAGTAAGAGAAGAAGTAAGAAAAAAGAAAGAGAAAAAATAAAAAAAGAGATAGAAAAAAGAATACTAATTAATTGAGCCAGGCCGTAGGGTGTACACTTTGTTAAAGGCCAAGAAAGTCGCTCTGCAAGGTGTCGCTCTGCAAAGTGTCCGATGCAAGGTGTCGCTCTGCAAAGTGACCGGTGCAAGGTGTTGCTCTGCAAGGTGTCGATCTGCAAGGTGTCGTGTTACCATAGTCATACTTGCAAATGTATATGTGTCATTTTCCATACTTAATTTTTTAAAATTTTTTTGAGCTTACAGACAAACTATCACAGTTTTTAGTATGGCGATACTTTGTATCCGCGACACTTTGCACCGCGACATTTTTTAATTTTTCAGTAAAATTTCACTGTTTTTTCTCTCTCAGGCACAGGTAAAGATTACGATAACGAAGCCGTACGGCTCAAAAACGAGATCGGATAAAAACATTTCTCACACCAATTTTGTTGACTTGATCGTGTGTACAAAGTGTCGTATACAAAGTTTCGCGGGTACAAAGTATCGGTGATCCTAGTTTTTTCTAGTTCTCTCATAATACCTGCTCACTATCACTTTTGACGGAAGACTATACAAAATACCAAAAAATCTCAGAAAGCTTTATTCAATACGATTATAAAGGAATTAATTTATTGATTTTATTTAATTGGAAAAAGAGGTTGAGCTTTATCCCAAGCCGTGCTACGTCTGACTTCCTAGGTAGAGTGCAGCGTGTAGTGTCAGACAGTATTTTTTCTCAATTTGTCTGCAGTCTCTTCTTACTAACTTTCTCTAATTTTTCTCTGCTTGTCAGGTCTCATTTCACGCTTTCTTGATTCAGTGTGCAGCGCCAGACAGTACAGAATATAATTCACTCAGACAATTAATTCCCAAACTCAGAAAAAAATTCTTTTTTTTTTCTGCTGAGGCTTAGGCAGGGGCTTAGGAACGAGACAGTAAAAAAGTGAGAGACGCAGACCGGCGTGAGGTTAAACTGATCCGAAAAAGCGTAGCATATTTGTGAAGAGTAATGGAGCGAGCGTTTGAATTCAACTTTTCACTTTGTCAAAGTAATCTCGTTGAACGCTCCAATGTCTCACCACGAATTGCCGTGAGAAGGAAAATGGACTACGGTTTTTTTATATAATAACTTTTACAGTTTGTCGTAATTTTGAAAGAATATAAAAATATCGTAGATCTCGCTTCTAGAGTCATAGAAGGAACAAACCTTCCGGTTGCAATTGTCTCCATTACCAACAGTGAGACTTTCTGGCAGCATCTTCTGAAACTCCCTCATTGAAGTTGTAACACAATGAAATTGTTTTCTCGCTGTTAAATTTAAATAAATAGACTTTTGCAATAGACAAATCTCATAAACTTCGTTTTGAAGTCCCTCAATTGTAAAACTTGTATTGGTTTTTCAAAGAATGCATACACACCGCTCCACCGTAACTATATCTCTCCATCTCTTTATATAAAGAAGCCCACGCTTCTCATTTCCCTTTTACTGCAAAGATTATTGAATTCTTGCCATTCTCCCTGTGCGTGGAATATATAAATGAATGAATGAAATGAAGGCATTTCCCTTCTCACGGCAATTCGTGGTGAGACATTAGAGCGTTCATTGAGAACACTTGGCAGAGATTACGTTGAAAAAGTGAAAAGTTTAATTCTAACGCTCCATAAGAAATCACTTGCTTTCTCTCTGTGAACATCGAAAATGTTTAAGGAAAGTTTTTTCTCCTGCTTCTTCTTTTTTCAAAGTTTTCAATACTCTTTCTTCTTCTAACATAACATGTGTTGTTGATTTCGTTCCAATCGCGCTAATCTTCAGCTTTTTTCTCGTTTTTTAAAAACATCTAATCCCTTCTATTCTATTTTCTCTGCTTTCTTTAAGTGCATTTCCTTTCTGGAACTTTTCGCACGTCTGCCCACACATGAAAAAATTTTTTTTAACCGATCTGAAAAGCTTCCGAAATGCACGGCAGTACCCACAATTTTTTTCACAAAAAAGGAACACTTCTTATTCTTACGAAAGAAAATATTGGTTTCGGAACAGCGTTTTTTTGGTTTCCGGTCAAAATGTTCTTCTCTGTTGTTCTGCATGTTACTAAAGCCTGCCTGTTTCAAGAGCCTCTCAAGGCACTCGCTCGTTCTCAGCGGCCTTGAACGAGAATCCGAACACTTGACGAGCGCTCTCGACGCTATTCGAGATATTCTCCCTCTTCTGAGTCTTCAGACGAGAAGTTGAAGCATTCATAACGGAAAGATTACACTGAAATTTTTGCTTCGTTGATTCTTGTTAATCTCGACATCTCTTTTGAAGTCTTGCCATGTCGGCGGGGGAAGAGCCGGTCCCTGATCGTATTTCCTTGACGAACTCTTCTTCATCACTGGAAATTTCCATGAACGCTCCCTCATCCGCCTACTCCGCTACCGTATCCATCACTTCGCATCCCGATACGGCGGATTCTGGCACTACCCGAACTTCGCCCGCGCCAACCTTGCAGCCAGCTTTTGGCAGACCACGGCCGCCTTTTGGCCCCAATACTTCGATGTCAATGTCCTCAGACTTTTCTGAGTCCGATTCAGCTGAAACTGTTTTCGGTCCTTCTGCTATACTTGGAGGATCCATCGATGTTTCCAAAATCATGGTCAACGAACCTTCGATGACTGGCAGCGTGACGTCGTCCATTTCAGTGCCCGCTGAGGGAATCTCCGCTGGGGTAATAACAATCACTCGAGCGGGGGTTGATGTGGAAGAATGGCAGAAGGTGGAGTACGTACCTCTGGAGAAGAACGAGGAAAAGATTGAGAAAGAGCTGTTAGTTTGTACAACCTATTATCGTTCAAGTAAAACAAGTTTTTTTTTGGGAAATTATTAGTCCACATAATGTGTTTTTTTAATCCGAGTTTCGAGCGATTTCCTTGCGTATTTTCATGTGCTTTCAAAAAAAACCAATTACCCGTATTTTTGTTTGTCTGTAATTCTCTTTAAACTGATAGAGAGGAATTTTGGAAAACTAGCCGTGCAAAGAGGAGAATTTATAAGAAGAATAGGCTACTCTTGAATTTGCCCTGATGAAAAAAGAAATGAACTGAGAAATGCTTTATACTTTATAACATTAGTGTGATGTTTCATGAGATTAGTGTAATGTTTTCAACAAAAAATTCGTGTAAAAAATCAACTCCAAAAAAAAAACGAAAATCAACTCCAAAACGAAAATTCCACTATAAAAATTGTTATGAATGGTTTTCACTGTGTTTAAACAAGAAACCTGCTAAGAAAAGTACCAAAGTCTGTTTCGCCCCTGCTCAGACAGACTTTGATGCTCTCTGGGTGGGGCTCATCAGTGAGTGCCCAGAGAGTACAAGAAACCTGCTAAGAAAAGTACCAAAGTCTGTTTCGCCCCTGATCAGACAGGCTTTGGTGCTCTCTGGGTGGGGCTCATCAGTGAGTGCCCAGAGAGTACAAGAAACCTGCTAAGAAATGTACCAAAGTCTGTTTCGCCCCTGCTCAGACAGACTTTGGTGCTCTCTGGATGGGGCTCATCAGTGAGTGCCCAGAGAGTACAAGAAACCTGCTAAGAAAAGTACCAAAGTCTGTTTCGCCCCTGCTCAGACAGACTTTGGTGCTCTCTGGGTGGGGCTCATCAGTGAGTGCCCAGAGAGTACAAGAAACCTGCTAAGAAAAGTACCAAAGTCTGTTTCGCCCCTGCTCAGACAGACTTTGGTGCTCTCTGGGTGGGGCTCATCAGTGAGTGCCCAGAGAGTACAAGAAACCTGCTAAGAAAAGTACCAAAGTCTGTTTCGCCCCTGCTCAGACAGACTTTGGTGCTCTCTGGGTGGGGCTCATCAGTGAGTGCTCAGAGAGAGAGAGTATGTAATAAATGAATGTAATGAAAAATAAAATTACAAAAAATGTTAAAAACTAACTTGTAAGTTAGTTCCCCTCCCTGGGGAACTCTCGTTGCTGTGTACAACGGACGAGAGTAGCTCTCTTTATTAACAACTCAATTCCAACACAATCGAAACTAACGGAACACCCAAATGAATCAAGGAAATGAACAATATGGCTGGCCAGCCGAAGTGCGCGAGAGGTACGCAAAAAATAACATTAAAGGGAAACATCAAAAAGGAGACATCAAAAGAAATATACGAATTATAGAGGCATAAAAAGAAACATACAATTGTATATCACTACATTATAAAGGCATAAGCAATTATTGGGCTGGTCTCCTTACATGCCCCCCCCCTCCAGACTCGTCGTCCTCGACGAGTTGGGTGCCTTCTTCATCCACGCAGAGTACGGTCCGTACTGTAGTCTGGAGATCTCTCCAGCTGTTGCCGTCTTTTAGGGAACGGGTTTCCTTTCTCCGTGGGCAGTCTCACGAGGATCCTCTCTCTTTCCATCGGGTACTGCTTCTTTTCCATCTTAAGCAAGTTTTCGTTATTCTTTTTCTTTTTCCTTTTCTTTTTAGTATTTCTCCATGTTACTCGCACTCTTCCGTTCAACTTTTCATGGTATTCTTCTAGTTCCCCAAACTTTTCTTTTCTTTCACTAGCATGGTCGTCAATTGGCTTCAGATCACTTCTAGCAAAGGTCTTTTTCGTATTCTTCCCGGTTTCTGTGAGGACTGCCATATTTTCTGCACAAACAAAATTTGGAATTACCTTGTCTGCTTCTTTTTCGGCGAATTCCTTCTGTCTTTCACTTTCCTCCAATTGTTCCTGTAACGAGTTTAATTTCTTTTTCATCCGCAGAATTGTGCTCTCAAGTTCCTTGATTTTCTGAGCTTCCCTGTCCTTCTCGACCTTCTCTCTTGCTGTTTTCTCTTTTTCTTCAGTCAACAGCTGATCAAACTTCTCCTCCATTTTTTTATTTTACCCACTGCAAACTTTAGCTGCACGTCTTTTTTCTCCTGGACGTCTTTTTCCTCCTCTTTTGTTGCAATAACCTCTTGGTATTTCAGAACTACTTTCTTGCACAGCTCACTTTTCGTCTCTGCCTTTCTTTCAATCGCTTCGAGTACTTCCATGTCTATGTCTTGTCTCTCGTATGTCTCTGGTGTCTTTTC
The DNA here is from genome assembly GCA_964056735.1 of Allodiplogaster pararmata. Lineage (NCBI taxonomy): Eukaryota > Metazoa > Nematoda > Chromadorea > Rhabditida > Diplogasteridae > Allodiplogaster > Allodiplogaster pararmata. The sequence continues at coordinate 36,508,909 of OZ057405.1, forward strand.
TACCAAGTGGGCATCCAGCCATACTGGCTCTTTTCCTTCCCCAATCACTTCATCTCTCTTCAATATCATTGGCATTTCCGTAGCGTTATTCACTCTCACTCTCAACTGGCCTTCATCCTCTTCCATTACGCCTGGCCCTATTCCTTTCTTGTCTGTCCAGAGCATCATCTTTCCCGAACTGTTAGGCACATTAACTACGACGTCTCTTTCCTCTCCGGGAGCAATGCACACTCTCTTCGCAATGCTTACTGGCTTGCACTCTTTTTCTGTTTCTCTCCATTTCTCCCATATCCGGCTCGCGTTCTGACCCAACAGTATGTAGTCTTCTTTATGTAGAGTCCACCACAAACACACCAATCATCGACTGTTCTGTTCCTTCCATTTTGACCGACAACTCTGTCTTACCTAATATTTCTATCGGTCTGCCTATTGCATCATTCATTATCTCTCGCGCTTCCCGCCATTCAAGTTTCTCTCTTCCTCTTCTCACTATATTTTCCATTATCTTTCTCGGGATGACCGTCGACTCTGCTCCAGTGTCTATCACCACTGTGCATTTGACCCCGTTGAACTCTGCCTGTGCTTTCCAGAGCGTTCCGAAATATGGTACCTTTCCCGTACTCTCATCTTTCTCTCGCAACTCTATTTTCCTCGTTGCGGCATTTCTGATTTGTTCTCCGCTGTTCGGGCATACCCCGCTATAGTGACCCTCTTCTTGACACTTGTAACATCTTATTACTCTATCATGATTCCACGTTCTTCCTATTTCTCTTGGATTGGTTTGTGTCGGAACAAAGTGAGGCGCACCTGGATTTAGTGACTTATTGACAGTCTCGGCCAGGATTCTTTGTTCTACCGTTCTGTTTCCATATCTCCCTTCTGTAAAACTATGTTCCCTTCCGTTTCTATGCCACCCTAGATTGACTGGTCTTATCGTAAGATTGTCCACCCTTTCTCTCATGATTATTTTTCTTCTTTCCAAGGTTTCTAATTTCTGCGCTTCCCCTCTCAACTTTTCATACTTCTCGTAACTCTCCGTCTCGTCTAGAACTTTGAAGAGTTGCACTTGGTGCTCAAAGTTGGGCAACGCGTTCACCAATTTCCCTGCCCTAATTTCTGACAACATTTCTGGGGACGCTTCCGGATAAGCCTCGGAGGTTAAGGACTCTAGATGACAACAAAACTGGACGACCGTTTCTTTCTCTCTTTTGACTATCTTATCCAACTGCCTCTGTGCGTCATACTTTTTCAACGTCTGATCCCCTTTGAATCTGTCCGCCATTTTTTGTACGATCCCTCGGTAGAAACCATTCTTTATCTCTTGAGGGAGGGTTTCGAAAATGCGTAATGCGTCTCCTTCCAAGTGTTTTCTGAATATTGTGATCAGTTGATCTTCACTTACTAGTTGCCCGTATTTCATGTCGATTCTTTCCACGAATTCCCGAAATTCCTTAGCACCGCCTCTGCCCGAGAAAGGTTGAATGCTTGGTAGGGCCATAGATGCTATGACTGAGCTCAACCCATTTATTGTATCTCTTTCTTCTCTCTTTCTCCTTTGATTCTCACCAAACTCGGAAGAATTTCTCGAACTCATACCTGTGATTTGGTGGGCGTCCTGCTGATCTCGTTCCTCTGAGTTCTGCAATTGCACGTATGACTCTCTTTTCTTCGAATTTTCCACTCTTCTTATCCCCTGTTCAACTTCAAGTCTTTCTCCATGTTTCTCGTACTGACCTTTTATTTCTTTGAGCTGCTCCTCGGTCCTTTTCTTGTATGCTTCGAGTTTGGCCTCTAGCGCTCTCACGGTAGTCTGAGAATGATCCTGCAGCATTTTGTCTTCTTTCAACTTCCACTGCATGTTCTTCTCCCAGTTGTCACAACTTTTTCCCCAGTCTTTACACTATTCACATAATTGAATCGCCATCTCCGCCATTTTTCTTTTACTTATCTTTGTATCTGTTGCCGCTTCTTCAATTTCTTCTATTCGTCCCTCTATTTTCTTCATAAATTCTTCAATTGGCTCACCTCTCTTTCCTTCGGTTTTTCGTCCTTCGTGAGACCGAGCGGGTCCTTTTCCGAGAAAATTTTGTGCATAAGGGGAATGTCCTCATTCATGTGCTCGACTGACATAGCTGCAATTGATCAGTTTTCACAACAAACTTTCTTAAATCGTCAATACGGCGAGCAATGCGCATGCAACTACGACGCGAACACGAGCAATGAGCGAACAACCGAAGGATGCTTCAATCGTCTCTTTTCGTCCTTTCCAAAAGCTCTACCAGCTCGACTTCAACCTCTCGCTCGAACGCAACGCTCGACCGCGTCGCTCTTTCAAAAGGGCACTTCCACTACAACAGAGCACGATAGCTTTGGGCTCACTTTCGAAATGTCGAAAGTCACAAGAGCCTCTTTTTCAAAATGTCGAAAAGTCCTTTTTCTCGAAAATCACGAAATGTCGAACAATCACGAAAATCACGAATAAATGCGTCTCTAAGAAAAACTTATCCTCAAAGTTCGACTGGTTCGGCCCCCATGTAAGTTAGTTCCCCTCCCTGGGGAACTCTCGTTGCTGTGTACAACGGACGAGAGTAGCTCTCTTTATTAACAACTCAATTCCAACACAATCGAAACTAACGGAACACCCAACTGAATCAAGGAAATGAACAATATAGCTGGCCAGCCGAAGTGCGCGAGAGGTACGCAAAAAAAAAAATTAAAGGGAAACATCAAAAAGGAGACATCAAAAGAAATATACGAATTATAGAGGCATAAAAAGAAACATACAATTGTAGATCACTACATTATAAAGGCATAAGCAATAATTGGGCTGGTCTCCTTACAAATTAACTAACTAACGAAAATTAAATCAAAACATGTAAATAATGAGTTAAAAAACTAACAAACTAACTATCGAGTACTAAATCAAAACATGTAAAATAAGGGAAAATGAAAGCTAAGTAAAATGAAAGCTAAACATGTTAGTGAGGCGCAAAAATAGAGATTTGGAAGTAGATCATTAGTTGTTAGTGAGTGAAATGTTGAAATAAGATATGAGATTATGTAGTGACCTGTGTAAGAAAAGAAGAAATATTGACATGTGTGAGAACATGTGTAATAAGTGGACAGGAGATTTTTTTACATGTGTGAGAAGAAGAGTATGTAGCTAGGGTTGGAATGGGATAATGCCGAAATGCAGCAGCAATTGTGACTCGTAAGCCATTTTTCTGATGTCGCAAAACTTTGATGTTGCAGGCGAACGCAGAGACTGATTGATGCGGCGAAACAAACTCGAGAGCTTATGGAACTCCTGAATGCTAGCGATGATGTACTTGGCATCACTAACTGCTGCAAAATAATGACCCCTGAATCTAGCCAATCACTGGACAAATCGGGCATGAATGACTTTTTCTCTCCAAAAAACAATTCAGAAACGAACGAAACATCTTTGAGCAAGCAGATCGAGGTGGAATATCAGAATCAGAATCAAGATAATGGTCTGATTTCAGAAGTCAAACCATCCTCACCACCCTGCTCCACTCATGATAGGACCTCTGATCAGCCAACAAGCCCCGTCACTGACGTGACCGCGAATGAAATTCCCGTTCAAGTAAGCTCCTGTCCTGAGACCGCATCTAATCAATCAAAAAAACCTGACATTGACCGGAACGCGGATCGAACTTACACTTCATTAAAATTTCGCTCTCCTCCTGAGACCACCATTGATCAATCGAAAAGTCGTATCATTGACGTGAACGCGGATGGAACTTTCGTTCCAATCGAATTTTGCTCACCTCCTGATACCGCCATTGATCAATCAATTGAACCTGTTTCCGACGCCAACGCGGATCAAACTTCAATTCCAATTGAATTCTGCTCCGCTCCTGATACCGCAACAGATCACTCGAAGAGTCCTGTCGTCGACGCGAACGCGGATGGAACATCTATTCCAATCGAATTTCGTTCCCCTCTTGATACCGCAACTGATCAGTCGAAGAGCCCGGTTGTTGACGCGAACGTGGATGGAACTTCCATTCCAATCGAATTCTGCTCCGCAACTAAAACTGCCAGTGATTATTCAAAGAAACCTGTTATCGACACCGGCGCAGATGGAACATCCATTCCAATCGAATTTTGTTCCAATCCTGATACCGCAGCTGAACTTTCGAAGAGCCCGGTTGTTGACGCGAACGCGGATGGAACTTCCATTCCAATCGAATTCTGCTCCACAACTAAAACCGCCACTGATTATTCAAAGAAACCTGTTATCGACACCGGCGCAGATGGAACATCCATTCCAATCGAATTTTGTTCCAATCCTGATACCGCAGCTGATCTTTCGAAGAACCCGGTTGTTGACGCGAACGCGAATGCAACTTCTATTCCAATCGAGTTCTGCTCCGTGAGTGATACCGTAACTAATCAGTCGAAGAGCCCGGCTGTTGACGAGAACGCGGATGAAACTTCCATACCAATCCAATTTTGCTCCGCAACTGATTATTCAGAGAAACCTGTTATCGACGCCAACACAGATGGACCTTCCATTCCAATCGACTTTTGTTCCACTCCTGATACCGCAACTGATCAGTCGAAGAGCCCCGTTATCGACGCAAACTCGGATGAACCTTACATCCCAATCGAATTATGCTCCGTTTCTGATTCAAAAAAGAATAAGGATTCTCCGACAATCGAAACGCTTAAACCAGTCTCTTTTGATTCTGCATTCCAATTCTCTACAGTCAATCAAGACGGAGAAACTGCTGGACAACAAGCACCTGTTTTCGACTCGGACCTCCCCGAATGGTCCGCGAAAAGAAAGATTTCGATAATATCAACTCGGAAAGACGCTGAGAAAACGGAGGAACAGCCTTCGTGGCTCAACGAAAGTGTTACAGTAACTTCAAAATTTTTCGATCCTTCGGTAAAACATTTAGACGGATCCCCAGAAAAAGCCTCATCTTCTTCACCAGAGTCTCTACCCAAAGCTCCAGAGTCAGAGACGAAACAACCCGAAGGAGAAGCTACATCTAATATCTCGTTTGTACAAACCTCGGAAGCCTCATCACTATTTGAAGCAGATGAGTTTCCTGCTGAGCCACAACAGGTAACGTCGGACTCCACACAGTGTTTGGCAGCTACGCGTTCCTCATCCGTTCCTCCAACCCCAACAAAGACCAACACTCCTTCTAAACTCCCAGGTCTCGAAATAGCCTCGTCGCTAACTGGTACACCTGCGCCCTCCTCGCCTCCTGCAGACGCTCGATCTGCAGCGCCGTCTCCTTCCGAAGTCACACGAGCCTTGTCAACCCCACCACCTTCAGAGCCTGGTTTTGTGCTAGATTCAACGCCAGCGCTTTCTTCTCCTGGGATGAAAGGGAATTCGCCCGAACTAGTCGATGAAGCTCTCCAGCTCAAGACTATTGAAGAGAAGAATTTGCAGAAAACCACCACGAAAAGTCAGCAGAACTGGTTGGAGACTAGACTTTCAGGGGATTTAACTGCCCTCGGGCAGACTAAATTCCCTGACGGCTCAAAGAACAACGAATACACCAATGTGAAGGCTTCGTCGAACGCAGAATCTGAATCTGTTACAATGTCAGCAGCCGCCAATGCTAATGATGAAAAGCTCGTCACCTCATCGGCCGCCTCTTCGGCTTCAGTTGAACAGGCAAGCGAGAAAGATTCTTCTAAGATTACTACTAAGAGCGAAACGTTTGATGCACTCGAGACTCACACGACTAACAACACAGAAACGATTTGCTCGCACCAAAGAAACAATACAACCAAGTCAGTGTATGACATCACAGCCGAGACCTTGACACCAATGATTATTGCGGAAGCCATCACATCTGCATCAGAGAGCTTCAAGAACTGGAGAGATTTCAGCGCGGAACTAGGCATGAAAACGAATTTGCCCCCGCCACTCGATGTTCAAAATGTTGACAATGTTCCCCAAGAATTGAAGAACCAGGAAAAAATTGAAATCGCTCACCCGGAAACTAATGAGTTCAAATCAAGTGATAAGCCTCTCCCGAATAACGAAAAAAGTCTTCAATACATTGAAAAAAAGACTTCAGAAGAAGACCCTGTCTTTCAAACTTCTGATATACTCTCTACATCGATTTCCGCATCTTCGCACGAAGTAGCGATTAAGAAGGAAAGCGATGAGAGTGAGCGTAGCTTTGAGGAGAATGAAGCGGAAAATATCATCACGGAAACTGTAAGCACTGTCTCGACAACCGAAGATTCATTTTCTAAAACGCAAGTTGAAGGTGGAACCTCTGATGCAAAATTACTAAAATTTGAGCACATTTCTGACAAGGTTGGTTCAGTAGACATTGAATCAAAATCAGGAGTTAATGTGGTCATCACTGATGCTTCAACATCGAAGTTCCTGAAAATTGGAGAGCCTCCAACACAACATCAATGGTTCCCTGACCAGCCGTTGAATCCACCGGAAGGTCCAGACCAGTTGAGTAAGCTGGAGCCGCATACTGTTAACATGTCCCAGACTTTCTCATTTGCGCCTCCTTCTTCTGAAGAAACAGTTGATAAAATTAAATCTACTCTCACTTCAATAGTCGAGCTGAACAAGTTGGAACAATACGCACTTTCTTCGCATTCTGTTCTACCAGAGGGAGGTTCCTTACAAACAACAGCAGCACAATATGCGTCAGATCACTCGGGTGAAAGAGACTCAACCGAATCCCGGAGCGACTCTACTATTATCAATGCTTCTTATCAGAGAACATATGCGGATATTCCTTCCTCTGACAGAAAGGGAGAGAACCTAATTACATCCGATGCTCGGGCAAGAACTACTTCACCGAAACCTTGGGGCTGGATAGAAACTCCCGAATCGTCTCTTCAGACGTCGTTTTCAACAGAGAAGCTACCCAGTGAACCAAAATTTAATGAAAAATTTGTAAAAGGGCCAAATACTGACCTAGAACGAGAGAATTCACCGAAACCCTGGGGTTGGATTGAAGCGCCTGAAGTTTCAAAGCAAACATCAGATACACCTCAGACCGACATAAATCAACCAGGAAACCGGGAAGAAGTACAAAACATCAAATCTGGTTACGAAAAAAATGCATCAACCAAACCTGGGGATTGGATCGATACATCTTCAACATCTTCTTCAGAAAACAAAGCTAACATTTTAAATGAGAATCATGCGCTATCTACATTTTCCGTAGGTTTGTCAAACACGATAAATCTGGAAAGGGAAAGCGCGAAGCCATGGGGATGGATTGAGCCTTCCGCAACTTCGTTAAAGGGCAATACTGCTCCCTTGAAAGAAGCGGAGGTACACATGTCTAGTAAGCCTACCGAAAGCAGCTCAGTATCGCAGATAACGCCAATTGACGCTTCAATTTCAGCCCCTCATGACAGTTTTACTTCAGCTCCCTCAGCAACGACATCGATGGACAGCCCACGGAGTCCGAAGCCATGGGGATGGGTTGAAGAACCATGGCAAAAGCCAGCGCCTCACCTTCCCCCCACATCACCCCATACACCGCCTCCTATCTCGACACTGACTAAACAAGAAATCAAGAGTAGTGGAGAAGAAGAGGGTGAACAGACTTCGGGAAGACATAGCTCCGAGTCAAACGCAAGCGAACCCAATTGGAAACTCTCCTCTCTGAGCACTGCTGTTTCCAGTGCTCTCTTCCAAACAGCTGACATTGTTGACTCGTTAGCTTCTCTTGAAACCAAGCAATCGGAAGTGATGAAAACGACTTTGGATCAAAAGGGTAACTTAAAGAAGCCCGAACAGCTGAAGGAGCCTGACAGTCCACTAGAAGATGTAGAGAAACCTAAAAATTTTGTTCAGTCAACTGACCCGATTAAATTAGGAGTTTCAGACAAGCTATCAGGTTTTAACGACTCGAATAAGACAGTTAAGCAGCAACATCTGGAACAATCAAAAGAATCAGGTGAGGTACCAGAGCTGAATGAATCGAAAAAGGCAGACCGTCTAACAGGTATGGCCGAATCAGAAGACTCACATGAGCTATCAGATTCGGATAAGCTGAATAAGTCAGATGAAATGCCAGATCTGAATATAACGAAAGAGTCAAATCAATTAAAATATCAAAACCAGTATAATCAGTCAGAAAAAATACCAGATGGAGATTCCAAAAAAACTACGGATGTTTCTCTTTTCGCAACTGCTGCTTCTAATGAGCCGCTACCGTTAGGAAAACCAAGACAAGAAAGCTTGCCGGACGATGGAATCGTATGGATAACGGAGCAGCCAAACGAACCATCAGCTTATCTATCAAAGAATAACGAAACCACTTTCCCTGTGAATGTTCTATGGCAAGAACCACGAACGAGTGAGAAATATGCTGGGCAGAATGTCACTACCGCTGCTGGGATTGAAAAACCAAATCTCTCAAGAATAAATGAATCGGAGCCTGCTACAGAACCAAGTGATGAGGCAGGATCAGGAATTTCTGGACGCACAGCGAAATATCAAGTCGCACCGGTTGACCAAGCAAGTTCTCCATCACAAAGTCCCGATTTGACTAATATTCGGTGTTCCGCCTCTTCTCCTGCTTCACTAACCAACACAGCTCACCTTAACCAGAGCCAAAAAATCACTGGCGTCGTCCAGCCCTCCCAAGACCTTCATTCCTCTCAGATTATCTCAACAACAGAGATGTCCGATGAAATCGTTTGGATTACCGAAAAAGCTGAGTTAGATACCGACTCTGCTAAGACTAAGCCACCACTAGAGCGCGCTGAGTCCGGCAGGTCCGAGGTGGGCGACTCCACTGCGACAGAACCCACCATCAGAGCAGCAACGCCTGGTAGAAATGTCAGTTTCACGTCTTCCGCTTTTCCCTAGCAAGTTCCCAACCAGTATAGCAAAACGCTCTTTTTTTTAGATTCGTTCTATGAACTATTCGCTCGGGAATTCAGATCCACAGAGTTTTCTGGTCTACAGTATACAATTTCTTTACTCAAGTGTTTTCTTTGTGTTGTTTATAAAAAATTTTCTAGTTATTTTGCAAAGAAAAAACTAGATGAAGTGTACAGTTTACATTAGTAAACTGTTCGAGCTATTGATTTATTAATTTTATTAATACATTTTATTTTTTATTATTAATACATTTTATTAATACAAACAATACATTATTTATTTTATACAACTTTCGCACTCGAATCAAAGCCTCAAGATAAAAAATTAATTTTCTTCTTAAAATCGTAGTTAATTCTTCAAAGTTACAGTCTCAGATAATAAGCGTGGAGGACGATCTTACGAATGGCGTGTTGGAAACCGACAAAGGAATTAAGGTTTTCGCTTTAGAAACTCTCGAATCCAGAGATGAAACGACGATGAGAATGTCTGGGCAAAATTACATCGTTTTTTTTCTTCAAAAAAGCATTCTAAAAAATTACAAAAATTACAAACAAAAACAAAAAAGGTATTTCACAGATCTTGTAAAAAGTGGGGAGTCCTTGGGTTGCATAATGGTAGTTTGTTGTCGTGACTAAACGGGTTTCAAGTTCGACCCTCACTCCGGATAGACACACCCAAACCAAGAGGGTTGAGAAATGTTGGTAGTGCTCTTGCAGAAGTCTGACTCTAATCACTGCTGCATCACACACTATCATTGACCCACTGTGAAACAACTGGTTTTGTTAAAATAGGTCATTCTCACGTCCCAGTAGGGCCTGCTGCGATGCGGTAACCAACGCTAGGAAGATTTCTAAAACTTTATTCACTTGGAGATCATTATACGTGGTAAGTATAGGTGGTAAAAAAACTCGGAAAAACCTAAACATATCACGCATAAAGCAGAAAGCATTCCAGAAAGTTTCAAAAATTTTGAGTTGCATTTTTTCACACTTCAAAATTAATCAAAAAATTGCTCGTAAAATAAGGGATGAACCATTGTTGAATATGTATATTCATACTTTAATAATGAAAAGGTCCGCCGACTATCCTGGGCTGATGGCAAAACTGGTCAGGAAGTGGATAAGGAGAACGAGCGACCGAGCGAGGAGGAGACTCCCTTCAACATTGATGAGTCTGTTACTAGTGTTTTCTTCTAGAAGGCCTAAGTTTATTTTTGGAGCGTAGAGGAGAAGCGAGCGATCCACTTGTACCTTACCAACATGAACTCGTATTGCGTTCAAAAGCAGCTCATATAAATGTTAAATATCTTAGAAGAGAGTCCCACCATGGAAAAAAATTATTTGCACCACCAAGAGAAAAATTAAATTTAATTTTATAACCTGTGCTCAAAAAAAATAGCTGCCAGCTGGAGTTTGAATTACAAGGGTAACAACAGGCGGTAGAAATATATTTCACAGCCTTGTTTCTTTTTTTTGTTGAAAAATCACCCTTATTTCTAATAACTTTAATCAGAAATCTTAACACGAATCTTTTGAAAAGTCATATTAAAAAGGAAATATTTTAAACAAAACATTTAAAACAAATCGTCATCCGAGAATTCTCACAAAGAGTTTCAAAAAGAGAAGTTAGAGATTCAAAATCATGGAATTTTTTTCTCCAAAGAAAATAATCTAGTAACAAAAAGAAATCGACAAGTAGACTCATGTGTTTGAGGATTGAAAAAAAATCTAATTATTCTCTTTAAATGAAATACTTTGTCCAGAGAAAAACCAATAACAGGTACGAAAAGCGTCTGAATGAAACAGCAGAGCAAACTAAAAACTTAGTGAATCTCTTATGCGATGCATCCCAGAGGCTCTCCGACAATGCCAGAGGAGCAGCAAACGAGTTTGTGTTTTAGTTTGTTGAACCATAAAGCTCGTTGTAATCAAAATTTCTCTTCTATTTTAGCTAAATTTATCACCCACTTCCATCTCTCTTCTGTTTTAAACGTGAATTCGGGAGTTACGCTCTATTTATGACGCAATCGCTTCATAAGCAGGCGTTACTAAGAGAGCAAGGCATATGAGCCTTTCATATAGCACTATCGCACGGAATAGCAATGTGTTCCCGTGGTATAATGGTAACGCGCGTTTCCGGTTCAAGTCGAGATGACGGTTCGATCCCGCCCGGTGGACTAGATTTTTTCTGTGCGATAGTTCAATCATTTAGCTAAATTGTTTAGTTCTCTAACAAACATCCCGGGTACATACATCTTAGCCCGTTTGAAAAACTACCCATTCGCTCAGGATTTTTTCAACGGAATAATGATTTAAAGCGTGTGTGTCCGACAGGCTATTAATAAACCACGCACTCACGCCCCCTACTAATCCACGCGCGGGAAAATTCTTAACTTCGCCCCATGCGCTTTAGTTAGTTTTTTTCAAGTTTTTCTTGTTTTTTCTGCTTAGGCTGAGGCAAAAGTTTACGCTAACGAGGCCGTACGGCTTAGGCTAACGAGAACGTATCAAAAAACATACATAATAGTGCGTCAAATACTCTTTCCCGCGCAGTGGCGTGTAGTAGTAATGAACGGGCATGGAGGGCGTGAAGGGTGTGAAGGGCTTGAGAGGCTTGGTAGGAGTGAGGGGCGTGAGGGGCATGGTTTAGTAATGGCCGTCCGACATAAACATTTATCGTAACCCATACTTTAGGCTAGTTCAAGCGGAGCGTGATTTCATGCACAACGAAGCCGGTTCTGCACCTCCGAGCGGCACGGAAAAAGTACAATCATAGCCTAGATACAGCAAGCCTAAAATTTTAGGCTTGCTGTATCATAGATACAGCAAGCCTAAAAATATATTTTTTTTAAAATTTGGACTTGAGAGATGTTTTTTTGATTCAGGAAAAAGATCTTTTTCATTAAAGCATTGGAAATGAATAGTTGAACTTTCGTATATTTTTGTTCAGAAGCCTTGTCAAAGGGCAATCCTCAGAGCTGAATAGTTTGAAAAATCTTATGGCTACCGGAGAAGCGTCTTTCGATGAGTTGGCACCGTGTTTGGTGGTATCCTTAGTGGGCTTGGAAATTGAACCAAGTTGTCAGAAAACGACCAAAGGAACAATGGGCAAAAACTTTTTAGAAATCTGATGAACTACGAATTGTTAATCATTGGTATCGTTAGGCAATAAATGAACTTAACCCTCAAAGACTAAGCTTTAAGTTTTTAGACTCCCGATAGTAGTATTGGGAAGGCTTAAGTATCTACCAAGCAGAAGTCATGAAGTATTTTCATGCAGCATGCGCAAAAACTTAAGCGAGAAGGAGCTGAGCAGCTGCAACCGTCCACGGAAAAGCAACGAAAGGAGGTCGGAGTCTCCCAGGAGCCTCCACCATATCTACCTGCAGGGAGGTATTCATTTAAAACCTGTCTATATTCTCAACGCTTAGTTTTCAATGCATAATTCATTCTTCATTCATTCTTTATTCCTTGCGTATAAAATTAAGATGAAATCACACACATAGGAGACCTGTCGCGGGCGCGAGTTCAGTGTAAGTAAGTAAAAATTCACAATGAAAATGAGGCATACGAAATGTTAAATTATAGAGATTAGGGTAAACAAAGTTAATCATAATCACAGGCGAAGTTTCGAGCAGGCAATTATTGCAGTAGAGGGAAGTTTAAAGAGAGCTTCTTTGAATAGTTTAGTGGATGATATTGAAACAATGTGAGAAGCTAAAGAGTTCCAAGAATCAATACAGCGGAAAGCACATGTGCTATAGGAAGCGGTAAGTCTGAATGGGAGAATAATTCTTAACGAATGACACTTTCGGTTGCTATATGGTGAAGGAAGAAACCGGAACAGAGATGAGTGATCAAAATGGAAATGGCTATAAATCGCTTTGTGGAGAAAACATAGGTCAATTATAGCACGTCTTTACTCAAGAGAATCTAGAGATAGAAGCTTTAACCTAGCGGAATATTCAAGCTTGCAGCGACCAGCTCTAACAAGTACTCTTCTAGTGAAATTTCTTTGTATCCGCTCTATGTCATTGATTTGTCCGACCGAGGTAGGGCACCAGATTTCGGAACCGTATTCGAGAAGTGGAAGAATATAAGTTTTATATGCACGGAGTAGAACAGGAATGGAGGAGGTTCTGAGAGAGCGGAAGATGATGTTCATACATTTGTACGCTTTGGAAACGGTAATGTTAATATGATTAGAAAAAAGTGAGTGAGGATGTAAAATGAATACCCAGATCGCGAGCTTCATGTTCGCTAGGAAGAACACTGTTGTTCAGGAGGAATATCTTTCTAGGATTGTTTAAACCACAATGTATAACAAGACATTTGGGAACAGAGATGGTTAAGGCCCATTTCACAGCATAATCGGCAATGTAATCTATGGCTAATTGGAGGAGATAGGGGTCTTTGGAGAAATTTTTTACATCGTCAGCGTAGAGAAAACAATGTACATCAGGTGGTATCAATTCGATGATGTCGTTAATAAAAACGGAAAAAAAGAAGCGGTTCTAGACAGCTACCTTGGGGGACACCTATATCTGTTAATTTCACATCGGAAAATTGTTTGTTAATGCTGACCCTAGCAGAGCGATGTGACAAGAAAGAGGTCACGAGAGATAACAACGAAGAGTGAATACCACAACATTGTAATTTATGAACAAGAAATCTGTGGTCGACAAGGTCGAAAGCTTTGGAAAAGTCTATGAAGCAGATGTCAAACGATTGCTTTCTGGCAATGAGCGAGAGATAAAGTGAATAGGACTCAACAAGGGAAGATACAGTGGAGCGCTTACGACGAAATCCTGATTGATTGTGATGTAGAACATGATTAAATTCTAAATGGTTGTATATAATGTTGTGAATGTATTTCTCAAAAAGTTTGGAAAGAGAATTGACAAGGGTGATGGGGCGAAAGTTGTTAACATCGGATTTGCTGCCTTTCTTATGAATTGGTTTGATGATACCAGTTTTCCAGGCGTTCGGAAAGTATCCTAAGGTTAATGAATTAGAGAATATGATTGAGATTGGAACTGAGAGAGCTTCTCTGCATTTTTTGATGAGAAGGTTCGGTAAAGAGTCAGGAGAGGTATTAATTCTGGGCCTCAAACGATTGATCAGGTTACAAACATCAAAAGGGGTCACAATGGTATCATATTGGATCGGGTGGGGGACTGAAATGGAGGGAAGTGGGCCAGATAGGGGTGGAGAGGAGATGGAGGCGAAAAAGTTAGAGAAGCAATTGACAATTTCACTAGTTGATGTAATGGGGACATTGTTAACAATCAAGGAAGAAATAGCGTTGCTGGACTTCGTACGATTGTTTATGGTACGGTAGAAGAGTTTGAAGTTAGTAGGTAATTCAAAGAATTCTTCGCGTTGACATTCAAATTTTAAAACTTCTCTATGCAGTTTTTTACAAACTTTCATAATCATTGGACGAGATAGAGCATGCTTCTTGGATCTATGTAGGAAACTATACATTCTTCTGATTTTACGAGGATACTTGAGATGTGGTTTCTTAGGAGTTGAATGGGGTACATGCATAGACACGAGAGAGCATAAAGTGTTAGTCAGAAAAGAAACGCATTGATCAATGGTCAAAGTCGAGAAAGCAAGGGTCCAGTCAATTGAGATAAGTGATTCATTCATGGCTTCCCAGTTAGCTTTCCTCCACTGAGGAAGTAAATGTGTAGAAGGACGAGATGAAGGAATATAACAGTCGGTGATAGAGAAGTTTACAGACATGTGATCACTAGTAGAGAAAGGGTGCGAGGTTAAACAATCGGCAATCACATTATGGTTACAAAAAACGTAATCAAGTAAGTTATCATTTCGAGTAGAAGATTTGACGTATTGCGTGAGATGATAATCATTAGTAAATTGCAAAAAGGCATTTGATGAGTGACACTGAGAGAGGGCGCATGAATTGATCCAGTCTACATTCGGAAAATTCAAATCACCACAAATAACGGCGGGAAAAGGAAGTGAGCAGTGAGGGATGAGGTAGTTAATGAATTCTTCAATGCTAGTAAGAACTGAGTTAGGAGATCGGTAACATGCGATGAGTCGAATAGTGGGAAATGGGAGTGAGCACATATCGCTGGTGAAAACATCAATCGCAATACATTCAATAGACTCATGGGAAAAAGAAGAAACAAGTACTGGAGAGATATGAGGCTTAATAAGTATGGCAGATCCTCCACCACGGTTACAATCTGGTCGATCTGCTCTGAAGACAATGTAAGGAAGAGAATCAGTGAGAAGAGAATCAGGTTCATTAGAACTCAGCCAGGTCTCACAGATGGATAGGATATCAGGGGAAGAAATTCGAAGAAAATGATGAAGATCATACAATTTATTTTTAATCGAACGAGCGTTAAATGAAACACATTTAAGCCTAACGGAACTCACGCCCTTTAACCGCTATTTCGATCCTTAGTTCTTTTTCTTGTTGATTGCGGTCTTCTGCTGAGTTAGGGCACTTCTCCTGAGAACTGGCGGAGACGCAGACAAAAGTGCAATGGCTGGCGGAGGAAGAGAATCATTCATAGCAGCAGAGGGAATGGAATGAGAACATAAATGTGGTGGTTGAGGGAATAATGATGAAGGGACTGGAGGAGTAAGGACACTGCGTCTCTTGGGAGGGTGAAAGGTCATGGGCTCCAAATGAGAGTCGATGACTTTGAGCGGTGGTAGTGAACAGTCCGAGGCGATAAGCTTGCAGTCTCTCTCAGCCAGTAACTCAGCTGGAGAGAGATCAGCACGTATGTAGCATCCTCTAGGAACGACCTGTGTTGCACTTCTTATCGATTTGAGAAAAGCATCTCTGGTAGAAGGTTGATCAAATTGTATTTTGATAGGTCGACCTTTAGAGGAGTAGGCCCTTGGTGACCCGAGAGGGTGACGATGATGAGAGACATTTCCCTTTTGGAATGCTTCGAGTAGCACTGGAGATTCCAATTTAGAGAAAATTTCGAGGAGAGTCTTGTTATCGGAGGCGAGTGTTTCTTCCGGAAGCTTGAGTAAGACCGCTCTCTTTGACTTGGAGATTAGCATCTCCTTGTCTCTGATAGAGGCCTCAACCATAGCAGAGTAAATGTGTGGCCGGAGAGAAGCTGGCGAAACAGACTTTTGAACTTGGGAGATGGTTTGTCGCAACTTGTTGATTTCGGCAGTTTGAGCTGAGAGAGCTTGGTGTAGAGGAAACAGAGCTTCCTTGATGACATCTTTCAGAAGAGACTGTACGAAAGAGAGAGGGACGTATTGAATGTCCAGGTCAAGTAGAGAAGGTATCGGTTTTATCGAAGGAGCCATGGAGAGGCCGGCCCGGATGAGAGCGATAGCTCGGATGAGAGCGATAGCTCGGATGAGAGCACTGATTAATTGTTCAATTGTGATCTTCATCCTTTTTTGAGAGAGCACCGTCTTTTTTCATGTTTATACTTATTCAACATCGTCACATCAGAACGTGTCTAACAAATGAATGTATGTTTAAATAATTATAAAAATGTTTCTTGCTTCAAAAACTTAATGCAAATAATTCTAGTAAATACAATGTCTCTCCGAATTGTTTTCTCATTCAATAACCTGTTTTCATTCGAGCCAATAGCAGTATACGAAGATATTTATTTTAATGACAAGGTTCAAACTAAAGTTGAAGACTTCATTTCCAAATTTTTACACCAAAAAGATAGCTAGTGTCATATATAGCTATAGTTATCATAAAAGTCTTACAGCTTGCCGGCAAATGTGGAGAGTGTCACAATATCGGACTCACAGCTCAAGTTTGTCACAGGTGAGCATTTACAGAGAATTATAACTTTAAAAAGAACTTCTTCTTCTTCCTCGCGCTTGTTCCCGCCTCGCGGCAGGGTACGCGCTCCCCTGAGATGCAGGACAGACCTATCCTGGTAGAACCAGTGGCTGCCTGCTAGATCACTGCTAGTGTGATTAGCAGCAGTGGGGAGAGTCAGATTCGTGCATGAGCACTACCAACATTTCTTAACTCCCTTGGTTTGGGTGGATCTGTCCGGGGTGGGAGTCGAACTCGGGACTTTTCGCACAATGGTCTATCACACTACCACTATGCCACGCCCGGACTGTATTTTAATTTCAATGTGTCTGAGATTCTGACTGAAAAGAAGTCCCTCCTACTGTTGTCTTCAATTCCAAATATATTTTCATTGATAAACCAGTTCTTGGTCAAGAACTTTTTGATTCCAATTTTCCAAAATATGGTTTTCTGCCTATCAGAATATGACCAATTGGTTAATCTTATAATTCTGTTAATGTATTTTCGGTTGTGTTGTGCTCTCGACGGGCGCCGTTCTCGTGACGGACCAGGAAGCCGGTCTACTCCTTTTCACTCTTGAGTCCAACGTCTTGAAGAGAGTATCGAACTCTAACTGGAAATGGCCATCCAGTCCCATTCAATTCCGGGAATACATTCTGGTACACCTTTTGAACGTTATCACGCTATACGAAATTTTGCTGAACGGCAATCCGTTACAGGACATTTTGATACACAACATTTCGCTCCCAAAGAAAGCTTTTCAAAGAAAATTGAGTTCGAAAGGAATGTTTTTCAAAATAACTATTTATAAAGTCTGGATTGGATGCGGTGTTGATTGATTTTTAACTCACCAATTTCTGAAGATTTGATAGATTAAATTGTTATTATAAATTTTCACCTAACTAATTAATGAATTAAATAAATTGTAAATACAATTAATGCATAATTTTTTTATAACAATGCTAGTTTAAAAAAAGGGTTGTTTGCTGAATAACAAATTTGAGAATTTTAGACTTAATACCTTGTTGTAATAATGACTCTATCAACCAAAAAAAAAAGTTTCAAAATTTTTTTTTGAATACTTAAAACAGCTTAAAAGTAGATGATTCCAACATTTGCTACAAGTTTATTTTCAAAGGGTGCTCTTTTTCACTTGGGGACCGCACGTTTCTTGGGGAGGAGAACAATTGTTGGGGTAAGGGGGGAGAGGGGGGAAAACTTGGGGGTAAGGGGGGAGTTCAGGTACTTATCACTGACTTTTCCTCCTAGGCTTAGGCGAAAATCATGCTGACGAGGCCGTACGGCTTATGAACGAGACTGTGTGTAAAATTCTCACAATCTCAATTTCGTTCAACAAAATCTTTCAAAAAACAGAAAATTAGATTTTTTCATAACACTGTTTTCAATCAAGACTTCGGTGAGTGGTTAGTTAAAATGGATGTAACACAGTTTTCAATCAAGTATTCATGCATTAAATGTTTTAAAAACCATTTTTCTCAAGTTCAGTTCTGTTTCGGAAAATTCCATTCGGGAGCGAAATGTTGTGGATCCGTTTTGAACCCGTAATTTTAGAAACATGTTTTAATTCGCATTTTTAGGTAAAAAATCTATACTAGTACTCGTGTGTGTCTATATATCTTCAATCCGTATGCTAACATTCTTGTTTTGAGACTCAGTCATACGAAAAAATAATATATATTTTTTGCATCAAGCTTACTTTTTTTTGCATCAAGAAGCTGGAACTCCTTAATTGTCAATCAGGAAGACCTCGATTCAGGTCACTACTAGTATCTTAAACATTGACTGTCCCTAACCAAAATTATTGTTGATGAAGCCAACCATTAAGAAGACAATTTGAGACGAGCGTAAAACGTACCTAGAACATAAATAACTAGATTTTTTCAACCCAGTACCCTTTTATCTACGTATCTGTTGTATGCTCCGGACCGGCCATAATACTACTTTTGCCTCAATCATGTACTCGCAATTTTATATAACTTCGACTAAAACAGGTTCTCATGCAAGTGAAGGATGAAGACAATCAATGGGCACGCCATATCGTCAAGTTCTCTTTGAATCTGGATTACATCGCTAAAGTGAGGCTTTGGAAATTTAAAACTTCAAAACAGTTATCAATAAGTTCTCATAACTAAATGAGCAGATTACTCGAAATTAAACACAAAGAAAACAATTAGAGGAAAGCATCATTGTTTTACGGTTGTTGTGGCCTCATCTTTTGCAAACAATTTCTCAAACATTCAAATGGAGTTGACAAAACGTGCTTATGTAATCATTCTAGATCGAAGGCCCCAAATGGATCAAAGAGGGCAAGACAATAGTCTCGGAGCGCTTGTCCATCTCCCATTCGGAGAATATCTACCTCGCCGTAAATGGAGAGATTTTCTCTGCTCTCTACGAGCTCACGCCATATGGGAAATGGACCGAGCTCGTGTACAAGTCAGTTAGACATGAAAACAATTCGCTATATAGTGAGCAATAAAATTGATCAATTGCATTTTTTAGAGTTTTAAAAGTTATTGAAGTAAGTTTTTTGACCAAAATATTCACTAGATGCGATTTTGTTTGACACAATATTTTTATTCGACGCAAAATCGGCAGACTTAGAAAAGGATACAACTCTAACTCCATCATGATTTTTTTCATCGTCATTGTTCACAACCTTGCAACATGTAATTCTAGCTCTCAGTGATGTTTTATAAAACTTAATTCATTGTTCGTAAATTAATCTTGGTTTACATCCAAACGATTTCTAACGGAAAGTAGAAAGCACTTAGAGTTGAGAAAAGAATAGGCAAAGTCGACAAACCAATCAATGTTGTTGTTGTATTCATAGGAATTCTGAAAATACGCTTACTTTTTAGTGTTATCTGCTCAATGAAAAATTACATATTATGTCTTACAGGCTGAGTGAATCATTCGTCGACATGCTCGCCTTCTCCGTCATTGGCCCGATCACACAACTTCTTGTAGTGGAAGGTGAAATAAGGGGAGTGGAGTATTGAATGCAAGTAAAAAAGAGAGCTTAAAAATGTCTTGAAAGAAATATTGTAGAAGTGACCGATACCCGCTGAATAATAAAAATACCATTTTCTATTCAATGAAAGCTAAGTTCCATTTTTCATATTGAAGGTCGCCGAGACTACGTCTTGCTCTGCTCAATACGAGAATCTCAACTGGTGGACACAAAGCGAATGGCAGTTTGCGAGAGACCCGGTGCACTTGCCAAAGATGAAGCTGGTCAGTGATGATCAAGAAACATTGCAAATCACCAGCTCAGTCTCGCCGTCACTACCCTTATCGATTTCTTTATCAACTTCTTTACTATCTCTCCCCCACCTTTCTCCGAATCTAAAATTCCGATTCAAGCCTATCTCTTTTAGGCCACCTGTTTCTATTTCTTTCTTTATTTCTATTTCTCTCTCTCTCTCTCTCTCTCTCGCTTTTCCTCTTTCTCTCTCTTTTTTCTCTCTTCCCCTCTCTCTATCCCCTCATTTTTTCTCTCATCTATCGTTCTCTCCGACTTTTTATCGATCGCTAGTTGTTTCTCTTTCATTTTTATCTGGATCTCTTGGCAGGACGCCTGTTTGTCCTGAATCGAGCGATGGCGGCGATCCAACTGGTCGACACTCATGCCTGGGCCTCCGTCAAGAAGGTTGCCCTCGTCACGCACGCAGTCCCGCACTTCTGCGCCGTCTGGGGACTCTTGGCGATCCCTGAGAAGACGGCCGTCCGTGTACACAAATATAACTTCCGATGGAACGAGTTCGGTGTCTTGGAGAATCGCATTTGAGTTAAAATCGATTCATTCATTCGTTTTTTTCATTGCTGTTTACCTTAAGATTATCATGGAAAATACTGAAAATAGTGTAAGACGGCGATGGATATTCGAAGAGTCAGCTATCGTTCAGCCTCAGAAGAACCTCAGAAGAATAGAATGATAGGTGGCAGTGCAAAACTTCTCAATTATAAGCTTCTTTTTTTTCAAAACCGTTCCTGAAGTTGCTACTCCATGTCATGAAGTTGCTACTGTATGTCATGAAGTTGCTACTGTATTTCATGAAGTTGCTACTGTATGTCATGAAGAACTAAGAATGAAGTTTATGAACTGAATACAAAAGAGGTGTGCACGTGAGAATATAATCCTAAGTATGATAACTTCACAGTAGTTCATTTAGTATTATATACAAAAGTTAACCATAACTTCGAAATAAAATCATATAGTTCATTTAATTCGAAAGTATAACTATTCATTTTTTTTGTGAGAGCTTCGGGTCTATATGTAAGAAATGCTTCGCTAGATGGATATTTTCTAGCTCTTCATTTTTACTAAAGTTTTCTTCGTAAATTTTTTGAATGTACTCAGTTCTGTCAATCTCCACAAATGAAGAGCGAAACCCTTTTTAATACAAGAAATTCAGGGACTAGTCGTTTTTTTTTAACTATGTACGCTCAACGGGGCTTTTGTATACGATTAGTTTGCACCACGTGGAGATTTTTGATCATTTCTAGTAGAGAAAACCTTTTCTGTCTAAACCTCTGTTTATTTTTTAGCTCAATTTTTCAATGCAAAAACAGTTTCCAGAGATTTATTAACTCATAAAGCGTTGCGTGACGAACATCATTTAAACAGCGGACAATGAAATTCTCAACGGACAATGAAAGATTCTATCGAGTGGAAGAACGGGTTATAGTTCTACAAAAGATTTTTGGGTTCGCTCGAAATTCATTAGTTTCAGAAGGGTAGCAGCAGTGGGGAGAGTCAGATTCGTGCATGAGCACTACCAGCGTTTCTTAACCTCCTTGGTTTGGGTGGATCTGTCTGGGGTGGGAGTCGAACTCGGGACTCTTCGCACAATAGTCGAATACACTACCATTATGCCACGCCCGGACAAAGGGTAGGGAATACTCTTATTTACATAGACTTCAGATATCGCACGAATCAGCAATGTCCTTGCTAGTTTAGCAGTTATAGGCTCAACTTTCGGTAAGATAAAAAGAGACGGCGGAATTTAATCCTTTCCTTTCGACTACTATGTTAACTAGTGTTTCTCTCATGTTTTTAAACGATTTTTCCTCTTAAAAACCTCGTAGTTATCATATCAGATTTATTCAATAAGTAAAAAAATTGCCTTCTGAAACCAATGAATTTCGAGCGAACCAAAAAATCTATTATAGAACTATAACCCGTATTATAGAACTATAACCCCCCTACTAACATTTCTTTTAAAAAAATTATTGTAGAACTTTAACCCGTATTATAGAACTATAACCCCCTCTATCAACATTTCTTAATCCCCCTGGTTTGAGTGGATCTGTCCGGGGTGACAGTCGAACTCGGGACTCTTCGCACAATAGTAGAACACACTACCATTATGCCACGCCCGGACAACTTTTTTTAGAAATGTCATATGGTAATTTTCTTACCATATGACATTCTGAAATATCTGAATTTCAATTCAATTTAAACGCTTTATCAAGATCAACAAGCCACATCGGGGATATAACATCATCGATTATGGGATCTGTAGCGACATGATACGACTCCACTCCTCAGCGTTCTCTGCCTTCCTTAGGAATTGGGGACCAACGGCTTTGACAAAGTCGTCCCTCCATCTCATAGCAGGGCGACCTTTCGTTCGTTTTGGCCCACGCGGGTGCCACTCTAGAACAGCCCGCGCCCACCGACTGGGGTCGAGCCTCGCAATTCGGCCTACCCAACGCCACCTCCTTTCACGGCAGATTCTGACCACGTCCATTATGCCCGTCTGACCGCGCACCCACTCGTTAGTCCGCCTGTCGAGTAACGAGCACCCCAGCATAGAGCGCTCCCATCTACGCTGCGCCACAGCCAATTTGTTCTCAAGTCTTTTTTCAGCGTCATGGTTCCCTCCTCCTTTCTTCGTACTTCTTGCACTGCCAGTACATCGATTGGCCTTCTGTCGAGTGCCTCCTCCAATTCGTCCAATCTTGCGTCGGTCGTTAACGACTGGAGGTTGAGCGAGGCGAGCAGTAGCGGTCGAAGTGTTACTCTTCTTCTTCTGTCGCTCATGATGGCGCTACGATCCCGGAGCGCCAAATCTTCTCGGGAAAGGACTCTCACAGACGAGGGAAGAGACGGTGCAGGAGCAACCGCTTACGGAGGGAAACGAATGAAAGATTGCATATATAGCTTATGCTTTATATATAGCTTATGCATATATAAATATCTGAAGCTTATGCTAAATTGCGACTAAGACTTAGACTTTTGACTCTATACAAGATAAATTTTTTTTGCTCAATTCGTATCCTCCAATTACTTGAGCTCTGGATCTTACCATGTCATAAAACTAGATAGAAATTCTCTTGAGTAATTTTCTAAAGTTTGTGATTCACTTAAGCGACAGACCTTTTCCTTCCAAAGTAAAGAAAACCACTTAGACTATAATTGTCTGAAGCAACCACGAATCTTAAGGAAAACGCAGGAAAATAAAAGCTTCTGTTGTCCAACTATAAAAAGGTTGAATTCGTACGAATTTAATTGTTGAATAGCGGTCCACTGTGAGTCGTAAGAAGTGGAGCATATTAAATGTGGAAGAGATCAGTGGAATGAAAAAGGAAAAGAAGGAAGGATAACCACATTATACATAATGAGTTCAAAATACGTTTTTTTCTGAAAGAGTAGAAATTATATTAACTGAGTTAATGCACATTACTCCTTTCGCTCGTTTTGGATATTCATTGTCTAGGAGAAAAATTGATTGTTGCTTGGAGGAGTGATATTATTTTATATTTATTTATTTTTATTAAAACATCAATACTGATGTGACAAAACATAAGATAACGCATACAATAGTGAGCGTTGTTCTTGACAATAACATCTGAACAATGATTTTCTAGAATAAGAAAGGAGAGAGAAAGCAAACAAAGGAACAATTCAGAGATTAGGTAAGTGCAGATCGAGAATTTCAAGAACATTTAGCATCTTGAGCCTCTTTCTGATTTTTTTTTATAAGCCAAGTTTGAATAGTAATCACTGCTTTTATAATGATTAAAAAGACCACTTATTTTTAGACAGAGATTCGCAAAGCGATTGACGCAATATCAGTCAGGAACTGATTTTTTTTCTCTTCAAAATCAGAATGCTTTTCTTAGCAATGTTTTGGATATCTGATGACGTACTGACCTTATCGAAAAGTTAAAGTATAAAATCCGAATGTTGTGGAAAAGGAAGAGAGAAAGAAAACCAAAGATAGAGCAAAAGAGCGTTTTAGAAAGAAAGAAATTCAGTTTAAACTAAAAGTTACCCGTAACTGCGTATCATTTGCACTCAATGCTCAAATGATACATATGTATGTTGGTGCTGAACTGTGCAAATAAATCATGATTTTTCTTCACCATTAATGATTACAGCAAATAAAAACAGTGTTTTCGATGGTGAAATATTCAAATAATAATGTGAATTTTCACTATTTTTTCAAATTTTTTCTCACAATAAGTTTTTCGGTTGCTTGGTTCTCTTTCATTTACTCTTCATCTCAACTGTGAATCTTTGCCTCACTCTACTATTTCTTTCTCTATCTCTCTTTATCTCCTTCTCTTTTCCTCTGTTGTTTCTCTCCTACTGTTTTTGCTCTCTTTTTCTCTTTTTCTGTCTCAGTAATACTTCTCAAGGGGCCTTCCATCTGTGAAAGTAACCCTTCAGGCGGTATCGACAAAAAACTTTTACATGTTCGACATTCGACTCTTCACGACCAACATGTTTACTCGACGATCTTTATTGGAGATGAGAAGACAATGAATAAAGAAATATGAAGAAAAAATTGTGAAATTATAACAGTGAGGACAGGAAAGATTCCAGTTCGAGATTTGAAACAAAAACACAATCAAATTATCTAATTTGTACACACAAACAAATTTTCAACGATAGAACAGTTACAATTAGAAAATTTTTGGGAAGCATGAGCGTCGTGTTAAAAGACATAATTCTAGTTGTTCAATTCTTATTGCTGGTGGTTTCTTTTGCTAGGGAACAGAGTAGACAAATTTGTTTCATTCCCCGAACCGAACCCGCTTTATTCATCCTTTTGAACGCTCTGCCGACTCTTCACTCTTTAGGCAATTAATTCAACAACTTTCCTTTCACCAAACCAAACTGACACTTTTGTCTCCTCCTTTCCTTTATTTCCCATACATTTATATGAATTATGTACTACATATGTCTTTCTGAGCAGGGGCGAAACAGACTTTTGTGATTACCTTTTAAACAGTGTTTTATCATTATCTATTGCTGAACATCTTCCTCTTGACTAACACTACAACAATATTACTTCCTTCACTGCGTCCCCTCTCTCTTTCAAATACATATGTATATCTCTTTCAGTTTATCCCTTTCTATCTTTCCCTTTGTAGACTCTCTCTTATCCCTATCTTTCTCACTCTAACTCCTTATTTACACAGTGATTTAATATCTAAATCTGCCTTTCCCTTTCATATCTCCTTCTTCTAATGATGTCCTCATATATTAACCTGTAATGCTTCCCATTCCGTATTCACCAGCAATCTAAAATTTTGGATTTTTCGCCTGAAAATGCTGATCATGCCTCAAAGCCTCCAGTCTTTAGGAGTCGGCAAATAATAGCAACATAGATTATTGGACATCCACTTTTCAGTGGCCTTCATTTGAATGTCAGGGTCTTTGTTGTTTCTATGCCCGATCCCTCCTTTCCGCGCTTATTATAAGCTTTCTTCTGCATCCATCTGAAATTTGAAACTATTTGTTCTTTGGTGACCAGCTTTGAATGGAGACCCTGACACAATTTTGCGGGGGAAGGGCCGACCACTATGTCGTTTGCTTATTTGAGTTACATTCCAACTATTTATATAACGTCATCTTTGTTAATTAACATTTTTTTTGACATTTTCTTCCATTAGAATCTCTAACTTCTATTCTCTTCTCACTTTCAACAACTTCTTCTTTCCCAATGTTTATTTGCGGTTTTTTCTTTTTTTGCTCTAATTGTTCTCTTTGTATCTCTCTCTCTCTCTCTCTCTCTCTCTCTCTCTCTCTCTCTCTCTCTCTCTCTCTCTCTCTCTATCTCTCTCTCCATTTCTATCTATTTTCTCTCTTCCCTTCTTTAGTTCTTTTTCTCTTTCTTTCTCTCTTCCTCTGTTTCTTGCTCTCTGTCTTTCTCTCTTACTTTAATTCCCTATCCAGTTCTCTGCCTCTATTTCTTCGTTTCTCTTTCTCTCTTTCTCTCTCTCTCTCTCTCTCTCTCTCTCTCTCTCTCTCTCTCTCAGTCTCTCTCTAATTCATTTTTATCTTTTTGTCATGCTTGAATTGGCAGTCTAATTCGTCTCTCGCTCTCATTGTTTCTGCAAAGCGTTCCGTTCACGTTTTCTTGTTCTTTACGATCTCTGTTTTCCTTTTTTTAAATTTTTTTTGCAAGTAAAAGTATGTTTC
This sequence comes from Allodiplogaster pararmata, assembly GCA_964056735.1. Taxonomy (NCBI): domain Eukaryota; kingdom Metazoa; phylum Nematoda; class Chromadorea; order Rhabditida; family Diplogasteridae; genus Allodiplogaster; species Allodiplogaster pararmata. Next base: position 36,535,035 of record OZ057405.1, read on the forward strand.
AGTTTCACTATATCGAAACTCAAAGGCTTAACCAGACGAAAAAATTGAGGAGTAATGCTGAGTATATATGTATTGTACTAACACATGTCTTTAATAAAAAGTCCTAATTCACTTTTTTTATGAAAGTTATTTGTTATTATGAAATTCGCATAAAGTACAAACCCTTCTGGGCACTTTGGGATTTTCACGAAACAGAGAGGAAGTAGTTCTGTGAATTTTTCATGTGCATGAGACATTTTCCTTTGTCATGCACTTTCGAGGCTTTTTGCTGTAAAAGTAAGCAAAAAAAGTCTGCTCATGAGATTGTCTCCAGACAAATCTGCCCATGAGATTGTCTCCAGACAAATCTGCTCATGAGATTGTCTCCAGACAAATCTGCTTATGAGATTGTCTCCAGACAAATCTGCTCATGTGATTGTCTCCAGACAAATCTACTCATGAGATTGTCTCCAGACAAATCTGCTCATGAGATTGTCTCCAGACAAATCTGCTCATGTGATTGTCTCCAGACAAATCTGCTCATGAGATTGTCTCCAGACAAATCTGCTAATGAGATTGTCTCCAGACAAATCTGCTCATGAGATTGTCTCCAGACAAATATCTTCTCTGTTCTGTTGTAAAACTCCTGCTTTTACAGAGAGAAAAAAATTAAGAATTTTTTCTACAAACTAGTCAAATTCAATTCAAAAAATTTCCCTTAGTATTCAAATCCTAGTTTTTTGACAGCTTTCTGAAAGATCGAGTGTGTTAGGTGAATTCACCCCTCAAAAAAGTTTTCTGATAGCTAAGGCAGAAGATTCTTTATGAAACTAAAATTAATACAATCCTTAATTATCTATCTATTCATATTGAGTTCTAGCAGTTAAGCGTTTTTCCAAGTCGGATCTTTTTTCTAGTAGTATTTTGCACTCACACTGATCTTCCATCGTGACAGTTATCCGTTTCATGTCTGAAACATAACAACTGGAATAAAGATTGATTGATAGTATTTTCGACTGTGAATTTTTGTTGTATGTTTAGAACTTTTTTGAATGCATTTCTTGAAAAACTCTGCAGTTTCGAGGGCTGTCGAGGAAATTTGAGTTAAATTTCAAATCTAAAGTTTCATGATATACTCTGTAGATCTGATTTACTTATCGTGTGAAGGGTTGAAATTTTTTTTAAATGACCATCAACACAACAAGATGATATGAAGGTGCTTAAGTATGACGGTTATTGTCAGAAATTTTCGATGTTTTCTGATGTACATACATTGTTGACCCGGTAATGTGAATTAACGAACTATCAATTAGATTTAAAAAAAGAGGCTTGATTGAGAATGACTTTGAGATGCATACGTTATTAACAGGTTTCATTAAACATGCTTTTTTCGTCTCTGGAAAAAGTTTTAATAATAGTAAGCAACACAAGGTATAGATTTGACATTGTTAGAAAGTTTTAATTAAAATGTTTCTTGAAGTACAGTTTTGAATAATAAACTACGCTAAGGCCACGTAGAAAAAGAAACCTCAAACAATTTATCGAATTGTTTTTCATTTCCATCATAACGGTTTGAATACAGTGACAGTGTTATAGAGCATTTGATCCGAAACGACAGGACAAAATAGAGAAATATTTTTGGAGGTTTTTCTTGTTTCGTAAATAGCACCTCATGAGCAAACTGTTTCCACTTTGAGGTTCGGTGAATCAAAGGGTAACAACTTGAATGGATTATGATTTTTTCTTCTTTACATGAGAATTATCGTTTAAGGATTACCGATGTAGTACCTGTTATAAGACCAGCAGACAAGAGTGTTTAAGCCTTCGCAAAATTGATGAGGTCGTCAAAAAATAGATCTTACAATATCATCAACATATAGAGAGCTCATCAGCTCATAAGCATATAAAGAGGTCTGAATGAACATATAGAGAGTCTATATTGCAAATTTATGGAAATATTTTTCCAGATAACTTCCTTAATTCTCAAAGTAAAACGCCTTCATTTCTACGAATGTCTCATAATGATGCGTCATACATTCAAATTCTAGTTTTTATATTTGACTTTTCCTTCGAATATTGTTCATGTTTCCGATGTATAACAGGCAATCTGAATTGTTAAGAGAAAAAAAAAGAAAAGAAAAAAGAGGTTTTGATGGGACTGCCTTGAAATGTCTGAATCCTAAATGGCTCGAACCCTAATGATTAGAAGAGGCGAGAAAGAAGGAGCTGAAAACAATCCATAGTTGAAGGTCTTACGAAGAGTAGAAAGGTGAAATTTTTCTACCGAGATAAAAAAAATCCTAAGTCAAGTCTAGGGTATATTAATGCGTATAAACTTATCTGAAGTGAATTTTCTGTAATTAAAGCCACGAAGTTGTCTGAATCACTTCAAAACTCATACCCTCCCATTTCTGCTCCTGAGGTCTTATCTGGGAGAAATTACAGTATCTCCAATCGCTTCAATTTCCCAAGACGGTCGCGGAATGCCATCTCTGACCTTCTTCCATACCCCTCCACACCCAAGGAAAACTCTAACAAACATTGAATTAACAACCTCAGTTCATCTCCTTTCTTCCACGTCTTCACTCATGCATTGAGATCTCGTTGCTCTAGACTAGAGAGAAAAGGCTTTTCCATCTAAGAGGCACTAATTTTCTTGTGAACTACACTTTTTCCTCATGGGCGGGGCATGAATGAATGAACATAGAACTCTCAAGATGGCAAGTTCACTTGATAACTTAAGTCATTCTCTTTCCGGTGTGTTACGTGTATTGGGAGATATACTGATTCTGTTATGCAGGGTTGACAAGTATTTATAGGCGAATGAGATTATGATTATGATTTCCAACATCTAATCTCAATAACCGCTTTTGAAGGCGTAGGCAGTTTATGTGAGTCACGCGCCGGCCAGAATTATATACATTCATTCATTCTTTATTCCTTATAATTATAAGATACAATTATAAGATGACGGTTAAGAATATCGCTCGCAAAGTGAGATTCTATATTCGTCGTGTAAATCAAAATAAAGTAATTTCTAAGTGAAGTAAACAGACTTCCAATACAACAACATAATTGCGTGAGAAGTCAAACTGGTTATATTTGAAATCCCAAAAGTTGATGAAAAAAATCTATGATGAGTCTCGATTGCTCGTGAAGTATTCAAGAGCTTCGACCTGACATGAAATGTTAAGATGTTCACCCAGCTTCAAAAAGTCCTCTTGGCGTTTTTCATCATTTAGTATTATCTACACCGAGCACTACCTGAAAAAAACGATAGAAAAGTTCGATTTCGCTTAAAAATAGCTTTTGCTCATGTGATAATTCATTCACTTCTCATCAACTTATCAGGTATCAACTTATCTACACAAAAAAAAATTACTTGTAAAACCGATGCGTAGAAGGTGAGCATACTTTCGAGATTACTACCTTCCGTGAGTTCTTGCTTTGTTGAATGCGCTTTCTGATCATTCGTGATCTCTCTGATCATTCGAACAGCGCGTCACACGAAACTCGAACTCAGTTTCAACGATAGCATTTCTTGGACAGATTCACTGAAATACTAACTTTTTTAAATAGGATTCTGAGGAAAATGTTTTTTTGAAATGTGTTCTTACTTCCAGCCTCGAGAAAAAAATTTCCTCAGGAAAAGTTAAATTTACCGAAAGTTGAAGCTCCACGATTCATTGAAATTCTTTCCCCAATAGACAAAAAGTCTCTTTTGCTCTATTCGCAAACATAATTTTGGTGCTTCCTGGGCAGAGCTCATCAGCGAGTAACTCTTGAGATTTTATTGTTCAGAAAACCTTCTGTTAAATTGCGATTCTTCTCTTTGCTCGTGAAACGGCTTTTTAAAAAAGACAAAAGACTCCTCAAAGCTCCTTGAACTCAGTAGACTACATTCATTCATTCATTCATCCCTTATCCATTCCTTCGTTCATTCACCCATTCCTTCATTCATGCAATCGTCAGTGATGATGAACTTCGAAGATATTCACATTAAACTTTCATTCGGTAAAGGTGCACTCGAAAGGCTATATTGATATCAGTGAGCACTATGCCACTATATTGATATTGTACTAGTTAGAAAAAAAGGGGAGCATAATCTTAACTTCTTGTACCTTTCAAAAATAACTTGAGCGGAGAAAAGAAATGTATGAAAATTTAAAAAAAAATAGTCAGTGAATGTATTTGTATACCAATTCTCCCAATTAGTTCCATTATTCGATAAAAATGCTCATTATCTTTTTGGATGAAAAAAACTCACATTATAGTTTCCGTGCAGAAAAAAAAAGTTTCATGCTTTGTACAACTTGTAGTTTGATGCGGATAAAAACACTCTTGAGGTAAAACATATGTATGTATTGAAAAAAATGTTTTCGACCATCGGAGAAAATCTTCGGGAAGTGCATCTATTCGAAAGAACTAATACGTTAACAGTTATTTGCCGTGTGCTTTGAACTGTCTCGCTTTAAATATCCGAGACACGAGGGAATCTCATTCGACAACTATTTTCATAGAGACGTTTCCAACACGATCGATGTTTATGACAGAATAGAACAAGTCTTAAAGTGGGGATTGTATAAGAAATTAACATATTGGACTAAGTAAAAAAAATTAACTGAACTCGCATCCGTGACAGTCATCCACTGTTAGTATATACATATCTATATGTATGTATATTTATAATGAATGAGTAGTAAAATGTTTGCACTGTCTTCTCGGAAATAAGGATACCAAGTTGCTCTAAAAGAGGACAAACCACGAAATCCATAAATTGGCCTTAACTGGTCGTGTCTTTTATCTTCTGTTTGCCGATAAATCAGTTGAGCAGTTTCCTTGAAATTGACGCATTAAATTGTTCGGTCAAACGTTATTTTTGCCTTCAAGAAGACGTTTTAACTATGTTTTTCTTTCAAAAATTACGAGTGTTTTGTGTTTTTTCAAGTGCGAAGTTTTCCTGAGCCTCATAATCTCTTCTCAAGCTACCATAATCTCTTCTCAAGCTACCATAATCTCTTCTCAAGCTACCATAATCTCTTCTCACGCTACCATGATCCATATTTAGATGTTTCTCCTTTTGCCTCTTTAGCCCTCTCACCAACTTTGATGTTTTTTTATTATTAAATTTTCACCGGAAGCGAGAAAAATTGAATGTTATTTGCAGATTGAGGACTCTCCGCAGTCCCTCTCTAACAAGTGGTTACAGTTCCTTCTGGGAACGGTCGCACGCCTCATTCTCTCACGGCCCCTCTGTCACATTCATGTTTGAAATCAATGAATCCGAAAGACATCAGATGTGTTACTCAAAAAAGGTTATGTTCTTATTGTTGAACCTTAGTTTTTCATATAGTAATATCGCAAGGAAGAGCAATGTATCTTCCCGTGGTGTGAAAGCGCTCAAATTTAAGACATATAAGATATGACTTAGTTTGATGTCACCCGTTCAAATAGTTGTTTGTAATAGCTTATTAACTGTCCATTTTGTGCTTTATGTTTCTGAAAACCATGTTTTTGGTTTTATTTTCGTTTCCATTAGACAAGATTATGTAAGAACTGAATCTCAATTACTGGAAGCGGTAAGTTTTTTTCCAGGGTCACAAGGTTTTTACGCAAATAAAGCGAATAACATAGTTTATAACATACCTCACCCAACTTATACCAAATATCACGTCAAAAAACGAAAGTCTCAAGCGTTTTACGAACGGAGACGCTTATCCGATCATATGACTTTTGTTTTAACACTTTTCAAGGTTGCCTTGTCGCATCATATATATATATATATATATATATATATATATATATATATATATATATATATATATATATATATATATATATAATGCAACAAGGCAACCTTGAAAAGTGTTTTAAAAAAATTGAATTTTTTTGAGGTGGAACACGGGCATGAAAATAAGATCGCAAAAAAACTTAATTTTTCAAAAAACCGGTTTTGCAGAGAGCAGTGCCGTTCTTGATGACCTCCTTCCTGGCACTTCTAGTGGGAGTCAGCCTGCTCCCAGCTGCGGACGCACTCACATTTTACGTTGGAAGTCAGTCATTTTTTTTAGTTTTGTCTAGCTCACTATTCCGTCTTATGCCGAAGTACGTGGTACGCCCATAAGATACCAGATCTGGTTGGATTAATTACTGTTAAACATGTGCGTAGCAGGTATTTGAAGTACTTTTTTCAACTCGCTGTATTTTCTGGGTAGTTCTGCTTGGCTGGGAGAAAGAAAAGGAGGGAGAGGGGGAGAGGAGGGGGAAGGGATGAAGGCAAGAGGGAGTCGTCGAAGTTTGCACCATAACTCAGTATTTACGAATACAATTTACTCTGTAAAAATCAATTTCCAGATAAAGAATCGATAACCAGCGATATCGATTGATATTCGAAAACCAATAAGCGGCTTGCATGCTTTGTGTTGCTTTTCTGTTTTAAAGAGTAAGTGGTAACCATGGGACTGATAAGTTGTTGAGCATTGACAGAACAGTTTGAAACTTCCCCTGTTGATGAGGATTTCCTTCCAACCACCCTTTTTCAATATCAAGTACTACATCCATGAAAGGATGAGTTGTCAAGACTCATTTGTTAACACGGGAAGTTTCACAGCAAGCTGATCCATTTTTAAAAAGAACTTTTTGGTAATTTAAGAGTCAGATGATGAAGACCTTGCCGGATGAGACCACATGACTCGCAGATGCATATAAGATATGTATCTCCAGTCCATTTAATGACATTCTGCCTTAAATTATAAAGTTTGAGCGATAGGAGGGTACACATTAGCCGGAAGCAGTGTGTATGACAACGGCATATCCGGTTCATTTCATTAACTGAACAATTTTTCTGTCATGAGTCCCAGCAAAAAATAATTGCCTCTCGTGGGGAAAAACTAACTAGCAATTATATAATGAAACTAAAGAGATAAACATTTAACTCGATTTCAGTCATATTTTCTAGATAAACGATCATATTTAAAAAAAATTACTCTTACAAATATCTTCAAGTGGGACATCAGTAGGAAGCCCGCTTGTTGATGAAAATCTTTTGCAAAATGTTTTTCGAGCCGTTTCCTCAGTTCTGCAAAATATGAGAAGGAGATGAGAGCTTACTTTAATGAAGAAAGGAGAGGAAGAAGGTAAAACTCTTATATTTCTGATACTTCATATTCAGACGCTTTTTCACAAGTCTACCGAATTGAATAAAACTTCACCTTATTTCGTGACGCGTCCACCTATGTAATATGTAGGATAATAATAGTTTCGCGTAGAGCCCATTTAGTTTCATAACACAATTCAAGTCATGCGAAACGATTTAAAAACTGCAAACTAGAGAGGAAACTAAAGAGAAACTCAAAAGTATTCTTTTTGAGACAAAACAAGCAAAGTTTTTCGGTTTTTTTTCCAGGCTTGAGCTTGGTTTGACTTTCAAGCTTTCTTGGTTCAAACAGTATTTGTTCTGGAAAATTCAAAGCTGAACGTCTCCATCAAAATTGAGAGGCAGATAAGAAATTATATATATTCTATCACAATATGTTGAGTTAGGGTGTGAGGGTATATTGGATCCTGGTTGAAGATGTTGACCCGGGCGCGTCACTTTGATAATCAAATTGAGAAAAAAAGCGAATCGTAGTTGGAGGCTGATTGATCACAAGCGTTTTTCGTGCTTGAACAGGAAATTTGCTAAATATCTTTGGGACTTCAATTCTTTATTCTTTATTCCAGTTGTAATGGTTCAGACATACAACGGATGGTGAGAGATTACAACAAGGTAATCAATATTTCAAAACGAACAACAGCCAATGAATGATCAGGATTCTAATTTGAGTACTAGATTAGAAACTTCTTAGCTGACAATGCATTCATATTGAAAAAATGAGAAGGAAGAGAATTCCAATCATTCACAACTCTATTTATAAAGAATTTCTTGTTTCGGTTCGTGCGGCACAAAGGCAATAAAAGCTTCCAATGTCCTCTAGTCCTAGTACAGTGAGACATTGGTAAGAAATCTGGGCAAATGATATCTAATCTTATAAACACTATTCTATGCAAAGTGAACACATCGTTAATAAGTCTGCGTCTTTGAAGACTTTCACAGCCAAGCCAATTAAGTCTTCCTTCGTAAGATAAACTCATTCCTGCTCTATTAAAAATACGCTTAGTAAATCTTCTTTGGACAGACTCTACTTTCTTACTTAGCGTTAAGTCAATAGTATTCCAGACTTCACTGGAGTACTCCAGGATAGGTCTAACGTAAGTACGAAATAGCTTCATGAGAATTGCAACACTTTTTGTACGAAAAAATCTCAGAATGAGATAAGAAATAGAAAAAGCCTTATTACAGATATCATTCACATGTTCATCAAAATAGAGATCGTTGGAGATAGTTACTCCAAAATCACGAAATGATGAAGTGAACGAAATCGGTGAGGAATTGAGATTAAAGTTGACATCTGGATGATCCCTTCCTATTTGCATAGCAATTGTCTTACTGCTCGATATAGTAAGTCCCCATCCATCAGACCACTGAGATACTGAATCCAAAGCTGTCTGCAGTAGAACGGAATTGTTAAGTGTGAAAAGCTTAGCGTCGTCAGCATACATCGTGCAATAAACATCTTTCGATGAAGCACGGGGTAAATCATTTATATAAAGCAAGAAAAGCCATGGACCCAACACAGATCCCTGCGGGACCCCACATCCAACTGAATAACTACTAGAGAATGAATCGTTAACAACTACACACTGATTGAGCGTACTATCACTATCAATGAGCGTACTATCAATGTTTGCTGACAAAATTTGGATGTATTTTTTACAAGTTTACAATTATTAGGTGTGTTCTAACACAGCTATATATTAACTAGATTATCACTCAGTAAAATCAGCTTTCTGAACAATTGGACTGATTCAGTTTTGAGCACATGTATATTTAGATTATTCCACGCGTCACAAACTCTCACCAGTAAAGTTTTAGAGTGAGAAACATTATTCAGACGCGGGGGGTTTAGTGCTCAACTATGTGACCTAGTACTAATATAATGGTGCGCTCGCAGATTGAAACTGGATTTAGTACTAAGAGGCGTCCTATTCTGGTTCCATGACACCTTGCAGAGCGACACCTTGCAGAGCGACACCTTGCACCGCGCACTTTGCAGAGCGACACCTTGCAGAGCGACACCTTGCAGAGCGACACCTTGCAGAGCGACACCTTGCACCGGACACTTTGCAGAGCGACACCTTGCAGAGTGACTTTCTTGGCTTTTAACAAAGTGTCCACCCTACGGCCTGGCTTTAACAAAGTGTACACCCTACGGCCTGGCTCAATTAATTAGTATTCTTTTTTCTTTCTCTTTTTTATTTTTTTCTCTTTCTTTTTTCTTACTTGTTCTCTTTCTTTCTTTTTTCTCTTTCTTTTTTCTTTCTCTTTCCTTTCTTTTCCTTTTTTGAAAATTTATCACTTACAGCAAATGCGCTGAAACAGTGTGAAAACGTACGTTCCACCGTCAATCGAGCTTGATTACTCATGAATGCGATTAATTTATAAGGCAGCGAAGTAGAAAAAAGCAGAATTCTAAAAAAAACTTTAAGGGTTCCAATTTTTTTAAAATTTGGTTTCTCTTTTAAGATTTTTTGCTTATGTTTTCGATTAAAGATTGTTGAGAAGTGTCATAGGAATCTCCATCACAATACTGTCTTGAAGTTCAAAAAATCAGCCGCGACGTTAAAGTCTAAACGATGAGATCATCGGTGCGATGATCGGTGTGTCCTATTCTTGATGATTTTGACAGTCATTACGAAATCGGCTTATTTACGTCGCTATTCAAAGGAAATAAATTGTAACTGCTCTAAACGATCCTGATACTACAAATGTAAACCAGCTCTAGGACAGACACGTTTTGTGAAAGACCTTTGAACTTTTTACACAAGTTCTATGTGTTTCTTGAAGCAAGGATAACCGATAAGTACTCCAATTGACGTCGAACGTAGGTAGTGTTAAGCGTTCTGTACAAGTTGAGGTTCTTTGAATTGAAAGGACGTAATATGAACGCACATTTGAAGTTCGCTTTCTGACAAATGTTCTCTATATGGCAACCGAATAGGAACTGACTAGAAAACGTGACGTACAGATCTTCACGATACCCGAATCTGGTAGAACAACGTTATCGAGTAAAAACGAATAGGGAGGATGCTTGTCCCCAAGACGGATGACCACTGTTTTTGTTGTCCATATGGTTAATCCCCAAGCTCTAGACTATGAAGCTACAGCAGATATTGATTGTTCACCGTACTTCGCGTACTTAGTTACTGAACATTAATCAAAGATCGGTTCAGAAAGGTCGTTTATGTGAAGTAGGATAAGCAACGGACCAACTGCCTTGAGGCACTCCTGTTCGGATCAGGTATGATTGTGAGTCGCACTCACCAACGCGGACAAACTGCTTTAGCTTATGCAGGAAGTATTCGATAAATTTTGCGAGACATCTTGCGATTTCGGAAGCTGATACTTTCTCCATTATAAGGGGTATTGGACCAGCGTCAAAAGCACGTGAGAATTCTATCAATACGCAGCTGATAAACTCTTTGTTGTTCATTTTCCTGTGCCAATTCACTTGAGTCTCCAAGAGTGCTAGCTCGCGAGAATGGTATGGTTTGAAACCGAGTTGGCAGGGACTGAGCAGTGAATTATCGTTTGTCGCAAATAACAAGTCTAAAAAAGATGAAATTTTGAGTATTAAAACTTGATGCTAACACTAGTTACTTAGTTAAGGCGGAGATACACTAGCCTAGCAGATACTTGACTCAGTGAAAACATTAATTACTCTTGCTATGAGATTTCCACAAAGAGGCTCCTGGCTTCTCAAGTTCAAAAAACTTTCTGCTCACCTCTCGTTTCTGCAGATTCTTCTTCCGTTCATTGTTCTGTTCATTTTTCTCTCCTACTTTTGAATCTTTCAACAATCTTTAACCAATTAGTTATATTTTATAGAAAAGCTTTTAAAAGTTGTTCGTGGTTTAAATTGAAGAGATAATGTTCACGAAAATGACGAAGTTGAGAGAACAAAAGAGTAAAATGATACGATTTACTATAGAGTAAATAGAACTGATAGTAGAAAAAACAGCCGCAAGTTCAATCTATGTTTTAGCTAAGTTACCGGTCAACGACTCACCTAGCTCGTTGGTTTCGACATAAAGTTTTGCTTTTCTCAGTGTAATTAACTCAGAAAAAATTAAAAGGTCGCACAAGAGAGCGTTAGCTCATTGTTTCTTTTACGAACTCACTCTAAAACTTCGACGTAAACAGCGAGCAGTGTGAGAGTACGGAAAACAGCGCATAAAGTAAGAGAAGTAGAGATTGTATATTCCAGTAGAAATAAAGAATGTGAATTGTCATTACGAACAAAATGAAAGATTAACAGGCTGTAATATTTGTATATTAAAAAAAGTTTGTACAGTGAAAAATTTTTACAATGAAAAAAAACATTTGGCTCACTTACAGCAAATGCGCTGAAACAGTGTGAAAACGTACGTTCCACCGTCAATCGAGCTTGATTACTCATGAATGCGATTAATTTATAAGGCAGCGAAGTAGAAAAAAGCAGAATTCTAAAAAAAACTTTAAGGGTTCCAATTTTTTTTTAATTTGGTTTCTCTTTTAAGATTTTTTGCTTATGTTTTCGATTAAAGATTGTTGAGAAGTGTCATAGGAATCTCCATCACAATACTGTCTTGAAGTTCAAAAAATCAGCCGCGACGTTAAAGTCTAAACGATGAGATCATCGGTGCGATGATCGGTGTGTCCTATTCTTGATGATTTTGACAGTCATTACGAAATCGGCTTATTTACGTCGCTATTCAAAGGAAATAAATTGTAACTGCTCTAAACGATCCTGATACTACAAATGTAAACCAGCTCTAGGACAGACACGTTTTGTGAAAGACCTTTGAACTTTTTACACAAGTTCTATGTGTTTCTTGAAGCAAGGATAACCGATAAGTACTCCAATTGACGTCGAACGTAGGTAGTGTTAAGCGTTCTGTACAAGTTGAGGTTCTTTGAATTGAAAGGACGTAATATGAACGCACATTTGAAGTTCGCTTTCTGACAAATGTTCTCTATATGGCAACCGAATAGGAACTGACTAGAAAACGTGACGTACAGATCTTCACGATACCCGAATCTGGTAGAACAACGTTATCGAGTAAAAACGAATAGGGAGGATGCTTGTCCCCAAGACGGATGACCACTGTTTTTGTTGTCCATATGGTTAATCCCCAAGCTCTAGACTATGAAGCTACAGCAGATATTGATTGTTCACCGTACTTCGCGTACTTAGTTACTGAACATTAATCAAAGATCGGTTCAGAAAGGTCGTTTATGTGAAGTAGGATAAGCAACGGACCAACTGCCTTGAGGCACTCCTGTTCGGATCAGGTATGATTGTGAGTCGCACTCACCAACGCGGACAAACTGCTTTAGCTTATGCAGGAAGTATTCGATAAATTTTGCGAGACATCTTGCGATTTCGGAAGCTGATACTTTCTCCATTATAAGGGGTATTGGACCAGCGTCAAAAGCACGTGAGAATTCTATCAATACGCAGCTGATAAACTCTTTGTTGTTCATTTTCCTGTGCCAATTCACTTGAGTCTCCAAGAGTGCTAGCTCGCGAGAATGGTATGGTTTGAAACCGAGTTGGCAGGGACTGAGCAGTGAATTATCGTTTGTCGCAAATAACAAGTCTAAAAAAGATGAAATTTTGAGTATTAAAACTTGATGCTAACACTAGTTACTTAGTTAAGGCGGAGATACACTAGCCTAGCAGATACTTGACTCAGTGAAAACATTAATTACTCTTGCTATGAGATTTCCACAAAGAGGCTCCTGGCTTCTCAAGTTCAAAAAACTTTCTGCTCACCTCTCGTTTCTGCAGATTCTTCTTCCGTTCATTGTTCTGTTCATTTTTCTCTCCTACTTTTGAATCTTTCAACAATCTTTAACCAATTAGTTATATTTTATAGAAAAGCTTTTAAAAGTTGTTCGTGGTTTAAATTGAAGAGATAATGTTCACGAAAATGACGAAGTTGAGAGAACAAAAGAGTAAAATGATACGATTTACTATAGAGTAAATAGAACTGATAGTAGAAAAAACAGCCGCAAGTTCAATCTATGTTTTAGCTAAGTTACCGGTCAACGACTCACCTAGCTCGTTGGTTTCGACATAAAGTTTTGCTTTTCTCAGTGTAATTAACTCAGAAAAAATTAAAAGGTCGCACAAGAGAGCGTTAGCTCATTGTTTCTTTTACGAACTCACTCTAAAACTTCGACGTAAACAGCGAGCAGTGTGAGAGTACGGAAAACAGCGCATAAAGTAAGAGAAGTAGAGATTGTATATTCCAGTAGAAATAAAGAATGTGAATTGTCATTACGAACAAAATGAAAGATTAACAGGCTGTAATATTTGTATATTAAAAAAAGTTTGTACAGTGAAAAATTTTTACAATGAAAAAAAACATTTGGCTCGCTTACAGCAAATGCGCTGAAACAGTGTGAAAACGTACGTTCCACCGTCAATCGAGCTTGATTACTCATGAATGCGATTAATTTATAAGGCAGCGAAGTAGAAAAAAGCAGAATTCTAAAAAAAACTTTAAGGGTTCCAATTTTTTTTTAATTTGGTTTCTCTTTTAAGATTTTTTGCTTATGTTTTCGATTAAAGATTGTTGAGAAGTGTCATAGGAATCTCCATCACAATACTGTCTTGAAGTTCAAAAAATCAGCCGCGACGTTAAAGTCTAAACGATGAGATCATCGGTGCGATGATTATGAGCGCTCACATGACTTTGAGGTCTAAGATAAGAGCTTCCTGGGTACGAGCTCGGCTGAATTTTTGTTTTAAGACTATTTCAACCACGCGCTTGAAGAATCTGAATTTTATCTGCCGCGACATTAATTTCTAAACGATGAGATCATCGCACCGATGATCTCATCGTTTAGACTTTAACGTCGCGGCAGAGTTTTTTCGCATCTGGTGATCTAAGACTCATGCCAAATCATGATTGAACTTGGAAAAATTAAGAAAATATACTTCAAACGTTCAACGATTGTATTTTTTTCCTGATATTTATAACGTTTTTTCATGCTTCTTAAGTTTTTGTTTTTTTCTTACCATTTATGTTTGTTTTCAATCGTTTCCCTCGAGTGTTCTTTTCTTTAAAAAGATTTTTTTGCTCAGGTTTTAAGGAGAAAATTTTTTATTCAGGTCGTTTTTGAGTACATTTTCTGAAAAATTTCGTCAAGACCTTGTCATTGGTACCCAGAGTTCCCCTCATTTTCCATATTCTATAAATAGTCACTCCCTACCCTACCTCAACGAGATTCGTGATTTAGGATTTATTGTAGACAACAAGTTGACTTTTTCTGCTCATTGCTCAACAATAGCTCAGAAAGCAAAGCGTAAATGTCATCTTATTCTTAAAGTTCTCAAGAGTCGTAAACCGGATGTACTTGTTAACGCTTACAAGATATACATTAAATCTATTGTAGAACACTGTACAACTGTTTACTCCCCACATTTCGCTAAGGACATAGCTGTACTAGAGAAGGTTCAAAATTATTTTACGCGTCGCGTTTTTCGCCGGTGCTTTGGTTGTTCGTTTAATAATATGCCAAGTAGTCAGACGAGAAACAATCAACTAGGCCTAGTATCTCTTCTCTCTGTTAGAGAATCTAACGACCTCAAACTACTCTTGAAACTGATATTTGGGAAAAAAGTACTCTCTGACAGGACGCACCACAACTTTGAAATAAGAGCGTCCAACACTAGAGGCGCATTTTTCAAAATAATCCACCCTGCTCCGAGAACTATTTGCAGAAGAAATGCCTTCTCTATACGATCAGCTCGTATATTCACCGAAATTAATAGTGTTGATGAATGATATATGTTTGCCTGGATGTAATCTGCATTGTTTCACCTATTTATGTAATTCAAACAATTCAATTGTCTAATCTCTCGTACCACGTGATTAATTTATGCGTTGCTGCATGTAATGTTTTCACGTAATAAAATTGAAATTATTTACTATTCAGAGCGGTACAAATTGAGTCCAAACTAAAAAAAGTCCAATTCAGGAGTTAGCTAAACGGAATTAAAACCCAATGAACGTCCCCTTATTGAACACTACTAAACCTAAGCCGAATTTCAGCATTTGCCGAAAAGCGTGCTTTCGAAAAACGTTATTTCGAAAAGCGTGTCAGCGATGAGATATTTTTTAAAATTTTTTTCTTTCAAGTATTTTTTGTTTTACTTTTTTTTCGCTTAGGCAAAGGGGTCAAAGTTACGCTAACGAGACCGTGAGGCTTAGGAACGGAACCGTAATCTGATCGCTGATGACCTCAAAGTCATGTGAGCGCTCATACAGTTGAAAAATCTCATCGCTGAAGTCCACACGCTTTTCTGCAATCGCCCCGAATTTCAAAACTGGAAAATTCTGTTCAGGACTCTATGGTCGATGATTTTTGATATGATTAATGATCTTTTTCTCTAGGTGACATATGATTTCAGAATAAATATATTAAACGTGCGGCAGAGCAAAGAGAAATTAGGTTTTTAAAAAAAAAGAAAAAAGAAAAGAAAAAAAAGTAATTTGTACGCTTTTTTGTAAACTTTTACTCCAGCCCAAAAAAAAACGCAAAAACCTCATTCATCACGAAGAATCTCTCTTTTTGAACGCGAGGGTTTTTGATTCTTCTCCAAACTTGAAATTCAATAGGAATAAAACTTTTCAGAGTAACAGTTTACAGAGGAAATTTCTCGGGTGTTCTAGTTCTTTGGAGAGAAAACTTCGTTGCTAGAAATTTAAAGTTTCTCGTTATATGGATATGCTCAAATTTTTGTTTAAGTATGTGAGTTTAAAAAAATCTCCAAATGCTAAGTTGAAGTTGAAGAAAAATTTAAAAAGGAAAAATCTCCGAATGCTAAAAAAAATCTCTAAGAAAACTGTGAAGTTTTCCTTGTTTGCCGATGACCTTAAAATTTATAGCGAGGACTCTGATTCTCTTCAACTATGTATAACCAATATCTCAAATTGGTCAAGTGAATTCAAACTTCCCTTAGCTGTCGAGAAAATCAACTGTCTCCGTCTTGGGAAATCTCAAAACGATTACTTCATTGATAGCTCGCTGATAAAAGTCGTTAATTTAGTCAGAGACTTAGGTATTTTTGTGGACTCTAAGCTCAAATTCAAGCAACACGTAGAAATAATACGTGCCAGGACTCTATGTAGAATTTCACAAGTTTTTAAAGTATTTAGATGTGTAGTTCTTTATTACCAAAGGATAGCATGTAAGGCCATCGCTTATATGGAATCATGAAATAGGAAGGGGAATAATGAGGAATAAGACGGTCAATTTTTGTTGGTGTCCACTCTCGCTGTTAACAACAGAAAGTTCGGTAAAGCTATGACATTCGAGAGGTCGATTTCTTCTAGAGCCTTGCCGAATGCCTCGATATCTTGAATCTCTTTGAAATTATCTGTAACTTTATTCCATAAAGCAATTGCTCTGGAAAAGAAAGAATGTGGATCATTGTATCGTTTAAAGTTCATCAGAGTTAATTTGGAGGTTCGGTCTGAAGTGCGGAGATTGGTTTCAGTTCTTAACTTCAGCTCTTTTTTGCACGTCTGACAATCCGCTCTATCAGAAAGTAGACGAAAAACTACCAATAAATCAAAACGGATTCCTTGATTGATTAGTGAATCCAAATTGAATTCAGCGAGACGTTGGGGATAGCTCACTCAACCTAATACTTCCACAACGAGAATAAGTTTTTTTTTGTGAAAAGTCTTTGAGGGTATTCCAACCTTTTCGAATTATTACTGCGGACTTTCGGAGAGAAAATAATTGTACCATACTCAAGTAGTGGTCTGATGTAAGTGGTGTAAACGGTTTTGTAACCGTTCAAGCCCAAACATCTAAACACTTTGAAAACTTGTGAAATTCTACACAGAGTCCTCCTAGCACGTATGATTTCTACGTGTTGCTTGAATTCGAGCTTAGAGTCCACAAAAATACCTAAGTTTCTGACTAAATTAACGACTTTTATCAGCGAGCTATCAATGAAGTAATCGTTTTGAGATTTCCCAAGACGGAGACAGCTGATTTTCTCGACAGCTAAGGGAAGTTTGAATTGTCTGGACTTGAACGGTTACAAAACCGTTTACACCACTTACATCAGACCCCTACTTGAATATGATACAATTATTTTCTCCTCGAAAGTCCGCAGTAATAAATCGAAAAGGTTGGAATACCCTCAAAGACTTTTTACAAAAAGAGCTTATTCTCGTTGTGGAAGTATTAGGTTGAGCTAAACCCAACGTCTCGCTGAATTCAATTTAGATCCACTAATCATTCGACGAATCCGTTTTGATTTATTGGTAGTTTTTCGTTTACTTTCTGAGAGAGCGGATTGTCAGACATGCAAAAAAGAGCTGCCGCGACGTTAAAGTCTAAACGATGAGATCATCGGTGCGATGATTATGAGCGCTCACATGACTTTGAGGTCTAAGATAAGAGCTTCCTGGGTACGAGCTCGGCTGAATTTTTGTTTTAAGACTATTTCAACCACGCGCTTGAAGAATCTGAATTTTATCTGCCGCGACATTAATTTCTAAACGATGAGATCATCGCACCGATGATCTCATCGTTTAGACTTTAACGTCGCGGCTGAAGTTAAGAACTGAAACCAATCTCCGCACTTCAGACCGAACCTCCAAATTAACTCTTATGAACTTTAAACGATACAATGACCCACATTCTTTCTTTTCTAGAAAAATTGCTTTATGGAATAAAGTTACAGATAATTTCAAAGAGATTCAAGATCTCGAAGCATTCGGCCAGGCTCTAGAAGAGATCGACCTCTCAAATCTCATAGCCCTACCGAACTATCTGTTGTCAACAACAAAAGTGGACACCAACGAAAACTGATTATCTTATTCCCCATTATTCCACATTATTTCCCTTCCTATCTCATGATTCCATATAAGCGATGGCCTTTCAAGTTATCCTATGGTAATAAACAATTTCAATCTTAAAGTTACACAGTTCAAAGGCAGTAACGCCTGGTTGAGATGACAAAGATATAGTAAGATATTAAAAGAACTTATATTTTCAATGATTCATAAAGGAAGAAAACAACCAGTATAACATTGACGTCGTTTTTAAATTTTCTATATTTGGCTTGCAAAATAATCGTTTGGCGAAAACGAATGCACAATAGTTTACAACTTAATACGCAAAGCTCGCAATATGACTTTTTGCAGAGAAAATTGAGGTCAAAAGTACCATTGCGGCACGCTTTTTGTTTGCTATTCACACTCTATCTACCATACTTGTTCGATTACTCATACATATGCTGATAATTCAAAGAAGAGCCATCTAGCAAAGTTTTATATTTCACATTTTTCTGTGTAAAAACAAAGAGACCACTTTTGGTCTAAGTCATTCATTCATTCATTGGTGAATTGCTTCCTCGCTCTTTTGAAACTGAAGAAGAGCTAATTTTCATGAATAAAATATGTACTCATCTTGTCAATTTTTTGGAAACATCTGGTGGTTTGGTTTTTCGAGAGGACATGGAAGATACGCAAGCGTTTGCATGCTTAACTCGAAAATTTAATTTTTCTTTGGAAAAAAATACGAAAATTCATATTATTGCATGGGAAAAGCAGGTTTGCATGGTATGAGATTGATTACAGCCATCCACTTTTCTTCCAAGTACGTAGCCAATTTTACATTTTTATTCTTCCAGCTCGGATGGCGGGTGAGAATGAGGACCAATTGCTAGCCGAGCATAATAATCTCATCGCTTTCTGCCACAGTTCCATACAAGAAGGAAAAGCGGTGAGTGCATTATTCCAAAATGATGAGAATGTTAATACTTTCTAGGAAGGAGAAGTGAGTTAGCTGATTCTCCTGTAACTATCACTCAAACGCCAAAAAAATGAAAATGTTCATTACTAGTTCCTCGCTCGTAAGAACACGTATATTCCTTCTTTGAAGCATTAAACTCTCTCAGTTGAACAGTTCTGAACCTTCAAACAGCTGTTCAGGGCCTCTTTTTGAATTCTCACTTTGAAAAAAAAAGCGTTTGCATGTTCGAATGATCAGAAAAGTAGTTCAAAAGGCTTTCGTTTTAAATGATTGCTATGTTAAATACTTTCTTTTGTGATTGAAGAAAAAACTCTTAGTGTCTTAATATTCTTTGCCCAAAAGCGTGCAACTTTTGCAAGTTGCATAGTCTGAAGCAGAAACTACTCATCTACACTAAAGAAAGGCCTTAAATACTTCTTCGTCATTCTACACTCATTTCTATTTTCAGCTCTTAGGAGAGAATTACAGTTTTTGATGAAGGTGTGGAGTTTTTGAAGCTGAACCCAGAATGCAGCACTGAAGTTTTTGCTGAAACCAAAAATATTTCTCTCTCTCTCTCTCAGTCTCTCTCTCTTTCTCTTCACTTTTATTTTTCTCTCTTTTTGATTCTTTCGAAATTTTCACTTGATATCTCTTCTCCGTAGGAAAAAAGTCTGGAAATCTGAAATGAGCTCGATGCGACCCGGTGTGCTTTGTAACATTCTAGCATTGGATTAAAGACCGAGAAAAAACATTCAAACACTTCCCAATTATCTAGTTTTCAGCCAGAGCGTGCTTTCCGACAACTCTGCAGTGATATTTTGTCGACTACCAAGCGATCGGCTGGATACGGTTAGGAATGCTACTTTGTTTCCTTGGTGATTTGCGGTCTTACTGTTCGAAAACTGCATTATGCTTGTGCAAAAGTTTAGGTTTATTTAAACCTAAGTCTTTCATCAACGAATGATACCTTGTCATGCTACGACATTTTAGAGTACAAGGAAATAAAGTTTCTGATTTCTTTTGTTGTTATGATCCACTCTTAAGTTAAGATCTATTTTATATTTTATTTACATTTTTCAGTGCAATAACGAACATTCAACATTTACAGAGAACACATTGATAGATAATTGCAACAAAAAAGTAAAGAATTTGGTGGTGGATTTTACAGTATTTGGTGGATACGTATTTGGTAGGATAGTATATGGTATTTGGTGGATACGTCACAGTTCAATCCAAAGCGCTTCATGGTCTCAAGGTTTTTTTTCTCTCTCAATCAATCGATACGGAATGATACACTTTGATCTGTGTCTTGCCTTTTTGATGCGTTGTTAAGAAGAATAGGGCTTCGAACGTTTCGCTTTATAAAAGCATCGTCAGCGAATTTAATCACCAAGTAATGGTGATACAGCTAGAAGAGGTGGCTGAGATAGAACACAATAGAAAAACCACCGAAGTAAAAAAAACCACCATTTTCGTCTACTGGATTCTCAATCCAATGCGTTTAACTCAGCACAAGTTCTTCATTGACTTCTGATACGGAATGACTGAAGTGTATGAATGATATTGGTGCCAGCATTTTTGAAAACGTTTTTTTTATACTAAGAACAAGGTTTTTTCACTGAGAAGCGCCAAGTATAGAGACAACCAAAGCATTGTCATGCGGCGTTTGTGAAGATGGAAGAGTGTTAAGGTGTTCAGAACTAACCTTACATTAGAGATGGAATAAGATTCCGTGTTGGATTGAATCGACGGCGGAGGAATGAATGTATTGAATCTCTGATAGTTTCCCGATGACCACATCGCACGTCTTCAAGAGTAGGACAACTTGAGGAGGTACAGGGTGGTCCATAAATAGTGTTACAAATTGGAATTGTTATACCTTTTTTCAAAACAGAGAAAATCATCTCAAATTAACATATTTTATCAACAACATAAATGTCAACATTCACGCGAAAGTTCAGCTCAAACTATCGTCTTTTGCTCGAACTACAGCTCGAAGTCTCTTTGGGAACGCCTCTACCACTGTACGGAGGTATTCGACTCCGATGTTGTCCCATTCTGCCTGAAGGGCATTCTTCAGGGAATCAATATTTGAGTGGGAGCGAGAGTTGACCTTGGACTCCAAGTAGGCTCAAACGGAATAATCCAGCGGGTTCAGGTCGGGTGATGAGGCCGGCCATTTTGATGTTGTAATGAAGCCGGGAAAACTTTCCTTGCACCACGTTTGGACCTTTTTAGCTTTGTGGGCTGGTGCTGAGTCTTGTTGAAAGGTCCATGTCCTCTGATTGAAATGCGATTGAGACCATGGATGGAGCACGTCTTGCAGAACATGTTCAGGTAGTATTCCGTGTCGATCTTGACGCCTTTCTCGACAAAAACAAGCGGTGTTTTTCCTGTGGCGCAGACCATGACTTGAGTTGGATGTGCACTGCGTTGGACCGTTCTACCCTTGCTATCGGTTTGCTCTGCGTCCTTCGCAAGCACTCTGACGTTTTTTGAGTTGTGGACTTCTTCCACGGTGAACAGCTTTTCGTCAGAGGACACCATATTGAAATGTTCGCCTAGCTGCGTACGGCGAAGACGGTCGCGACATCTTTTGACTCTTCCCGACTTGTTGCGAGCCGACAGAAAAGCGGCCTTCCGTGTACGATACGACCTGAGTCCCAGCTCCTCCGTGACTATTCGTTTCAATGAAGTTCGGCTCATCGGGAGCTGCTGCGCCATCTGTCTGATGCTTCGTCGTGAATTTCGGTTGATCCGACTCCGAACGTTTTCGATGAGTGGTGTCGTGCGAACAGTGCGAGGACGACCTCGCCTTGGACGGTCCAAAGATGTGCCAAGCTCCTCGAATCTTTTGATCGCTCGATACACTGTCATGCGAGGCAGGCGAAGCGTTTCAGCAATGCGAGTAGGAGCGTGGCCAAGAGTGTGTAGGCGAATGATCGCAATGCGCAAGCGATTCGACGCTGTCATTACCCTAAACATCGATGGAATCAATCGCAACTCACTTGACACGTACTAAAAAAAACGGGGGATCAGGAAAACGAGAAAAGTGACCGCTACGTGCGGTCACTTTCCCAGGAAATGTTTTCGAACATTTGTAACTTTATTTATGGACCACCCTGTAGAAAAGGCTTCTTCGCTACTTCTTATGCAAGAATGCAGCTTTCAAGAGCTGAAGTCAGAGCGGAAACTCCAGTCAGATCGCAATCGTTTGTAGAAGTTTTCTCGACACGTCTTTTTGGCGGCATTTTAGGCAGTAAATAGAGCCACTGAAGAAATCGATACACAGAGCACTTTGGACACTCACCGCGCGGTAGAGAGCACTGGGACAAGAAGATAAAATTGAGTTTTTTTTTCTGAATGAGTCAAAATGTTGAGAAAAAAATGAAAATAGAACATTTCTACTTCACTTCGTAAATAAATATCATAGATGATTAGAAAAAAAATTTGAATGTCTGAAACATATTAAAATATAACCATGCAGCCGTGTTTTTACAATGTGTAACTGAACACTAAAAAATTGTTTCAAAGAAAGCTGGGAATGTGGATTATCCCATCTTTGTTAGAGTAGTTAAAAACGCACCCCCCCCCTCTCCCTCATTAGCTAGAATGGATCCGATTCAAATCTACAGATTTTATCAGAGTATGTAGTTTAATGATCTGCTTGTAACTGATTTGTAGCGAACAATGTTTGATCTTTTCGATCTCATCGCCCTGATTTGTATTCCTTCAGATACGACGGATGGAGATGCAGTTGTTGCGCGACTTATGAACGTTCTAATGCAGCACAAGTCTCACACATACTCAATCGACTGAAGTAAACTTCCCAAGGCCAATTTAGGAGCTGCACTAATCAAATCATACACATGATCGCTTCTTGAAAATGTTCCGCTTCTTATAAAATGTTTAAGATGAGCTTCTTTAGTTTTTCCCGCTTTTTGCTTAAACAAAACATTGTTACCTTAAACAGATAAATTGACTATGACTAATGAGAATACATTTTTTTAATTTCAATCACTGGTTTTGCATCCAGAAATTGGAAGCTTGTCAATTGTGAGATCTCTTTCGCATGTTTCATTTAACTTAAAGACATTTAATGAAAATTGCCATATTTATTATTACAGTCTCATTAAAACCAGCCTTCCTGGAAAATTCAAAGCTTCAAACAATAAAATTACAAATAACTATCATTTCTAGTGCTAGTTAACTTTTAAGTCAACATCATAACATGAAATTCTTGAAGTATTTTTAAGTTCTGACACGCTACTACAGAGTGATGTTTATGCATAGTAATAGAGAATCAAACACCTAGCTATTAGGTTATATAGAAGATCTCATTAAACTTAGTTTGATATGGAGACATTGAAGCTAATTTTCCTCATATAATCACTTAAACATATGAAGGTACGTTTAAGTTTTTTATTCGACATTTTGAGATCGCAATTGACAAATCAAATGCCACATAAGATGATAAAATGATAAAGTTTATCATCTCGTTTTTTGAGATCGCAATCGCCACTCAGAATTAAAGCTAAATTTTATATTCCGATACTGTGCTCAAGATTCGATTTTCGAAATTCTAAGAAATTCCAAATAATTTCAACCTAATACTAAAAATTTCATGCATGAGTCTTGTCTCATAAATCAGCTTCAAGATGAACTTTCGTTTTTAAGAACTCTCGATGGGCACTTGGAGTGATGAAAAACTGTTTTCTTTCTCGCTTAATGTCGAAAAGGTCAACATTTGGAAAGACCTGTACGAGTAATGAAAATTGAAGTTTGAGGTAAAACAGAAAAGTGATTAAAAAAACAAGAAATGCAAAAAAAACAACAGAAGATTAGAAGAAAAACAACGAATTTAGAAAAAAAGAAACTGAAATGTAAAACAAAACAAAAAAGAAGAGATTTAAAAGAACCAAAGATAGAAGGAAAAGAACACAATATTCATGTATGGCAAATGAGAACTTCGTGATGCTGAAAAAACATTTTGTACTTTGTACTACTATGTAGCGTTGTGTACTTTGTACTACTATGTAGCGTTAAGAAGAAAACGTAGAAAAACTACCTGTACATAGAAGAAAAACGGACGAAAACCTATCAATGTTCAACTGGAAGAAGCATGCTCTAATATGTTTGTGCTGCAAGAAATAAAAAGGGGAACTCTGATATTTTCAATGAAAAAAGTTTCTATATTTTTTGTCGAGCTTTCTCTAGCATGCTCAGAGTGTTTACACGAATACAAACAAAAGTACTTACATTTACTATGCATTAGATCTATTCTGAGTTTTCCCATAAATTTCACGACCTGGATGAGTTTTTTGTTTCTTTTTGAGACTGAGTTTTGCTAAGCGTTCATCAAAGTAGTCGTTTTGTTATTATACATACTTGAGAAAGTTTGCAATGAGGTTTGTGATGTAGAGCATATTATATGCACTGAGACAGATAATTAAAAAAAAAGCCAAAGCGGGGCTGAGACAGGAAACAGTCTCACCATCGATATAGTTTTATTTGAAATCAGAGAATCCAACATTATAAGTTGACGTGAAGCTATCCATTCACAATTTGACATTCTTGAAGCGATTAAGGTAAATTTTTGTTTATACTAAACCGTGCAAAACTTTGTGCTCACAATTTTTTTTTAAATGTGAGAAGGTTTCCATACTCCATTGAGAGTGGAAGTCTCACGAAACCTCAATGGAATATAGAGGTGGACGTTGTTAAATTTTGAAAAAAAATGTTTCGAACGAACTGGCCTTGTAAGTGTCGAGAACCTACCAAGGATTCCTATTAAGCCATGGAAGTTTCTACTTTATCTTTAAAAAATTCCCATTAATCGAAGAATACGTCTAATTCGAAAATTCTCCAAAAACAAAAAGTTATCCCGTCTCAGCTACTTTTTATCTTGCAGAAAATATCATTCAAAAACCAATTTGAAACTTCGAAACAAAAACCATTGTTTGTCTGATCAGCGACTCCGTTGAAGTCTTCCCATGCAGTAGATTTGCATAATTCCACCAATCATACTTATACATAGGACATTCGAACTTATCACGCAGAGCGATGAATATTTCTCTTCATTCCCGTGTAGCAGCACATAATCTTCGTCCCTTCTCTTCTTTTTTCCGGTACCAATAAGCGGGTGGAAAAGTTCGCATTTTATGCTTACCATAGTTGATTTTCATTGAGGGCGAAAAAATTAATTAGGTTTCAAAAGTTTTCGTTTTTTAAATAGAAATCGAAATCGATATTCGATTTCTATTGTTTAAATTGAATTCACTTGGTATTGTAGGGCCTGCACTTAAATTTATCTCTTCTTTCCTCAACTCCCGTAAACAATCATTGATCATCGATGGTATCAACTCAGTACCAGCTTCAGTTTTAAGTGGTGTTCCTCAAGGTTCTTCAATAGGCCCGTTGTTGTTTTTACTGTTCATTGACGACATCAAGAAAGTTATCCCTGCTACTATTCGCTTCAGTATTTTTGCCGATGATGTTAAGCTGCTAGCTCAAGTACCCTTATATTCAGATGACTTACAAACTGCAGTCAACAATATATTTGACTGGTGCACTCAGTGGAACCTTACTCTATCAACTTCCAAATGTACTGTTCTTCATATAGGCAAGCAATCGGTGTTTCACCCCTACTCTATCAACCATATTCCATTGATTGTTACCAACCAGGTTAAAGATTTAGGGATTTTGTTAACTCATGATTTCTGATTCAATTCTCATATTGAGAAGATTTGTAAAAAAGCCTCTTCTACTGCAAAACTTATTCGGAAGGCTTTCAAGACCAAATCATGCGAAATGCTCATGCTTGCTTTTAATGTATACGTTAGACCGATTCTCGAATACGAGACTGAAATTCGGTCCCCTACCACGAAATACCTCATAAACGATATAGAATATGTACAACGTAATTTTACTAGAAGGCTGTTATATAGATGTGGTAATGTAAGCCTGCCTTATTCTCTGAGATTGAAACTGCTCAAAACTGAGTCATTAGAATATCGTCGAGCATTCAGAGATCTATGTTTTTTCACAAATGTTTACATAACAAATGCTCTCTCGATTTTTCCTTTCTATACATTTTATCTCCCCCCAAGTATAATACAAGACAAGCGCACTCTCTCAGAATTCGTCTGCCTATAGGTTGTCTACGTTTGTCTCTAGATCAATAGCAATATGGAACTCCCTTCCGGAAGATATCGTTGTAATCGGAAGTTCTTCAAGTTTCGTGACAAGGCTAAAAAAAATTCCATCTGAAGTTGTGCTTCCTTGTCCGAGTTTACAAATTGACGATTATTTGTATTTACATACATATGTATAGGACACAATCTTCTGATTATAAATAACTATAGACAGCTATTTCATATCTTTTCTTCTTAGATGATATTTAGATTAGTTGAATGCCATTCAGCACTTTTGAATGAATGATTGTTTTTTTTGTCTACCTATCCTACGCGTCCATGCTAATTGGAACTACCATTCATAATTGTATTACAAGTTGTTGTTCTTGCATGGAATAAATAAATTGAATGAATTGGATTGAGAACGCGATCCACAGGCTGCAAGATCTTAAAAAGGAGAATCCGGATGCCAGCTTGACGGGTCGAGTGACCCAGGTCGCCGGCGCCGTTGCCACAGCGCTCTCCAGCAAGGCCCACACGACGGTGATCGATCCCGCCAGCGTTCAAATTCATTCGCTGTTGGAGCACATAAGCAAGAGCTTCACCCTGATGGAAACTATCAGACAGCAGAAGGAGTGGGTCAGGGAAAAGTTGGATGGAATCGGCGCTTCGGCCTCTGAACTCAAGGCTCAAGTTGAGCAAGAAGCGAGTGCACTCCAGAAATCTCCAGAAGAGGTCCTCATGAGAAGAATCCAATCCTCCTCAAAGACTCTCACCGAAAGACTTAATGGTCTGAAAGACAAGAATGTCGAGATATTCGGCGATGGCAACAGAATGGACGCTACCATCTCTTACCTGCAGCAGTTGGACAAGAATCTAGCCGAGGCTGGCGATCTCTACAAAGTCAGAGATGAGGTACTGAACGAGGCCCGACAGCGTCTGCAGGATCTGATCTCCTGGACGGGTTCATTGATCCAGAACCCGAGTTCAGCCAGGAAGGACGAGTGAACAAAGTCCCCAACCCTCCTTTCTCCGAAAACTGTTATTCTCTCTGTCTGACCCTACCCCGTAGAACCACCTTTTATTTTCCATCCCCTTATAATTTTCATATGTGTGCGATTCAATTTGTGAATTGCACAAGACTTGATTCAATCAGTTTCAATTAATGTCACACGAATTGCCTAATTCTCATTCGTGCTGTTTCAAGTCACACTTTACGCCTCTGCATCTTTTCTCTATTCTATGACCTTTCTCTTACTAAATTCATCCCTTTCTCTCTCTCTTTCTTTCTCTTCCCATTTCTTAACGTCTGTTATATGTTAACAACTTCTCATCATTATCAGTCAGCTGTTAAATTTCGAAGCACTCAACTCGCGTTCCGTTT
Organism: Allodiplogaster pararmata; assembly: GCA_964056735.1. NCBI lineage: Eukaryota > Metazoa > Nematoda > Chromadorea > Rhabditida > Diplogasteridae > Allodiplogaster > Allodiplogaster pararmata. The sequence continues at coordinate 36,562,441 of OZ057405.1, forward strand.
TTTTCGATTCGAAATGCTACTAAGACGAATTCTTCAACTATGGCAAGGAGATTTCCTTGTTAGTTTCAAATTGAAAAGAAATGAGATTTTGTTTTAGATGTTAGAGAAGGGTTCTGCAACGAAAATTCTTGAGTCAATGTGACGTGTAGCGTGATTTAAACGTAAGACTCACACTATGTTATATTTATTGTTTCCGTTCTCTAGGGTTATACTCTATGCTATGTGTGTGTTGCTGTGTAAGCAACACAGAGTAAGGGTTTTCGTTTGGTTTGAATGGATAATTGATTGATTGGTTTTGTGAGAGAAGAAAGAATTTTCTGGGTTTCAGTTGAGAAAGAAAACATATGCAAAAGCTTGCAAGTATGTTATCAGTCGCTGAAACGAACAG
>OZ057405.1:36563028-36635467 GCA_964056735.1 Allodiplogaster pararmata
AGTCATACGGAAATGGCAGTAAAGGTTTCAGTTATTTATATGAGCACCCCACGATCTTCTCTGGAAAGACTGAAGCTGTAAAGTAAGGGGAATAAATCATAATTATAAATACTCTTTTAGAGTTGAAGGACAGTACTCTCAATTTTAATGATAGGAGCCCATTTATCCACCTCACAATATTTTAAACGGTTAATTTTTTTCCAATAAATATGTATTTGGGGTCGTAAAGCCTCATTTTCCCGGAAATTCGTGCGTGATTATCCCTTCACATTGAAAAGAGAAGATCGGAAACGAACATATGATGTTTTTAGGACGTTTCAATTAAAATTTCTTTGTCGTTGTTCTTTCTCCACTTCTACCATTTCACTTCTACCATGCCTTTCAGCAATTTAACCAAAAATCAGATAAAGCTTTCAACGTTCCGTACATATATGTATGTATGTGAATACACTCGTGCAAAATCTTAGGAGACATGAGAGACTCCACGTATGCTACAATGTACTCCATTTATCTTGGAGTGACGATGATCTTTCTGTACACCGGTTTTGAAGCTCAGGTTTTTTCAATTTTCGATTTTTTTTCAAATTTTTTTTTTAAACACAAATTTCGCATATTTTCAAAACAAGCTCTTTGATAATCACTAGAAACACAGAAAATCTAAGTTTTCTTCATTTCGACGTTTGTTAGGCTAAATCTTAAAAAAAACGAATAAAGGAGTTCTTGTCTTTTGAATTCATATATTCAAAATTCACTCTTCATTTTTAAATTAAATACCAAAGGTTACGTATCGAAAAATGTAATTTTTCAAAGTTGATAAATTGGGATAGAGTTTTGAAAGCTGAGCGGCCGTTAAAAATGTGAAGATTTTTCATATTAACTCGAAAATTGAGAAAAATTGAGGGTAATTAAAGTATTATAATTCTTTTTCATTTAATTTCATTTATTCATCCATGTAGAAGATGTTGAGGAAATTAAAATACAAATACATGTAAAATAAAGTATAAACATGGTTTTTATGGGAATGAACAAATTCATATAAATTGAGAAAAGTTAATCAATTAATTCTAATAAGAAACATGTTGCTGTTTTCTATCAGACATTCATCGTGGAATCCGTTCTCCATTCCCTAAATGCTCGATCTCCTGAGCGCATTGGAACATTCGATGGATATTACGGGTTAGTTCATACTGATATCAAACTCTCACTAGCACGGGACTCACCAGTGACAGCGGGAGTTCCTGTCTCGTGTAAAAATGAACACTGAGACTTTTCGGCTGAAACAAAAAAGTTTCAAAGCTAAACTCTCGCTTCATCTCCGTTAGTAGTTAATATATATTATACATACTTAGATTCGACTGACCTGAGGATTTCGGCAGAATCGATCCCTCATCAAACGCTTTACTCCTAAATTAGACAAGAAATCTTGCTGATTCAAGCAATATTGTGCACATTACTTCACTTTTCATAAGTAAATAAACTTTCATCAAACCTTTTCACATCTATTGCAAGTGGTATTCATCAAAGCATCGAACTTTATGTTCGTAATCGATCTACAATTACAAATGAGTTTACCGCTTTCCATTAAAACATTTGACAATGTGAACATATGCAATACGGTCCCAATTAACAATTTGTATTTTTTTATTATTTTTTGTATATTCATTGTGTTTTTTATGTTCAAAATGTACTGCATACAAAAGTTCCGGTGGAAAATATGGTGAAATGAGTGACATCAACACGTTTAAACATGTTCAAACTTCAATATTGTTCAGGTTAGCAATGCTGAGTGCAGCTTATCTGATCGTCAACTTTTTTGCTCCTTTCTTCTTAACAGCTCTGAATGGGAAAGTGAGTTTTTCACTTCGAAGACTTGAAACTACATATGTACATTAATTTATTTTGTTTATTCCGTGCACGAATAGTCATTGAGAACAGCAATCGTTGTGGAAAGGCGTAGACTTCATCTCTACAGGGTGCGGAATATATCTTGCAACAAAGTTTGACCCAGTTGACACCTAATTTAACTGTAACTACAGGGTGTTTCAAAAGTACTGGCACAAAGATTTTACCTTCTTTTTTCCTTCAGTATCAGCGAACCAGGTAAATAGAATTTAAAAAAATTTATCAACAACTTCAACAATTATGTTTTACAACAGTGACTCAATATGATTTCCTTTGACCTTAATGACAGCTTTGAGACGACGAGGGTATGCCTCGATGGTTGCCCGCAGTGTCTCTTGTTGAATAGCATCCCATGCTTGGGTAAGGGAGACTTTAAGCGCTTAGAAATTTTTGTGAGATTTTGCACAAGCCTTTGCCTCCAAAATAGCCCAGATGGAGAAGTCGAGTGGATTGAGGTCGGGGCTATTAGCCGGCCATTCATTGGTAGGTATGAAGTCGGGCAGATGATGTTTATACCACTCTTGAGTCTTATTGGCTCTGTGTGCTGGAGCACCGTGGTGTTGATAATTCGTCGCCCGACCTGGACCCGGCGTCGTCGCCCGACCTGGACCCCTTAGATTACGCGATCTGGGGCCAACTGCAGGCCAAAGTCTGTCCTTCTCCCCATTACAGTTTGAGTTCCCTCAAAGCAGATCTCAAGAAGTACTGGAATCTCTCTGCGCAGTACCTGAGCATCACCATCGAAATATTTCGAGAGCGACTTCGTGCTTTTATTCGCGAACAAGGAGGCAGATTCGAATGAATGTTTCATATATATTTGTGAAATTGATAGAAATTGTTAATATTGATTCGACACCTTTCCTAACTATTCAATTCTTTATTCCGCTTGAAACAAAACATAATGTTAAGTGACGAAACAGATGACACTGTCACAAAAAAAAGTGAATTCAGTGAAGGTTATGGAAATTGAGATCTAAATATGACAAGAACAATGAGGAACATTTCATTTTAGGAAAATAGGAAAGCACACAAAAATAGCAAAGAAAGCAAAGCTTGTATCTTCAGTTATGAACTATTCATCAGCAAATAAGAACTATTCATCCGCAATAATAACTTGAAATTCCAAAAATTCAACTCACTCTTTATCATTCGAGAGCTAACCGAGAACACAAATATAATGGAAAAAAAAGAGGAGAAACAAAAACAAAACATTTGAAGAAACAAAGCACTTGAATTAAAAATGTATTCTAGAGTTGGTGACAATGGTCTCACAATCAAGCTTGATAAGTTCATTTCTAAAAATGCTAGAAGAGCTTGTAGAAACCAAAGAACAAGGTAACTTATTCCAGACATTAATCATTCTTGAAGCACAAGTGCTTGTTCTGCTTTGATATTTACACGGCAAGCATATTCTGTAGTTATTCGATTCTCTCAGCGAATAAGGCGATGGGCAAAGTTTAAACATATTTGAGTAATCTACTTGAATATTTCCGTGCAGACATTTATGGATGAACACAAGATCGGCCACATTTCTTCTATATTCAAGCGAGGAGATGGAAAGAAAATTCAGTCTAGCAACATAACTCATTTTTTGTAGTAACCTTCGTGTAAATGAACTACCAAGATTTTGATCGAAATCTGCGTTTCAATAAATATTTCGCACCCTGTAGTGGCGGTGCATGTACATATAAGCGAACGGGTGCTCAAATATGGGGAAACCCTCCCCCTCCCTCTCCCCCCCCCCTGGTGAAGAGGAGTTTAGGGCAATGGGGATCGGATTGAAAACAGTTGATGAACCAAAATGTAGTGTTTGTAATAATAATTCATGGTTTTTGTGATTTCCTTTATAATAATATCTTGCTATTAGTCTCATTCAGAATTTCGAATTTCATAGAAATTCATACTTAAAGAGAAACACAAGTGGATAAGGAAGACTTGCTGATGTAAAACAATACCCTTTGGTTATCAGTCAGTCACATGTTCGTCACTGAAGACACTCAATAGTTCATCAGCGATAACAGTGGAAGACAAAAACGAAAACTTAATGAAACCATTGCACGGAAAAAAGCTGGTCCCTAGTGCGGAATCGAATCCAATTATGTCTAATGAATCCGGGAGCAAGCACGTTACCATTAAACCACAGTGAAGCATCGCTATTCCGTGTGATGGTGCTATTTGAAAAGCCAAATTGCCTTGCTCTCTTAATCACGCATGGTCATGAAGCGAAGGAGTTGTCAATGGAGCTACTACCAGAAGACACAATTAAAACGAAAGAGAAATGGGAGAAGGATGATGAATCTTCAAATGCTCAGTTACACAGTTTCAAGATAGTGACGCCTGATTGAGGAGACAATTAAAACTGACGCACAGAATAAAACCGACGCACGGAAAGTTAATCAGGAGTCACTGCCCCTAAACTGTGTAATTGAGTAGCTGAAGATAAAGGAGAAAGGTTATTGGGAAAACTTATGAATTATCATAAATTAACTGTTTTTTTTCTCATCTGACTTCATCAATTTTCTGCCTTTGTCGGGAACTATGGGATTACGCTTCATTCACGACGCATACGCTTCAAGAGCTTGCCTCAATAAGAGAACAGACCTTGCAATCCTATAGCACTATCACCCTACGTTCGAACTTTGCGAGTTTGAGAGGGTATTAACTGTTTCCCTCATAGAACTAACGGAAAAAAATTTCATTAGTTTGGGTGTTCAGTCTGAATTATTCACTTCTTTGTAGTACCATGGTTTCAATTCAACATGAACGCTTCATTACCGGCGTAATGGGTCATGAAATAACAGTAATTTAACGACTCTATCTGATTGTACGGTTTTTGGTAGTAAAAATTATAACGTAGAATATAAGTTAGAATTCCAAACATAATTTGGTCATTGAGGCCCTGATATGTCAAAATGCTGCCAGAGAGCGGAATCCTCGATTTAGAACAAGAGAAATGAGAAACGAGATGAAGATGACTGCTATATAAATGTAAATATGTGTGTATATACAAATTTATTTTTGTATTACTCAACTTAAGCTAATTTATTGAGTGGATGATAGCTCTGAGCGCATGTTGCTTTACCTTCTACTTTTCCACATTCCTATTTCTTCACCGAATCCTCTACTTCTTCGCGTGTGCTGTGCTGGGATTCGGCATTTCAGGCAAGCACTGTTTAAACAAAATGTTAATGATCATCACAAAAGCAAAAACTTTCTCCCATCGACTTTTTCCTCTTTATCTTGTTGTCTCCATTACAGGGTGCGACAAAAGTCCAGGTGCCCGATTTTGTCACTTTGTTTCTTTTGTGTTTGATGTAGCGGTCGTCACGCTTGTATCTTATTCATAATGTTGCTAACATACCCTGAAAACTTTTTTGGTTTTCTGGTACTGCTATCTGATTTGGACCGAGGCTACATTGTGCGCTTGAACCAGTCCGGGCACACTCAAAAGCACATCGCCAGAATCACTGGATTCTCCCGCATGACCATTCAAAACACAGTACGTCGCTTTCGTGAGACTGGTACGACGAATGAACGTCCCAGCAGCGGCAGACCAGTGACCGAGACCATTCATTCATTCTTTATTCCAAGCATGTAGGTATTTAAGACAAAAGCAAATTACATATAAACAAAGGTATGCATGGACTACACTACACATGAAGCTTAGTGGCGGTGTGTAAAGGGGAAAAAAAGGGGGGGGGCTGTGATACTGATGAAAAATCACAAGTCTTAATTAAGTATCAGAAACAAGACTAACTGGCACAATCACATTCACAGGCAACGAAAGAAGTTGCTTTCTAAATTTAAGGCTACTAGCTTCGTTGATGACATCAAATGGAAGAGAGTTCCAAACAGACATTTGACGGGAAACACATGTCGATAAAGAGGTCTTATTGAAGCGGTGAGGAGGAATAAGTCTTAGAGGATGCGAATGCCGAGTGAAACGCTGAACATCCGAGATTTCGTATAAATGATCAGTGTCTATGTCTAAGCTGTTATGTAAACATTTATGAATAAAAAGTAGATCAAATATAGCGCGACGGTACTCGAGGCTCTGAAGGCCTAGCATTGAAAGCCTCTGGGAATACGGAAGCTTAGGGTGACGGACTCTTCCTAGTACTCTCCTTGTGAAAGAGCGTTGAACTTTCTCAACCAACTTAACAAGGCCCGAGGAAGATGGATTCCACAACTCACTTGCGTATTCGATAGTGGGTCGGACATAGATTTTAAAAGCAGATGTCAACAGAGAAATGGAAGGGGATTTAAAAGCTTTAAATAACATGTTGACAACAGCGGAAGCTCTCTTACACTTATCGACAATATGGTGTTTGTACGAGAATTCATCGGAAATAGTGACACCAAGATCTTTAGCTATCTCGTCAACAGTTAAGAGGAGACCATTTATACGGTATACAACAGAAGGATTTCGGGGTCCTAAATGCAAAACACTGCATTTAGATGTCGACAAAGACAAGTTCCATTCCGAACACCAAGCGGTGACAAGATCAAGAGCGACTTGGATATCATGGCTAGACGAGGGAACACGACCCATAATTTTTATATCGTCTGCATACAAACCGAATCGAAGGTTAGGAGGTATCGCTTCCTTCACTGAATCAATATACATAAGGAATAGTAAAGGACCAAGGGAAGAGCCTTGAGGCACACCTGAAATAACAGACATGGGCTGAGATAGCACATTATCGATTAAGACTGATTGAGTTCGATTACTTAAATAGCTACTAAGCCAATTGACAATATTAGAGGAGATACCGAACGAATGAACCTGATATAAAAGCAGCCTATGATCTACAGTATCGAACGCTTTACAAATATCGAGGAAAATAACATCAACTGAAAACCCTTGAGCCAAAGAATCAACAACAAAATAATGAGATTCTACCAAAGATGTTACGGTAGACTTTCTCGCTCTAAAACCTGCTTGATATGGAGACAATAGCTTTGATTCTTCTAAATACGAATAAACTAAGGCGAAAACGATTTTTTCCATAATCTTGGATAACGAGCAACATAACGATATAGGTCTGTAATTATTTAACAGATTGCGAGAACCAGATTTGTGTACTGGTTTAACAATTGATCGCTTCCAAATAGAAGGCACTGAGCCAGAAAGCAGACTGTTATTGAATTAAATGCATAAAGGTTTCACAAGAGCGAATCTACATTTCTTCAAAAGGATGTTTGGTATCCCGTCGGGAGAAGTATTGCATTTGGCTGAAAGAAATGAAAGGGCTTTCAAAACCATTTCCTCAGTAATACAATCAACACTCATCCTCTCAATTACTCTAGTGCAGGATGGATTTCTTAATGGACCATGGATAGGTTCGGAAAACACGGAAGCGAAGTATTCAGAAAAGGCATTCGCCTTATCCGATGACAATATTATCTCTTGCCTCTGATTATCTAACAGAGTAGGAATGGCTAGGTTGACATTCATACAAAATCTTCAACGTGAGAAGCATACGACACAAGATTCGATATACATGGACGTAACCCCAAGCGGAGTCTCAGAAAAGTCGCGAAGGAGCTGAATATCTCGAATAGTTCTGTTCGTAGGAACGTCAAATCTTGCATGGGACTTCGCCCCATCAAGCTGCAGAAGAGTCACGCAATGACGGACCAGATGAAGGTGATCCGTCTTCGGAGATGTCGTGAACTGTCAAAGCGGTTCAAGCCGGTGGACTGTTTGAGTATTCTCTTCACCGATGAGAAGTTGTTCAATATTGAGCAGTCCTTCAACCACCAGAACGATAGGATTTGGTCAGAATCGGTCAAAGAAGCTTTCAAGAGTGACCGCTACGTCTCGGGAAAGGGCCATCCGGCTTCTGTCATGGTCTGGGCCGGGATTTGCGCGACTGGTAAGACTACACTCGTTTTCGTCGAGCAGGGAGTCAAAGTAAATGCCAATAACTACCTGAACGACATTCTCATGAAGGAAGTACTTCCCTGGAGCCAGGATCACTTCTCGGGTCGCAATTGGACGTTCCAGCAGGACTCTGCGCCCGTCCACAAGGCTAAAGTGGTGCAAGACTGGTGCAAGACCAAATTCCCTTCATGATCACCTCCGCCGAAGGGCGACCGTACTCGCCTGTTTTGAATCACCTGGACTTCTATGTGTGGTCGGTCCTTGATAGCAAGGCCTGTGCTTCTCCTCACAAGAATTTGGAAAGCCTGAAGCGCGCCCTACAGAAGACGTGGGATGATCTTGACGTCGCTTACCTGTCCACCACGGTGGGTGCCTTCCACAAGCGACTCCGCGCCTGTGTCAAGGAGAAGCGAGGGCTGTTTGAAATTTGTAAACGCAGTTATATTCCAAACTATTTCAATAAACTTTGATGAAAATTTTGTTTGATTTGCTCAATCCGTTAAGTTTTTATCAGAAAAATACTATGCACCTGGACTTTCGTCGCACCCTGTACTTTAAAAAAATAAACGCAGCGCTAATTTCGTACATTTTTTAGTCTCACCACGAATTGTCGTGAATGTTGCTTAATTACAGTGTTTTTATGAATTACGGTATTGCTACTTCAGCATTTGCTTCATTCACTTTCCAACGAGAATAAGGTATAAAAACACCGTACTTTTATGAACTTCATAGGCAATACGTGTTGAAACTTTGAAAATGTTACTAAATTAGCGGTGCGTTCCTCTTTCACCAGAAAAGTACTTTTTTTTAATTTAATGGTCCATTAGTCTTTGTGGCTCAGTTTTTTCTTGTCCAAAAATAGGTTTTTGAAACGTACGTTCCAGAGTAACAGGCTCATGCAGAATTAATTGAAAGCCATGGTTCCTTCTCAGTATATAACGCGGGTTACGCGAGCGTCATCACAGAGTTCTCCTCGAGACGAGACCTGGCCAGGAACCAGTCTCTTTCCTGGTCTTGCGGGAGTACAAGGTTAGCTTTAAATACATATTGGGTCTTAATTATATGTGTATATGTTATGGCTAGATTTGATCAGGCGCTTTGAATTGATCAGATCTATTTCTTTTGGCTTTTATATGGCTCTTTCGGCTGAATATGAGAACTTTTCTTATGCGGTGTCGTTAGCCTAAGCCGTACGGCCTCATCAGCACACAGTTTTGCCTAAGCCTAATCGTTTTTTTATTGAAAAAAATGTTTTTAAATTTTATTTTTTCGTTGTTCATATAATTTATTATTTTTAAATTATTTTTACATTAAAAACGCTTAGGCTTAGCCGAAAGTTTACGCTAATTAGTCCGTACGGCTTAGGCTAACGAGACCGCATAAGAAATGTTTTGATGTAAAAATAAATTCAATGTAAAATTAGAAAGAAAGTAACTTCTGATCAATTTAAAGCGCCTGATCAATGCTAACCATAACTGCTGTATTGGGGCACTTTTTCGATGAGGCAGATAGAGAAGATTTTTTCAGCCGTTATACTCACACGTACCCGCTTTCAATAATAATTCTTCGTGTGAAGAGTCTACCCTTTTTATCAAATATAAAGCACCTTCAAGAAACCTTTTCCGCATTAGTGACTCTATATATTTTTTTACTTTCAAAAAAGTAGATTGTACAAGAGAAAAAGGTTGGCATGTAGGAAAACTGATATGAAAACTATATGAGAAAGTAAACTGAACTGCTGAAGTTTCGATAATCAGCTTTGGATATTAGTCGAGAAATGGTTAAAAAGTCGTTTGGTGAGCAGTTCCCGTTATAGAAGTTGAAAGTGAGGACATAAAGCTTCAAAAAACTCAAATAAATGAGACACTTAATGCATTCATTTACTGGTGAAATTATAATGGGTAAAGCATTCGTTTAGGTCATGTATATGTAGACCACACACAGTAGAAACAAGGAACGCACAAACTTGAAATACATATATAGTAGCTTCAAGTTGTACGGGAAAAAAATTGCCTAAACAACAAAAAATATGAACGAAATAATTTGTTTTCGTTAATTCGAAAAAAATACATATAAAAATGCGAAGTCGAGTTGTAAGTTAATAACTGAGTTCGTGAGAGAAATCCTTGTTATGATGTTTTTTTTTCAAATCAGTTTACTGAGGCCGTGTTTACATCTTGAAACAACTGTCACAAGTGTGCATGACTGAACGATAATCTCGAACCTATCATACATATTTTCCAAACACAACACTTCTGACAAGAAAATGATAAAAGAAGTTTGACTGATTTAGCAGTGTATATTTTTTGGTTCTGATGAGATGAAAAATCTTCAAAAAACATGAATGGGAAGGCTTGTAATCATGACAAGAGAACTTCAAAAAATTGGAGAGATTTTTTTTGTCGACCTTTTCCTATACTGTGAACGGGAACGGGAAATAACTGTAACTGTTTTCGTTATAAATTTCAGCGCCTTTTTCGCTGGACTCGTCTACTTCGTCGTCACATACCTCTCTGAAAAAAGTGGCACAAAGCAGGTGACCGAGCGACACTTCCGGGAGTACTCGGATCAAGAAATAAGGTGCTATTGAGGGAAACAGGGGGAATGAGACAGGTAGTGATGAATAAAAGCGAGAGAGAGAAAAACATAGAGAGAGGAAAAGGAAAAGTTACAAAAAGAGAGATGAACAAAAATAGAGAAAGAAAAAATGGGCAGTAGGAGTGAGAGATACATAGTGATAGAAGTGAAAAGAGATGAAATTAGAAATAGAGTTGAGATAACGACATGGCATTTTTTCTTATTTTTCAGAATGGATCAAAGGCTGCATATAGAACAAAAATAAGAGGAAAGCGGGCGGATCTTGTTTAAATGGAGGAGTTAATTAATTAGTTTTTTCCTCTCTAAAAACTTTCTTAAAGGAAAAATTTTCAGTCGGGGAAGAGTTAGAGAAAAAACCCATGCGATATCGTCAATGACACAATTTTTTTGTTTTAGGATCTGTTTTCCTGGTGTTTTGCTCGTAAAAACTTTTTAGTAAAGGGTGAGAAATGGGTTTTTTGCAGACTGTTCTATGGTGTTATCACTGCACTTGCGGGCACAGGAACAATTTTGATAGCCACAACATTTCGTCCTAGGCGCCTCGATGGTAGTATCGCGATTGAGGAAGATCATCGATCTGAAACACTTTCCCATCATTTTGGTTCGCACTATTGAAACTAGAGGGTGGCCCATAAAAATGCAATCATGTTTTACGACCTGTACTTCAAAAATCGATCGAGCGAAAAAAATCATGTTAATTTTTTCATTAATTAGTTTACAGTCATGAACACATTGTGTCGAAAAATCATTCGATTCTGACTCCTTTGGCACGAATAAAAGCTCTGAGTTTCTCCGGGAAGGCGTCGTTCTCCGGACGGAGCTACTTGTCGTCAATCTTCGACCACTATATCTGTAGGCTTTGCTTCAAAAACTCAATATTCAAGTGAAAATTAAATTTGCAGTTCAGGTACGACTACAGTGAATAGTCTGGCGGGTTGCGATAGGGCGAGAAGGGCCATTATGAACTGGTGATGAAGTTTGACAGATGAGTCTTGCACCATGCCTGTGTTCCGTTGGCTCTGTGAGCTGGTAGAGAATCTAGTTGGAAGATCCAATACGTTTTTTTCCGTAATGAGAAGCTGACCAGGGAAAGAAAAAGCGTTCGGTAGTAATCCTGGTCATTTTTTGCTTTCGTTTCGACGGAAACAAGTGGAGTTTGGCGTGTGGCGGATACTCCGGTCCAAACCATGAATTGGGCTGGATGAGAAGCTCGCCTGAGAGTCTCGAGCAAGCACTCGAAAATTTTGAGGGTTGTATGCCTCTTCCACAGCGAACAGCTTCTCCTCCAAGAAGACTGTTTTAAGGTGAGAGTTGTCTCCCGTCTTTGAAGAGTCGTCCGTCATACGTTCATATCCAAGGCCATCTTGTTAATGCTCCCCCTAATTAGCTTCCTGACGGCCTCGATCTTCTTATGGGTGCGTACCACTTCGAAATGAGTCAGCGAGTGTACCGATCTCGTTGAACGGTTTTAGTGTGGCGAGGAACGTTGAGGTCTTTAGCGATACGCGAATTCGGTCGGCTAAGTTTGTGCAAGTCCACGATAGAAGACCGTGCTCGATGAGCGGCCACCATAATTGGGAAAACGGACTGATTGAAATTAAGTTTTCGCCATGAAGTTGAAACACGTGTAAGAAGAGCGCATCAGAAGAAGAAAGCACGATATGCTTCATTGAACGATTTATGAAAATCGAAACTCTGGTTTGCGTATTTATGGACCATCCTGTACACGAGTATTAGAGTAGTAGTAGAGATTTTTTGAAGCTTCAAAAACATCATATCTGAATGTTCGCGAGTGTTTAAGGTTACAACTGTAACGAGTGTTGAAGTATGAACTACGAAACTAAAGGTTCAATTCAATTTCAATTCATTTATTCAATTCATTTATTCCATGCAAGAACAACAACTTGTAATACAATTATGAATGGTAGTTCCAATTAGCATGGACGCGTAGGATAGGGAGACAAAGAAAAAAAAAACAATCATTCATTCAAAAGTGCTGAATGGCATTCAACTAATCCAAATATCATCTAAGAAAAAAAAATGATATGAAATAGCGTCTATAGTTATTTATAATCAGAAGATTGTGTCCTATACATATGTATGTAAATACAAATAATCGTCAATCTGTTACACTCGGACAAGGAAGCACAACTTCAAATGGAATTTTTTTTAGTCTTGTCGCAAAACTTGAAGAACTTTCAATTACAACGATATCTTCCGGAAGGGAGTTCCATATTGCTATTGATCTAGAGACAAAGGTAGACAACCTAGCCGGGTAAACGATAGGCAGACGAATTCTGAGAGAGTGCGCTTGTCTTGTATTATACTTGGGGGGAGATAAAATGTATAGAAAGGAAAAATCGAGAGAGCATTTGTTATGTAAACATTTGGTGCAAAAAACATAGATCTCTGAATGTTCGACGATTTTTTCTAATGACTCAGTTTTGAGCAGTTTCAATCTCTGAGAATAAGGCAGGCTTACATTGCCACATCTATATAACAGCCTTCTAGTAAAATTACGTTGTACATATTCTAAATCATTGATGAGGTATTTCGTGGTAGGGGACCAAATTTCAGTCCCGTATTCGAGAATCGGTCTAACGTATACATTAAAAGCAAGCATGAGCATTTCGCATGATTTGGTCTTGAAAGCCTTCAGAATAAGGTTTGCAGTAGAAGAGGCTTTTTTACAAATCTTCTCAATATGAGAATTGAAACGGAAATCATGAGTTAACAAAATCCCTAAATCTTTAACCTGGTTGGTAACAATCAATGGAATATGGTTGATAGAGTAGGGGTGAAACACCGATTGCTTGCCTATATGAAGAACAGTACATTTAGAAGTTGATAGAGTAAGGTTCCACTGAGTGCACCACTCAAATATATTGTTGACTGCTGTTTGTAAGTCATCTGAATATAAGGGTACTTGAGCTAGCAGCTTAACATCATCGGCAAAAATACTGAAGCGAATAGTAGCAGGGATAACTTTCTTGATGTCGTCAATGAACAGTAAAAACAACAACGGGCCTATTGAAGAACCTTGAGGAACACCACTTAAAACTGAAGCTGGTACTGAGTTGATACCATCGATGATCACTGATTGTTTACGGGAGTTGAGGAAAGAAGAGATAATTTTAAGTGCTGGCCCTACAATACCAAGTGAATTCAATTTAAACAATAGAAATCGAATATCTACAGAATCAAAAGCTTTTGAGATGTCTAGGAAAATTACATCAATATCAATACTTGAACTCAGAGAGTGGGTTATGAAGGAATATGATTCGGCTAAAGAAGTGATTGTCGATCGATTAGGTCGAAAACCGGCTTGAAAAGGGGAGAGCAATGAACGCTCTTCAAGATACTTTGAAATAGAATTAACAATAACTTTTTCCATTACTTTAGAAATCGAGCAGGTTAAAGAAATGGGTCTGTAATTTGATAAGATAGGAGGTCCTTTGTTTTTGAGCAGAGGCTTTACAATAGCAAACTTCCACATATCGGGTACGATTCCAGTCATTAAACAGTTGTTGAATAAAATACGCAGAGGTTTCAACAACGCAAATTTACATTTTTTGATAAAAATGTTCGGAATGGAATCGGGTGAGGTATTACATTTATTCTCTAACTTAGAAACAGCCTCGATTATCATTTGATCATCAATTATTTCAAGAGAAAAGTGTTGATCGAAGGGAGCTAAAATAGGGACAGGAAGAACATTCTGAGACGGTTCAGAGAAAGTTGATGAGAACTGAGAAGAAAACATTTCAGCTTTTATGGAAGGGTCCGTCACTACCGTTCCACTACTGTCATACAAAACATAGGAATCGTTTTGAGATTTAATACGATTTGTACAATACGAGAAAAACTGTTTACGGTTGCCTTTAACAATCAGAGAAGATTCCTTAGATGTTTCAAAATCATAAAGCTCAGAAGAAAAATTTCTTGATAGATTTTTACAATATTCGGAGTAAGGAGCAGTAATTGAAACTTTCTGAAGCTTATTGAATAAGCGTTGAATACGCGCTGGATATCTATAGGAGGACGAGTTAGGAACAACAGTTGGCACAAAGCGATCGATAAGGTCACATAGTAGATCAACGATATAGTTGTAAGCTTGATTAGGGTCAAGAGATGATAATGCCAAGGTCCAATCATGACAGTAAATAAAGTACTCAATCATATGCCAGTTTGCCTCAGAATAAAGTTTTATAGGCTTGATTATGTCATCGAATACTTTGGAGGTAATACAATCGAAACAAATAGAATTATGATCGCACTGGGATGTGAAGGGAGCAATAACACTAGAAGAAGAGATAATCGGATGATTGCATAAAAGAAGATCAAGAATGTTCTGACTTCGAGTCGGCATCAGAATGTACTGAGTGAAATGGTTATCACAACAGTAATTAAGAAATTGAGTAGAAGAATAGCTCTTAGAACACGTCAACTTGTCCCAATCAATACAAGGCAAATTCAAATCACCAACGATTATGAGAGGGACATTGGGAATGGTATTTAAAGAGAAGTATGCTAATAACTCATTCATGATATCGTCTGGGGCACTGGGAGATCGATAAACACACATTAATCTAACCCGAGAAAAATATGAATTTTTGTCACTACATTGTAACTCAACTGTAATAGCTTCACATTCTGAAACTGACATCGACGAAGTTGCTACTGGACTGAGTCTAGATTGCACTAAAATTGCTACTCCGCCACCTCTGTTACTGATATTAGAGTTTCTATCAGAACGAAAAACAGAATATGGTTTATTTGAATGTGAAATGACATCAGGTTCACTATCGTGTAACCAAGTTTCTGAAAAGCAAATAGCATTGTATTGCGTTAAAGATAATAAATGATTAAGATCGTACAATTTATTCCGTATAGAGCGACAATTACTATAGTAAAAACTAAAATTTCCTCTAATACTATGTTGGCTATTCCAAATATCAGAAGAAGTAAACAGGCTATCGCCATCAGCACTACTGACCTATTTCTGTACATCGTTTGCGTCCATCCTTTTTCCTCTTGTCACCGTCACGTTTTGAAGAGAACCATTAGCCTCAGCGACTGTCTTCGGAGTGTATAGAGGACGCGGATGAGAGAATCGAATGAGCCTTGTTCCTTGTACCCCCCACTCCATCAATCCAGCTTTGTCGTTTCTTTCTTTAGCGAGTTTCTTGCAGTCCTTCTCGAGTTGGAGTCCTTCTCTGGTAAGGTCTTCTCTCGCGTACGCGTGAGGAAATATGCGAAGTACTTCAGGACGACGGACTCGTAGTTTTCGAAGTACTTCTGTTCGGAGAGATGGCGATGGAAAATGAATCTTAAGAATTCTTCTCTTGTTCTCTTCATTTCCGAAGCGTCGATGAGTGATAGAACCTTGGTTGAATGCATTAGTGAGAGAAGGTATATTGAGTTCACTAACGAGAGAATCAAGAAGTTTTCCATCATGTTGATCCGTGGCGTCTTTTCTTATCTCCTCCGGAATGCCGACCAAAACGATGTTGTGAGCCTTCTCTTCCAGAATGACTTTGTCTTCCAGAAGGACTCTCCTGACCGCGTCATAGGCGAGAAGTTCAGGCTGCGATATGAGAGAGGAAGTCATCAAAGAGTTGGATGGAGGGGCCGGGGTTTGCGTTGTGAGCTTAGAGAGAAGAGGAATGAGAGAAGATAATGTCGTCATCATTGAGGTTACTGCATTCAGAAGTTGGGAGATTTGGTCGCTTTGACGGTTGACAGCTTGGATCAGAATTTGTACATCAGATGAGGGTTGAGAAACTGACGAGGGAACAGACATATCTGTTTGTTTGGAATTGGTTTGAAGTCGAAGGTAAGTTTTGAACAAAGTCATTTGTTTTTCACCGGGATTGATCCGCTTACTAGTCCACTAGTCAGCCCAACATGCTAGGTTAGTTATAAAATAGACGGAGTGAGATGATATGTGATAACATACGACAAATACATGAAGCGTCTCGTTCTCTGAATGATATAAAAGAAAAGAGAAGGTTCGCCACATCAAAAAAATCAATCGATAAAAAAGCTAGTCGAAGGTAAGTTTTGAACAAAGTCATTTGTTTTTCACCGGGATTGATCCGCTTACTAGTCCACTAGTCAGCCCAACATGCTAGTTTTGCTAATTTCAGAGATATTTTTCTTTGCAGCTCAATAACTTAAATATTTAGACTCAATGTTCTCGGCCATGCGGAACCCTCGCCTCCTACTCTTGATTCCTTTTTTCCTCTACAGCGGTGCTTTTTTCTCCTTCTGGTCATCCGTCTACCCGACTTCCTTGCAGTTCACTCGGAGCCTCGCCGATCACATTTATCTTCCCGCTTACTTCGCCATGTGCTTCTCTGCGGGCACTTTCATCAGTTATTTTTTTCTTCTTGCAAATAAATTGTTGTGATTGCATTTCAACTCATACACTTTATTGGCAATTTATCTCGAAAGCGAAACAAAGTGATCCTCAACCATGTGATTCTCGTTAGGTTACAGACAAAATTTTTTTGATCAACCAAATTTTGATCAACCAAAAAAATCAAACCAAATTTTTATTTACAGACAATACGGTTTCCCTTGAGAAGAAGATTTTAAGGTGTTCATTGCGAGAGACAGGCTTCTTCAGAGTTAAGTTAGAATGCAGAGCAGAAGTGGATAAGTAGACAGGAATGTCCGATAAAATAAAGAGAAAAGACCGACAAAGGACAAGCCAGAACGAAAATAAAAATCGGCTTGGTCGTTGATTACAATTTTTTGAGTGGGGATAGCCACTGACAAACTGTCAAAGAGCATCGAAGACTTCGGTCTGCGTCCTCTTCTCTGCCTTAACCTTCTGGTACATTTCGTTATCTACACCCTCGTTCTTATGACAGTTCCGATGAGTTCCTCAACACAGCAGACAGATGAACCCTCTCTGCTTATTAAACCCAGGTTCTTAACACTTTTTTTTCTCGACGCTTCCACTTCACCTTTTCACCTACCCCTGTCCAAAATGGCTTCAACCTATTTGGCTTTACGTAAAACTAAAATTTTTTTCGTTCTATTCTCTTTCCTGAATGGTTGATCCACATTTGTTTCTCTGCAGTTTTTGTGGTCAGCTAAAAATTAGCAAACCTGTGTAATGCTGGGATGATACTGAATTGAGATAAGCTACAACTCAATTGCTTACTCAAAAAAAAGTTTAATTTACTAAATTATAATCTCCATGTGAATAACTATTTTGGCAGACCTTGGATATGCATGCTGATCTCGGTCTTTTTCGGCCTTGCTGATCACGGCAACAACACTTGCCGAGTAGTAATGGCTTCGCTAGTCGTTCCCCGCCAGAAAGCCCAGTCCTTCGCCGTATCTAGAATATATCACGTGAGTATCTAGAATATATCACGTGAGTATCTAGAATATATCACGTGAGTACTAGCATCAAATGAACATCCAGTTTTCCAGTTACACAATTTGAAAGCAATAACTTCGGTTACTGATGTATGGATATCGTTAAAAAAGCTTCGACATTTACAATTTCTATAAAAAGAAATAATTTGGTCGTAGCGCAATGGTAGTGTGCCTGAAAACTGTGAAATGGCTACCAAGTAAGTAAGTTGACGGAATATTGTAGCGTTTCCCCGTTCTTTTTCGTTCTGAATTGACTCGAGGAGAAACCGGGCCTCTTTAACCATTATCTGAGTTCCCCGAATTACGTTTCAGCTTTTAGGCGCGTTTGAGCTCGATGAATCAGGAGTAAGAAATCATTTCCTGTAAAAAAAGCCCTGGAAAGAATTCGCGCATCCCTGAACCGTAAACTGAGTTTATGTTCTAAGTCCAATTATTTGGCGCAGGAGTCGTTGAACAAAAATGAGTAACAAAAACCGATTAAAGCTCACGTTTTTAAGAAGACATACTCTTACTTGTACTCAGGGATTCAGTCACTGGCTAGCTTCGTGTTGTTCACTCTTGCCTCCCGGCTGAACATCATTAATCACATAACCATCCTCGCTGTGCTGTCGCTGATTTCTTTTATCGGCTTCTGGATAGTTGCTACTGATATGAAGAGAGAAACAGGAAAAAGGGGGAGGAGGAATCCCGAATTAGCTGCTGCGTGTGACTCTTCGACTTTAGAACGGGAGTTGCTAACTCAGGAGCAACCCTTGCTAGCCATGCAAGATCTTACGAAACTCAAAAAACAAGCGGTTCTGCCATCAACTTCACGTATCAAAGGATCAAGTTGAAGAATCCTTCCTGCAAATGTTTATGTGTGTATTCATTATTCGAAGTATTTGTACTGCAGTTCAAAGCTCCAAGTAACATAGTTAGTTAAGTCATGTATTTGCTATGCATCTGTCTGGTTTAGTCGTAGAAAAGTGTTTAAGATGACTTTATTAATTCATCTAATTTTAATCGTTAAGTGATGATTTAAGAAGTATCTAACACTAACATGTGGCGTATCACAACCTTTCAGTAATTGAAATACAACATAAAGGAATGAGTAAGAGTTTAGAGCTTCATATGTTCAGTCGGTACGAAAGCGCTCTCAACTGGGTTAGCTGGAACAGATGGCACAAAGAAAGATTTTTAAAAAAACACTAAAGTTTCGAGGAAACCGTATTATTTTAAACGTCTGAAGAATGGAAAGAGTGAAATTAAAATGAGTTGATTTTACACTTTGTCTATCTTGAACGAAAATACATACGAATGAGGAAACAATCGGCGAATAAAACGAACGAATACTATTAGCAGCTGGGAGAACGTATTACTCTTACTATATAATAAAATAAGCAAACATCTTTGTTCACAAGCAAGCTGTCTCAACCTCTCGTTTGACCAACCATCGCGAAAAATATTAAATCAAAGGTTTTTCGCCAAGACTACCATCCCCATGAAAGTCATAAGACATGACTTTATCATGCAATAACAGGGATATGCGAGAAAAAAGTCAAAAATTTCCTTTTTTATCTATAAAGTGAAAAAATTTTCGACTAATTTTTTCGATTTGAAAAACCGCAAAAATCGAAAAACTCGAACAATTTATAAGTTTATCCGTTTTTAATTGTTTTTTTTCACGTTTTTAAGTGTCAAATAATGATGTATTTTTTATTCATGAGAAAACATTAATTGGAATCATACAGAGCTCAAAGTTGAGTAAATACACACAGCCGACTTATAATTAGAAATTTAGTCGTGAAATCATAAACATTATGCATAGTTATTCATATAAGAATGCTCGGTGAAGGTAGTTCTTAGCACAAAAGCTTGAATGGAACATCTCAGTACTTCTTTTGTTCACCTAGCTCAATAAAAACGATATTCTGATTGAAAAACATCAGCTGAGAAAAAATTGGTCAGACAGACTTTCCGGTACTCAGTTGCGCTTAAATGTTTTAGGTTGCGCTAAAACATCTCTTGCTTTCAGTAGAACTCTCAAGAAGAACTAAGTATTTTCGAGCAAGCTGCTTAATCAACGAGTATTAGGCTTTTGTCACAGCATATTCGCATGAATACATTTGTTTCTCTGATGTGAAGTGTCAATGTTGAATGCTTTTCCTGTAACTTCTTGTGTATCAGTAACTAACCGATAAACGGGTTCGATAAAGAAACAAGGATAATCTGCCACGCAGTTCAATCAATTATTCATCAAAACAGAACTCAATAGTTGATGAGAATATTCTACACCACCTAAGGCTAATTACAATAAGATTCTAATAAGGAAAACGTGATATAGAAAACACCGAAAGAAACCGAAGAAAACAAACAACTTGGACCGTAGATGAAATGTGCGGGAAAGAGAGAAGAGAGTCCGGGACGTGAGGGTTTTGGCCGGAGCGCGCCTTACCTACTCAAACTTGGGTAATTAAACCTATTTTCAGTTTGAAAAAATATTTTTTAAAAAAAACAAAATAAAACAACTAAACAAAATAAATACCTTTAAGGATGGCGTAAGCCATGGAATATCGTATCTTCAATATTATGATGTGCACGCCATTTAAGCTGAATATAGTTTGTAGTCTAACTTTAAACTTAAGGTATTTTGTATTTTAAGGTAGCATAGCTACATTAGGGGCCGCCAAAAGGGGGGGGGATAGGCATCGGCTTGACTCAACCTTTCCTAATCACTCACCAGCCCTTTTCGCACGGAAGGGGGTATAGAGCGGCGGTCAGGCAACCCTGAGCAGTAGGCTATAGGTACCAGCTCGCACCAGCTTTTGACCAGGTCCAGAAAGTCTAACCGAGGAAAGGGAATGTGACAACGAAGAAAAGAAGTGCTACAGCGATTTATGCCTTCACGCGGTGTATCACGACAGTCTTCAGAGTGCAAATGACATCACCTCACTTCTCCGGATGCAGCTCGCTCCGAAGAACTGCTCCACGTGGAGCTACCTATCGTCTAATCGCTCATGTTTTTCTACAATCAGACAGCCCGACCCGGCTGGTCTGTCTTAAATTCCAATTCTTCAAGTCGGGAACATCTTGTAAAGAAATCCAGGGCTGACCACCTCCAGGAACTGCACCACATGCGGGAAGAAGGCCAACACCAACTGCGTATAATGTTCATTCTGTTCAGAATGGGTACACACAAAGTCGTCATGCAGTAACCTTCCCTCCGTCAATAATTACGTTCAGTCCAGCTATCAGTGCCTATCCTGTAGCACTACAACCACTCCTTCTACATCCAGTGTCATCGCCTCTATCTCGGTCCCACACTGCTTTTTTAATGGCCTGAGTGGAATAAACTTTGCACTGACTGACGCTTTACACTGACTCATAAAAGCGTGAGGTCATAGCTGACAAGCAGAGAAGAATAAGACTTAAGATAGCACGAAGACACTGCAGGCAATTAGAGAAAAATTGATTGTCTGACACAGCACGCTGCTTGAAACATACGAAGTCAGAGACGCAGTGTGGCGTGCGGTAAATTCGAACCAGATTTTTTTAAATCCTGACACACCCCGTCACACAATGGAGGAAGGAGGAATTAAGTTTGCACGCAATTTTTATTACTTCAAACGATCCCGCCTTAAAGTAGCTAAAAAGGCGGCGGATTTGAAAATAATTTTAAAACACGCTGCGCGTGCGCACGTGCGCTTGCGTGTTAATGAAAATTCGATAAGGGCCGTTTTTTCACTTTTTTGTTGGCGATTCGCAATGCATATGCATATGCATCGGGCAAGTACCATTTTATGCTGGTTAAATGTAACTTTAAGCGTAGTGAGTTAGACAGAGAGATAAAGAGAGCGAGAGACAACACTGACCAGTTAGACAGAGAGAAAAAGAGAGAGAACACACTAACCAGAGAGAGTGCAGGCGAGTAGAGCATACATGAATTGACATGAATTCTCTCACCCTCGAAAGAGTACCAGAGTGCGTCTTACGTGCGCGACTGCGTCTCGCGTGCGTGCCTGCGCATCCTTATCAAAATTTTGCGGGCTGGCCTAGTCTATCGAAAGTGGTCGTCTGACGGGGGGTGTCCTGAGTTGTCATGTTGCTTGCGTGTGGTATACGTTTCTTGATGTGAGAAAGTTTATACGCTTATTCCCTGAAGGGCATACCCTGCGTCTTGTCTTGCAGACATTGGAATACTAGACCAACAATTGGCTTTCAACGCTACGTTTTCGAAAATTTTCTTCCTAGGCTATCATTTTGAGGTTCAGGAACTCCGTTTCTTGAAAAAATTCATTTTTACATTGAAAAACGCTTAGGCTTAGTAAAAGTTCACGCTAACGAGGCCTTACGGCTTAGGCTAACGAGACCGTATCAAAAAATTAATGTTAAAAAAGCATCGTGAGAATGTCTGCAAGACAAGACGCAGGATATGCCCATCAGCCAATAAGAGCAAAAGTTCAAATTAAGAAGAACGACAGATCTTACGTAGGTTTTTCATAGGTTGTCACGGTGCAGCAGGCCGAATGTTATATTTTTTCAACTGTTTTGTCTTGCAAGACGTTTATAATTTTGTACAAGTTAATTAGAGATCTTAGTACTTGTCTAGATCGACGTAAACTCCGCTCCTCTTCCCCCTCGGGGGGCGGAGTCACGGAATTGGCGCAGTAATGCTCTCGCGGCATAGAAAAGGAGAACTTCTCGCGAGGGGAGACAGCCCTCTTCCTTTCGAGATAGCACATAATGTGAGGGAGGAGGATGATGAAGAGAGAAAAACGAGAAAGACAGGAGAATCGTGCTGCAAAATGCAGGGTAGAGAGCCTACGTCGAACTAGACAAGTGCCGAGATCTTTGTTAGTCGCAACCTTCAACTTGCAAGATCATTTTCTCCCGTTTTGATGACCAAAGTGATACGCTTGGTCCGACGTTTTTGACCTTAATCCATCCTTTCGTTTCACCCGAACTCAGCTCGTTGCGATAAAGTATATACTACATTCATACCAAAGCAAATAAATTGATAGATAAGAGTCGTCCAAATTTTGGCTATGCAGGAAGTCGTGTGGCATTTTGTGTAATGAAGTTCATTTGTAGATGCTGCCATAAAATTTTCATTGAGAGGAGCGTTCAATTAAACGAGAAACCGAACAAAGTTTGGTATTGTATTCATCTTTGAACTAATTACTAAGAACCGACAAAAAAGCCGAGAAGAGTTGATCAAAATGCAATTAGCACATCTTCAAAAAAAATCAGATATCAGCGAAGTGAAGGTGGTGTCAATGTCATTCGAGTGTACAGGGTGCGGCAAAATTAGAGTTTTTATCGGAAAAATACTATTCACATTTAATTTTGCCGCACCCTGTAGATTATTTGATATAAAATGAGAAGCTGTAAGCGAATCTGCAGAGGTGCAACTCTGGAAGTTATGGATACTGCAGAACTCGAAAATTGGACTTCTGCGCTTTGAATTTATGTAAAAAAATGTTTGAACATAACGTAGAGTTGACTCACATCCCCCCTCCATAAAATAAGTTGCAATCAGATTCTTTCTATGATCTTTTTTTCCAGCAAAGCATCCATCTCACTTCTGAAAACTTATTATTTTCTTTTCCGGGAACATTAAAGAGCTCTTATTCCCTCATGGGCATACCCTGCGTCTCGTCTTGAAGACATTCGAATACTAGACGAAAATTGAGCTTTAAACGCTAGGTGATCATTTTGAGCATCAGAGACTCCGGTTCGTGAAAAAAAAAAATTACAAAAATTGTTTTTACCTCAAAAAATTTTGTTTACATTAAAATTATTTTACATAAAAAACACTTAGGCTTAGTAAAAGTTCACGCTAACGAGGCCGTATGACTTAGGTTAACGGGACCGCATCAAAAAATGCCACTCTGCACTGTCTGGCGTCTAGTATGCCAATGAGTACATAAGAGCCAATTAAAGTAATCGCATATAAAATTCTTTGGTATACGTTTTTCAGGCATACATTAGTGTTCGTCTTTAGATCAAAATTGTTATTTAGATGTTCTAAAAAAACATAGTCTTTCACATCATTGGTCCTTCCGATCGAGAACTATAAAGGATGATAAACACCGCTCAAAAACGGAATTTCTTTGATGAATTAATTTGAAGTTAAATAACAGCTCCTAAAGTTAATTCAACTGAACAACTTAAAAGAGCAAGAAAAACTTTGGAGAAAAAAAAACATAGCTGTTTTCTTGAATGCTAATACATTTGAAAGCTATGTTAAGATTTTTGTTATAGAAGGGCGCTGTTCTCGCCAGAGAAAAACGCTGTTTTCGTGCCCTTGCTGTTTTGTTCTTTTTTTATCGTTTCATATCCTGTTTTAGCAATTTTTTGTGGGAAGAAACAAAATTGTGACACTGTGCGAGGTCTGTGAACCTCAAATACTTCAGTCAGCCACGTTCAAGACCTTCGTTTGTTAGACATTATACATATTTAAAAAAGAAGATTTTAGTCCTTTTGAGAGAGCTAACGCTAAAGCCATAAGATAGAGTAGATCATCAAAGGGAATCGTTTTGGATTAAGACTGACATGATAGGGAATGGATGAGAAAATGCGAGAGAGTCAGAGCGGAAAAAAAGAGAAAGTGTCCAGAAGGGGCTAACTATGAGGTTGGTTCAATTGAGGTCGATCACGTTTGACCAATTTTTTCCCAAAATTCTAGCAATTTTTTTGGAAAATTTTCATGAATTGATTTCCTAACAAAAACCGAAATTCTAAGCAAGAAATTTACTCTTCCATGAATTACGAAACTCGATGAAAAGTAATTGAAGAATTGTATTGAAATGTGCTTACAAATTTCCGAAAAAGTTTCCAGGTTGCGTTTGAATTCTGAACCTTTTATTGTTTTAGAACGTTTCATATACACACAAAATACTGTGTAGATGAATAAACGAATAAATGAATAAAGTATAAATGAATAAATGAATAAATGAACAAATGAATAAGATGTACATAGCATAACAAAAAGCAGCTTGTACTTTTCTAACACTTTAAGTGAATTTTCTTTTAGTTGGCTTGAATGCTTGTTTTTTCCCGTTTGCGTTTCAGGGTAAAATGTATATTTATATATATATATATATATATATATATATATATATATATATATATATATATATATATCGAAATTTCGATATACAAGCTCAGAAATAGTTGCTTATTCTACTCCGTTCTATCACTGCCGCGAACAGCAAAGTGTATGCTCACCCATTTTGTGCAAACTTCGGTATTTCTGGGTTGCCTACTTTTCCCCTTCGCCATCCATTTGAAACTTCGTTGAAATTCACATTGACTTCACGTGTATACTTTATTAGCAGAAAGATCCAACTTTTTCATCTAGGAAGAAGAGGAAATACGATTCGAGAAGCATATAGCTCTACAAATCATACTCGGATTGGGATGAGGAGTTTTAAGAAGGCATATACCTATTTGAACCATCATTTCGGCATTAAGATGAAGAGCGATGTTGTTCTATGTATCTTCTTATTTTGAGTACCTTCTCCTTAAGCATGCTCTTCATATACTTCTCTCAGAAATTTCCAAAATCATTCGTGTTCTTCGTTACATTAAACCCTCGGCGTACGGTCAATAAAGTTCTCGACCTCATTAATAAGGACTGAAGCTGGAACGAAATGTCTTCTTCTAAGAGATTTTAGGAGCTTTTTAACTTCTTGAAACTACTTTTAGCGTTATCTTCAACTAGAAGATTGATTTAATAGTTAAGTAGAGACCAGAATTCTACGTCTCGAGTCGGTCATGATCCTCAATCGTACATAATAACCGTGGTTTTTCGGACAGCCACTGCCTCTCAGAGTTGACCGGCCAGTAAGAGTTTTTTTTTGTTGAATGAACTATTCGAAAATGCTTATAAGCAATATTGTGTGAGAGCTACTACGGATCACAACAAAACAAAAGTTACCTTTCATTTTCAATTTTCCACCATGCTCTGAACATACATGCATCATTATCTCACTAAATCTCTTTTTGTCTCTGTATCTTTCTCCGCCTCGTTATAACGTCGGAAAGTTTGAATAATCCGTTCCAGAAGAATGTTGTATCCGATGAAAGTGTTCGTATTGTTTGTATGATTGCTATGAAGTGTGTCGCGGTGAAACTACAAAAGTGCTTCAGGCAACAAAAACTTGGTTAGTTTGATTCGTTGGCGATTCGCCATCACCCCAAAGCGAGCAGCAGCGCAAGAGAACGAAATGAGTTCGGGTCAGTCATTTTATCGATTGCTTTCAACAGTTTTTGAATCTGTCTCGAAAATCGGGTAACTCTGAAATTCTCGGCAATTTTCTATCATTTTAGAATTTCCCAATGGTTCCGCATAAACTCACTAACATTTCTAATTATGCGTCATTCTGTCTCTACAGATCCTTCTTATATGTATATATGTAGATAAAATGATTTTAAAAAAAAGAGAAAATAGGTTTTCCATCATTGATAAAAATTAACATGATCCGAACTTTGAAGTTACGATTGTTTGTGGCAGGTTTAATGAGATTTGCTGTTTCAGATATGAGAAGAGAGAGGGAGAATGAGAATGGAGTGGTAGAAGGGAACGAAAGGAGGGAAGTGGAAGAGGCGCAGAGTCAGTTTTCCTTCACGATAGTAGACACTGACATGTATTTTGAAGAGGCCGCAGGTCTCCAACTGATCGAGTGACTGATGATAAGACTAGAGGCCGCAGGTCTCCAACTGATCGAGTGACTGATGATAAGACTAGAGGCCGCAGGTCTCCAACTAATCGAGTGACTCATGATAAGACTAGAGGCCGCAGGTCTCCAACTGATCGAGTGACTGATGATAAGACTAGAGGCCGCAGGTCTCCAACTGATCGAGTGACTCATGATAAGACTAGAGGCCGCAGGTCTCCAACTGATCGAGTTACTGATGATAAGACTGGAGGCCGCAGGTCTCCAACTGATCGAGTTACTGATGATAAGACTAGAGGCCGCAGGTCTCCAACTGATCGAGTGAATGATGATAAGACTAGAGGCCGCAGGTCTCCAACTGATCGAGTTACTGATGATAAGACTAGAGGCCGCAGGTCTCCAACTGATCGAGTTACTGATGATAAGACTAGAGGCCGCAGGTCTCCAACTGATCGAGTTACTGATGATAAGACTAGAGGCCGCAGGTCTCCAACTGATCGAGTTACTGATGATACGACTAGAGGCCGCAGGTCTCCAACTGATCGAGTGACTGATGATAAGACTAGAGGCCGCAGGTCTCCAACTGATCGAGTGACTGATGATAAGACTAGAGGCCGCAGGTCTCCAACTGATCGAGTGACTGATGATAAGACTAGAGGCCGCAGGTCTCCAACTGATCGAGTGACTGATGATAAGACTAGAGGCCGCAGGTCTCCAACTGATCGAGTGACTCATGGTAAGACTAGAAGCCGCAGGTCTCCAACTGATCGAGTGACTCATGATAAGACTAGAGGCCGCAGGTCTCCAACTGATCGAGTGACTCATGATAAGACTAGAGGCCGCAGGTCTCCAACTGATCGAGTGACTCATGATAAGACTAGAGGCCGCAGGTCTCCAACTGATCGAGTGACTCATGATAAGACTAGAGGCCGCAGGTCTCCAACTGATCGAGTGACTCATGATAAGACTAGAGGCCGCAGGTCTCCAACTGATCGAGTGACTCATGATAAGACTAGAGGCCGCAGGTCTCCAACTGATCGAGTTACTGATGAAAAGACTAGAGGCCGCAGGTCTCCAACTGATCGAGTTACTGATGAAAAGACTAGAGGCCGCAGGTCTCCAACTGATCGAGTGACTCATGATAAGACTAGAGGCCGCAGGTCTCCAACTGATCGAGTGACTCATGATAAGACTAGAGGCCGCAGGTCTCCAACTGATCGAGTTACTGATGATAAGACTAGAGGCCGCAGGTCTCCAACTGATCGAGTTACTGATGATAAGACTAGAGGCCGCAGGTCTCCAACTGATCGAGTTACTGATGATAAGACTAGAGGCCGCAGGTCTCCAACTGATCGAGTTACTGATGATAAGACTAGAGGCCGCAGGTCTCCAACTGATCGAGTTACTGATGATAAGACTAGAGGCCGCAGGTCTCCAACTGATCGAGTTACTGATGATAAGACTAGAGGCCGCAGGTCTCCAACTGATCGAGTTACTGATGATAAGACTAGAGGCCGCAGGTCTCCAACTGATCAAGTTACTGATGATAAGACTATAGGCCGCAGGTCTCCAACTGATCGAGTTACTGATGATAAGACTAGAGGCCGCAGGTCTCCAACTGATCGAGTTACTGATGATAAGACTAGAGGCCGCAGGTCTCCAACTGATCGAGTTACTGATGATAAGACTAGAGGCCGCAGGTCTCCAACTGATCGAGTGACTGATGATAAGACTAGAGGCCGCAGGTCTCCAACTAATGGAGTTACTGATGATAAGACTAGAGGCCGCAGGTCTCCAACTGATCGAGTGACTGATGATAAGACTAGAGGCCGCAGGTCTCCAACTGATCGAGTGACTCATGGTAAGACTAGAGGCCGCAGGTCTCCAACTGATCGAGTGACTGATGATAAGACTAGAGGCCGCAGGTCTCCAGCTGATCGAGTGACTCATGATAAGACTAGAGGCCGCAGGTCTCCAACTGATCGAGTTACTGATGATAAGACTAGAGGCCGCAGGTCTCCAACTGATCGAGTTACTGATGATAAGACTATGATAAGACTAGAGGCCGCAGGTCTCCAACTGATCGAGTTACTGATGATAATACTAGAGGCCGCAGGTCTCCAACTGATCGAGTGAATGATGATAAGACTAGAGGCCGCAGGTCTCCAACTGATCGAGTGACTGATGATAAGACTAGAGGCCGCAGGTCTCCAACTGATCGAGTGAATGATGATAAGACTAGAGGCCGCAGGTCTCCAACTGATCGAGTGACTGATGATAAGACTAGAGGCCGCAGGTCTCCAACTGATCGAGTGACTGATGATAAGACTAGAAGCCGCAGGTCTCCAACTGATCGAGTGACTGATGATAAGACTAGAGGCCGCAGGTCTCCAACTGATCGAGTGAATGATGATAAGACTAGAGGCCGCAGGTCTCCAACTGATCGAGTGACTGATGATAAGACTAGAGGCCGCAGGTCTCCAACTGATCGAGTGACTGATGATAAGACTAGAGACCGCAGGTCTCCAACTGATCGAGTGACTGATGATAAGACTAGAGGCCGCAGGTCTCCAACTGATCGAGTGACTGATGATAAGACTAGAGGCCGCAGGTCTCCAACTGATCGAGTGACTGATGATAAGACTAGAGGCCGCAGGTCTCCAACTGATCGAGTGACTGATGATAAGACTAGAGGCCGCAGGTCTCCAACTGATCGAGTGAATGATGATAAGACTAGAGGCCGCAGGTCTCCAACTGATCGAGTGAATGATGATAAGACTAGAGGCCGCAGGTCTCCAACTGATCGAGTGACTCATGATAAGACTAGAGGCCGCAGGTCTCCAACTGATCGAGTGACTGATGATAAGACTAGAGGCCGCAGGTCTCCAACTGATCGAGTGAATGATGATAAGACTAGAGGCCGCAGGTCTCCAACTGATCGAGTGAATGATGATAAGACTAGAGGCCGCAGGTCTCCAACTGATCGAGTGACTGATGATAAGACTAGAGGCCGCAGGTCTCCAACTGATCGAGTGACTGATGATAAGACTAGAGACCGCAGGTCTCCAACTGATCGAGTGACTGATGATAAGACTAGAGGCCGCAGGTCTCCAACTGATCGAGTGACTCATGATAAGACTAGAGGCCGCAGGTCTCCAACTGATCGAGTGACTGATGATAAGACTAGAGGCCGCAGGTCTCCAACTGATCGAGTGACTGATGATAAGACTAGAGGCCGCAGGTCTCCAACTGATCGAGTGAATGATGATAAGACTAGAGGCCGCAGGTCTCCAACTGATCGAGTGACTGATGATAAGACTAGAGGCCGCAGGTCTCCAACTGATCGAGTGAATGATGATAAGACTAGAGGCCGCAGGTCTCCAACTGATCGAGTGAATGATGATAAGACTAGAGGCCGCAGGTCTCCAACTGATCGAGTGACTGATGATAAGACTAGAGGCCGCAGGTCTCCAACTGATCGAGTGACTGATGATAAGACTAGAGACCGCAGGTCTCCAACTGATCGAGTGACTGATGATAAGACTAGAGGCCGCAGGTCTCCAACTGATCGAGTGACTCATGATAAGACTAGAGGCCGCAGGTCTCCAACTGATCGAGTGACTGATGATAAGACTAGAGGCCGCAGGTCTCCAACTGATCGAGTGACTGATGATAAGACTAGAGGCCGCAGGTCTCCAACTGATCGAGTGAATGATGATAAGACTAGAGGCCGCAGGTCTCCAACTGATCGAGTGAATGATGATAAGACTAGAGGCCGCAGGTCTCCAACTGATCGAGTGACTGATGATAAGACTAGAGGCCGCAGGTCTCCAACTGATCGAGTGACTGATGATAAGACTAGAGGCCGCAGGTCTCCAACTGATCGAGTGAATGATGATAAGACTGGAGGCCGCAGGTCTCCAACTGATCGAGTGAATGATGATAAGACTAGAGGCCGCAGGTCTCCAACTGATCGAGTGACTGATGATAAGACTAGAGGCCGCAGGTCTCCAACTGATCGAGTGACTGATGATAAGACTAGAGGCCGCAGGTCTCCAACTGATCGAGTTACTGATGATAAGACTAGAGGCTGCAGGTCTCCAACTAATCGAGTTACTGATGATAAGACTAGAGGCCGCAGGTCTCCAACTGATCGAGTTACTGATGATAAGACTAGATGCCGCAGGTCTCAAACTGATCGAGTTACTGATGATAAGACTAGAGGCCGCAGGTCTCCAACTGATCGAGTTACTGATGATAAGACTAGAGGCCGCAGGTCTCCAACTGATCGAGTGACTGATGATAAGACTAGAGGCCGCAGGTCTCCAACTGATCGAGTGACTGATGATAAGACTAGAGGCCGCAGGTCTCCAACTGATCGAGTGAATGATGATAAGACTAGAGGCCGCAGGTCTCCAACTGATCGAGTGACTGATGATAAGACTAGAGGCCGCAGGTCTCCAACTGATCGAGTGACTGATGATAAGACTAGAGGCCGCAGGTCTCCAACTGATCGAGTGACTGATGATAAGACTAGAGGCCGCAGGTCTCCAACTGATCGAGTGACTGATGATAAGACTAGAGGCCGCAGGTCTCCAACTGATCGAGTTACTGATGATAAGACTAGAGGCCGCAGGTCTCCAACTGATCGAGTTACTGATGATAAGACTAGAGGCCGCAGGTCTCCAACTGATCGAGTGACTGATGATAAGACTAGAGGCCGCAGGTCTCCAACTGATCGAGTGACTGATGATAAGACTAGAGACCGCAGGTCTCCAACTGATCGAGTGACTGATGATAAGACTAGAGGCCGCAGGTCTCCAACTGATCGAGTGACTCATGATAAGACTAGAGGCCGCAGGTCTCCAACTGATCGAGTGACTGATGATAAGACTAGAGGCCGCAGGTCTCCAACTAATCGAGTTACTGATGATAAGACTAGAGGCCGCAGGTCTCCAACTGATCGAGTGACTGATGATAAGACTAGAGACCGCAGGTCTCCAACTGATCGAGTGACTGATGATAAGACTAGAGGTCGCAGGTCTCCAACTGATCGAGTGACTCATGATAAGACTAGAGGCCGCAGGTCTCCAACTGATCGAGTGACTGATGATAAGACTAGAGGCCGCAGGTCTCCAACTGATCGAGTGACTGATGATAAGACTAGAGGCCGCAGGTCTCCAACTGATCGAGTGAATGATGATAAGACTAGAGGCCGCAGGTCTCCAACTGATCGAGTTACTGATGATAAGACTAGAGGCTGCAGGTCTCCAACTAATCGAGTTACTGATGATAAGACTAGAGGCCGCAGGTCTCCAACTGATCGAGTTACTGATGATAAGACTAGAGGCCGCAGGTCTCAAACCGATCGAGTTACTGATGATAAGACTAGAGGCCGCAGGTCTCCAACTGATCGAGTTACTGATGATAAGACTAGAGGCCGCAGGTCTCCAACTGATCGAGTGACTGATGATAAGACTAGAGGCCGCAGGTCTCCAACTGATCGAGTGACTGATGATAAGACTAGAGGCCGCAGGTCTCCAACTGATCGAGTGAATGATGATAAGACTAGAGGCCGCAGGTCTCCAACTGATCGAGTGACTGATGATAAGACTAGAGGCCGCAGGTCTCCAACTGATCGAGTGACTGATGATAAGACTAGAGGCCGCAGGTCTCCAACTGATCGAGTGAATGATGATAAGACTGGAGGCCGCAGGTCTCCAACTGATCGAGTGAATGATGATAAGACTAGAGGCCGCAGGTCTCCAACTGATCGAGTGACTGATGATAAGACTAGAGGCCGCAGGTCTCCAACTGATCGAGTGACTGATGATAAGACTAGAGGCCGCAGGTCTCCAACTGATCCAGTTACTGATGATAAGACTAGAGGCTGCAGGTCTCCAACTAATCGAGTTATTGATGATAAGACTAGAGGCCGCAGGTCTCCAACTGATCGAGTTACTGATGATAAGACTAGAGGCCGCAGGTCTCAAACTGATCGAGTTACTGATGATAAGACTAGAGGCCGCAGGTCTCCAACTGATCGAGTTACTGATGATAAGACTAGAGGCCGCAGGTCTCCAACTGATCGAGTGACTGATGATAAGACTAGAGGCCGCAGGTCTCCAACTGATCGAGTGACTGATGATAAGACTAGAGGCCGCAGGTCTCCAACTGATCGAGTGAATGATGATAAGACTAGAGGCCGCAGGTCTCCAACTGATCGAGTGACTGATGATAAGACTAGAGGCCGCAGGTCTCTAACTGATCGAGTGACTGATGATAAGACTAGAGGCCGCAGGTCTCCAACTGATCGAGTGACTGATGATAAGACTAGAGGCCGCAGGTCTCCAACTGATCGAGATACTGATCATAAGACTAGAGGCCGCAGGTCTCCAACTGATCGAGTGACTGATGATAAGACTAGAGGCCGCAGGTCTCCAACTGATCGAGTTACTGATGATAAGACTAGAGGCCGCAGGTCTCCAACTGATCGAGTTACTGATGATAAGACTAGATGCCGCAGGTCTCCAACTGATCGAGTGACTGATGATAAGACTAGAGGCCGCAGGTCTCCAACTGATCGAGTTACTGATGATAAGACTAGAGGCCGCAGGTCTCCAACTGATCGAGTGACTGATGATAAGACTAGAGGCCGCAGGTCTCCAACTGATCGAGTGACTGATGATAAGACTATAAATTTCAATCGTGAACAACTTTCGTTGAGAAACAATTGCTAGAGCTTTTTCAAACAATCGGATCTTGGAAGATTTATGGAACGAGAATTCGACAGTCTGCCTCATTTTGATTGTTACACGAACTAAACAGGCACTGAATCCGTTTAATGAACATGCTTTACTAGGGAATGAGATTTGAGTATTATGAAGAGTTAATCGTTTTATCGGTTTGTTCTAACGAGCTCGTACCTAGTAGAAGAGAAATAACTGATTTCAAGTTCACACCTCTTGATACTATTTCATTTCCGTAAATCAATGACCAGAAGAGGACTTGCAAGAGTCAGTCCATGAAAAGGTTGACGCTAGCGAGAACTGGTATCCCATCATATTCACAATAACTTTTATTCTGCTGCCCAATTTCCCGTGAAAATTTACATTTTGGAGAGTTATCAATGCCGCTACAGTTCATACCGTGATCCTTATCCTACGTATAACACTTCAACTGTGGTTCTAGGCGCGAGAGATGGCGAGAGTGTTGGGAGGCTGGAAGAAGGAGGGGAAGAAGAGATGGAGAGAGCGGGCAGGGAAGATTTGGAAGGCGTTGAGGACGTGGAAGATGTCGAAGGAGAAGCGATGGAAGAAGGCGGATTAGAAGGGAGGTGGGAGGAGGAGATGGAGCGAGAAGAAGGGAGTGAGATGCCGATGGATAGAGAAGGAGAAAGTTGGGAAGAAGAGGAGGCCGAGTGGGCGAGTGAAGAAGAGGGAGAGGCCGTAGAGAGCCGGGAGCAAGAGGAGGAAAGTTATGGTGGGGTGGAGAGAATGGTGGGAGAAGGAGAAGAAGGAAGGTGGGAGGAAGAGGAGGTCGAATGGGAGAGTGAAGGAGAGCGAGAGGCAGCAGAGAGCCGGGAGGAAAAGGAGGGATGGAACGACGGGAGCGAGAGGACAATGGAGGAGGGAGAAGGAGAGAGCTGGGAGAGAGATGCAAGGCGAGAGGAGGCCGGAAGAGATGAAGAAGAAGTGGTGGATTGGTGGGTGGAAGAAGGAGGAGACAGATGGGAGGAAGAGGCGGAGGAAGACGGGGCTGACTGGGCGAGTGAAGGAAGAGAGGGCGGAGAAGGTGGAGGAGGAGATGGAGGAGGAGATGAAGGAGGAGATGGAGGAGGAGATGGAGGAGGAGATGGTGGGTGTGAGAAGGAGGCCGAGGCAAGAGAACGGGACGACCGAGAGCGAGAGGAGGCGGATGGAATGGATGGAGGAAGGTCGGCTGGAATGGATGCTCCTTCTGAAGAAGTCTCCACAGGGTTATTTTTTATCGTACATTAAAAAATTTTTAACTCTGAAAAAAATATTAATGCTTTGAAACAAAAGTTCAATTTTTTTAAACTAAGCTCCAAAGAAAACAACATATAAGAAACGGTTTAGTTTTCACTTCTCAAAATATACAACGTTTACAGAAGCTCGCCATTTTTGAAAAAGCGGGAGGGGCTTCGGCGGGCGAGAAATCCGGAGAGAACTGTGCGGCGCCGGTTCGTTTTTCATATACATGTAGCAACGGATGTCCAAGTACAATAATAGTACAATTTATTTTTTTTATTGGATGACGCAGTAAAATTCTTAAATTTGCCTCATGCGCTTCATTTAGTTTTTCAAGTTTTTCATGTGTTTTTTTCCTTAGACTTAGGCAAAAGTTTACGCTAAGGAGGCCGTACGGCTTAGGCTAACAAGACCTGATCAAAAAATATACATAAAAGTTCTCCAAACATTCTTTCTCTCTTTCACGCGCAGGGGCGTGGATGAGTAATAAACGGCTTGAAGGGCTTGAGGGGCGTGGTTTAGTAATGGCCTCAAAAACATATTATTCTGTCACAAATGTGAGCTCAGTGTTAGAGAAGCACGGGTTCAGCACATATGTTGATAAGAAAGAATGTCTGCTATCATTGATGATTTATTGATGAGATGATGAGTTGAGAAGCAGAACATAGATGAGAATATTTTTTCGAAACATTCCAGAGATCGAGGATCCATCTCTTCGTTCTTGATGCCACTCCACGTGAGAACCCCTCGTTTCACTGACTACTACGAATGGAACGGTCCGTTCATTATATGTACATAAACACATCACGGCTTTCAAAAATATTTATCTGTTGTGCTTTCTTTGCTATGTTTCAACGACGTTCCGAGCATTTACATGATGTTTCGATAAAGCTCTGGATCTTCGAGATCTGCTGCTTATAGGCATAAAAATTGTTTAAGGCTGGACCCCCGAATCCGCCTTGAATTCCCGGGACCACGCCGCAGCAGCAGTCCTCCCCGCCGACCACGTCTACGAAGCACTCATGCAACTGGACGGGTCCGAGACCCTAAGAGACATCGCACCCATAAGATCCGTCTCGGTGAGCAAAGTTTCATTCCATCAACTTGACTCGTACCAAACAGCTATAGCTTCAATTGTTTCGCTTACGTTCCTCCATGTGTGACTGAACGTCACTTTTCAAAGCGTCGTCCTTAGCTTTTTTTGCTTTCTTGATTCGCAAACCTGTATTGACCACATAATGTTGAGGTGGACGACGTTCTCGTTGCGACCATCAAAATCATGGCTCAACTCAACCGATTGAACAGGAGCGCTAGAATCGCTCACGAAATAGCGGCGACGACAGGGGTGAGTATTGAATATTTATCAAGAGTATTAACTAACCATCAATAGCTTCGATTGTCCAACAAGAGTATTATTTATCCCTCAACTTTCGCGAGTTCAAGGACTTTTGCAATGGTTTTTGAGACATCCAAAACGGCCAGCATTTTGCACAAAAAAAACGTTCGTGGGGTCGTATTATTTTCAAACCGGTATACCTAAGGAATTTTTTTCCACATATTATTTCATGCAAGGAAGAAACTCCAATGGTTTTCAGAGAAGAAACTTTTTTCTGATGAACAAACTGGGCAAATGCCACTTTGCCGCAATATTCAGCTCAATAGGACAGAGACTTTTCCGCTAAGTAAACCTTTTTTCATGTTCAAATAGAGTATGATCAGAGTATTTCTCTAACTGATACTGTGGATTAGTTTTAGGCACATTTGAAAGCTAGAGAATCGTTCACTCTGTTTGTCTTATATAACATTTCACAAAGTGATAAGTAAAAATAGCACCATAATCTTCGATAAAACTGCTTCCAAATGGAAAGTTTCAGTCATCGTCGAGTCCCGTGCCTTGAAAAATTCTGTACGCAGCGATGAAAAAGTTCGATATCGAGTAGCTTTGACCTTTGCCTGACTCATTCTCAAGTTCAGAGGTCAACCCTCAACGCTCATTAAAATGGGAATGTGAGCGCGCAACTTCTCCACCATCTGTGATTTGTTGTCAGGTGCTGAGTCCTGTCAAAAAGTCCAGTTTATCACTGTGTCCTACTCCAAGGCTCTAAGACGTTTCCGATAACCTTTGATAAGTAAAATTTGGCATCGACTATCATATCTGGATCAACGGAGACAAAGGGTGTTTTGCCTGTTTTCTAACTACGCCACAAACGATGAAATACTGAGGATTACTTGTTTTCCTGACGAATATTTCGCTCTCTACAGCTTCTAGACGATCGTGAGATAGTACTCTGTAGTTTGGAAAATTTAAAACATCTCAAAGCTGATAAAGTTCTCATCGTTTCAAAGATTTTTGAGCTGCTCGTCCCGAGCACAACGATGTGAAGTATGTTTAGAGCGTTTGTGAAGTATAAGCATCTGCCGATCATCTAATCCATGTCGGGTTGCTTCTTGTAGGAACGCATGTGAAGACTTCATGACCTTTCTAGTTGATTTACGAGAGGTTCGGAAAAAAGATGCATGCTTTCTTCTGGACTGTCTGGTGTTGCGAGTTATGAACATACTGATCTTCCGCAGAATTGTGACTGTTGAAGAAAGACCGCTTCGTGAGTAGTACTAGTTGCTACCTAACTCCAGAAACCTAGTCTTAAAAACTGTCGAGGGAGGCTTTCAGTCTTCGCACGATGACAGCTTTTGCGGGGCCATTTTGTGCAACGGAACAATTACAGCAAGTAGGAAATCCGGCTTCATCATTACCAAGATATTCATGCTAGAGCTAAACCAATGGGCTTGGAACCCGTATCAACAGCAAACACAGTCGATAGGAAAAAAATTTAAACGAGAACAAAATTAAAAAGTAGACTTACCTGCGCAGTAGAGCGCGGGGAAAATTAATTTTATTACTTTGAGGTCACCATGTACTTTTTTCATTGCGTGTACCTGGTTCCTTCATTGCGTGTACCTGGTTCCTCTGGAACGTACCGTTTTTTTATATCTTGGCGTTTCAACCCTGGTTGGATAAAAATAATTTAATCTCACTCTGACGATTAAAAAATATTCTGAAAACAGATAGTGTTACCAAAAAATAGCTTTCATCTATTAATACTTCATTATTCGAAAGAATAATCGTTGATATTACAGCAAGTGCCCCAGGACTTCGACGAATTCGAAGAGGAAGTCGAGGGTTGGTACTTGCAGTATGCGATTATAATTCAAAATTGGAGAAAAAAAATCTCATTTGAGAAGAAAGAAAGCAAGAAGTTACAAAATTCCTGTGAATATAAAGCAGCAAAAAACGTGCTGTTTGAAATTAAAGTTACTAGAAGAAAAGAAAAAAAACTCGTCCGTTCAATGAGGTTAATAATTTTGTAACAGCGCTTTACAATGAGCAACTTCACGGACAGCAAGAGGATTCGGAGGAAGCAGAACAGGACTCCCAGCTCACGGAGGACGACCACAGTGGAGAAAGAGGCAGTCTGGCAGAAGGCCAAGAGGAAGAAGACCGAGAAAAAAGTCTCTCTACCCGCTCCCGAAAAAGATCCGCCGGTTCTGTCGAGAGCGAGGCGTCCTCGAAGGTCTGTCCACCTTGTGGGAACAAAAGCTGATGTTTTTCTCAGTTTCTCTTGTTGAAAAGAGCTTTTTGATACATAACCACGGGAATACGAGTGAGTTCCTGAGAACTTTTGCTGTTTTATGAGTTTATGCTTTATAAGATAATCGTATTGACTGTTAATATTGAAAAGTGGAGCGATTCCCGAGGAAAAAGTTTTTGAGCCGTTACACAAATATTTTATAAAGTGTATAAAAAATAAAGTTTGTATATTCAGTTAAAAAGAGAAGATTATATTGCAGAGACCGCGCTGGAATAGAGAAGAAGAGATCGATGACGGCGTGGTAAGCTGGCAGCCACAATCTCTTTCCATAATAGTTCATTCATAGTATTTTCAAGTTTTTATTACGCAGAGTGTTTTACAACATAACGTAAAAGTAAGTCAGAGAGAGAGGTTTGATAGGAAAGGATAAATATAGGGTCTCAGAGGCGCAAATCAATGATTTTTCTTTGTAGAAAATTGAGGACGGAAATAAAGAGTGGAAGGATAGTAGATAGTTATTACATAGCAGTCGCTCAGGAGGAAGATTCAGGGGAACAATGATATATTTATCCGGGACGCAAATCTACTGCGTTCATACCTTTATCATTTTGTAACTTCTTCTACCCAACTTAAAATTACTAAATGTTCGAACATAAAGACATAACTGTACCAATTGTACTCAGAATGATATCTTCATTTGCGCGTTTCCTCACCTCTTGATGCACATGATAAACAAACCTAACCTGGTATGATAAGTAGGACCAGTGTTCCCTGGGTGACTCATGCTGTGCACAGCGAAGAAATTTATAAGATTCGTGCATGTTGAAAAAATGGTTCTTAACTGTTTTGTTTTAAAATTATCACCAAACTTCTAATGAGCTCAAATTGCTATTTTGTGACATCTGAACTTTTATACTTTTAATATTTGACATTGAAGATGGATGATGAGCAAGAGGGCGAAGAACCGACATCAGAACCTCAACTTCTAGCCCAAGTGCCCGTATCACCAGAGCCGGAAGACCACCCTGACGTCGAGCCAGAACCTGGAGCTGTCGACAGCACAGCTTTACAGTACGAACAGCTGTTCGAGAGGTAAGAAGCTCCATGGCCTCTTTTCTTAAGAAGCATGTTGTTACAGAGCATGTTACACAGCATTGAATGATCAAAACAAGTTTCCTCTTTTTATACTGCGCAAGTCGAGCAGGTTATTGCCAGTAAGACTTTTGTTTGTGTTATCGCATGCATGTTAAGAACGGATTAGATAACAAATGAATAAAGTAAATAGGCAAACAATTGTTGAACTGAATTTTAGAGTTTCTGTCGACTGTACCAAATTCCAATCTCTTAACTTCGGAAAGTTTGCGAGATCTTGAATGCACGCGTGAGAGGTCGTAAAAAAGATTGGATAAATCAGAGAGAGAGAGATAAAGAGAGAGAGAGAGAGAGAGAGATAAAGAGAGAGAGAGAGAGAGAGAGAGAGAGAGAAAGAGAGAGAGAGAGAGAAAATCAATTTCACTTCGATTTTACAATCTCGAAATAGCCATTCTGGGACACATGTGCGTGAAAGATCATCGCACGGACCAAAGTCGACCATAAAAAATTTTCTGCGAAACAGACTTTATAAATTTAATCCGCTGATAACGGATTTTTTCGAAGATTTTCGAACGGGCAGCTGCGAAGAACACCGCCTAGGCTATCGAAGGGAGCTTGTTATCCCATGAAAGGGATTCCGACCCGCTCTCAACCAAGAGGCCCAAAACCGACGCGGTGCGCGTCGGCCCTTTTAGCAGCTTCTTTAAAATTTTCCGTAAGTGATTATCATTCAAATTTTGTGGTGATTATTCAATCATCAGAAGTCCGATTTCGCTCTGAATAACTAAACGATAACAAAAAATTTTTGACTCGTAAACAACTCTTGAGTATGTACAGTACCGTTTAAAAGTAATTTAGTGTTTCAACATAACCTTTTTGCAAACTCGATAAAATTTCCAGAGAAGATTTTTCGCAATCAATCTACACATAATCACTATCAATAGCTTGGACCAAATAGCGTTCACAATGAATGATGTAATATTTATTTATATTTTTAATTTTTCAGTTTAAACGCTTTATCAAGATCAACAAGCCACATCGGGGATATAACATTATCGATTATGGGATCTGTAGGGACATGTGACGACTCAACTCCTCAGCGTTCTCTGCCTTCCTTAGGAATTGGGGACCAACGGCTTTGACAAATTCGTCCCTCCATCTCATAGTATGGCGACCTTTCGTTCGCTTTGGCCCACGCGGGTGCCACTCTAGAACAGCCCGCGCCCACCGACTGGGGTCGAGCCTCGCAATTCGGCCTACCCAACGCCACCTCCTTTCACGGCAGATTCTGACCACGTCCATTATGCCCGTCTGACCGCGCACCCACTCGTTAGTCCGCCTGTCGAGTAACGAGCACCCCAGCATAGAGCGCTCCCATCTACGCTGCGCCACAGCCAATTTGTTCTCAAGTCTTTTTGAAAGGGTCCAGGTCTCCGAGGCATAGATTAGAGCGGGCAAGACAGCACCTTCGAAAAGGCGCCTCTTGAGAGACATTGGGACCATTCTTGCCGCGAACAGGCTACGGTATCTATTGAAAATGAAATTTGCGAACCGGATTCTCCTATCAACTTTCATTCCCCTCTCAGTCTTTCACACAGAGCGGTGAGCATTTTTTTCCGCTCTCATATTGATTCATTGACCCTGCCTTTAACTTGACCCAGTTCTTTCCATTCTTTCCTAAGTAAACGTCATCATCTTTCATGGGTGGAAAGCGTTCTCCGGCTGTTCCTCCTTATTGCCCGAGATGTCCAATGTACGAGAAGAAGATTGAAGAGTTGATGGAGAAGATGATAAGGTTGGAAAGTGTGGTGGAGGAACTCGTTTCCCGTCTGCCTCCTCTTGACTCATCGCCTTCTCATCCAGCGCCCCTCAATCAATCCTCTCAGTTGCCTTCTCTGCTATCCATTCCACCACATATCCTCGCCTACGATGCCGCGGTAAGAGCTATGACAGTCGACAAGAACATGATAGAAACTAAGGCCGAGAACATAGTCTGCCTTGGTATCCCAGAACAAGACAACGATGAGGCAACAGATGCGGCTGATCAAGTATTTCTTTCAGCGCTTTCCCGGGATGTCGGAATACCGCAGATTGGAACTGCTCGTTTTAGACGGTTTGGTGACCCAGCAAAAAAGCGGCGCATTCTCAAAGTCTTCCTTGAGTCTGCTCCCCTTAGAAACGAAGCTCTGATGAAGATCAGAAAAAGCCGCCCTCCTTGCCTCTCCAAGTTCCCGCACAGTTACATTCGGGAAGACCTAACTCGCGAAGGACTCCAACTTGAGCGTGAAGTCAAAAGAATCGCCAAGGAAAGAAATCAGACTCCCGATGGGCAGAAATGGAAAGTCGTCGGAACGTGTCTGCTGCCGGTCCGAACAACTTCGTATTCACAGCCAAGACCATCCTCCACGCCTAGAAATGCGAAAACTCCCTGTCCGTCAGTTTCCAAGGTCCCTTCTCCGTCAGTAAATCGTCCTCTGGTGGTCTTGACTTCACCTGCGAATCCTGCGACTGTCTCTTCTTCGCCAAATAATCGCCGATCTTCTCGGAATGTAACGATGAGACGTTAGGTGAGTGGCGGTGTTCCTTCTAGTCCTGACCCTCCCAGTCCCCCACATTTTTCACAGAGTTTAAGTATCAACTGCATCTTTTTTAATGCTCGATCACTTCGTAGTAAGCTTTATAATCTATCTTTTCTGCTGAGTTCTCTTTCATGTGATGTAATAGCTATATGTGAGACCTGGCTTACGAGCCAAGATAATGATTCCTTGGTACTCAACAATTCTGATTATCATATTTTTCGTTGTGATAGAGATCGTTCAATGAAAGGAGGTGGTGCAGCTATCCTTGTATCGAACCGTATTCCTTGCTCATTCGTTTCCACTTGCTCTGATGACCGCTTCGAAGCTGTCACCATAGACCTTTTTCCGTCTGTGTCTTCCACAGTATCGACTCGACTGAGATATATTTGTGCGTATCGATCTCCTTCTTGCCCTGACTCTTCCCTCTCAAAGCTATTGTCTTATTTCTCTGAGCTAGTTTGTTGTGACACATTGAGTCCTAAGCCCGCAATAATCGTTGGTGACTTCAATTACCCTTTAATAGATTGGGCCACTCTTATATCGCACAGAAGTGGACAGGATGAAATGTTTCTCGAATTCATGAGCGATAACTTCTTTACGCAGTATGTTGATACCAGCGCTTTGGTTCGTTGTCATGATGGAAAAAAACGGACGAACCATCGATTGCAGCGCAGCAGGGTCTCATCAGGTTCTCGAAAAGTTCTCGGTATGCGGCTTTGTCCATTCTTCCTTGAACATATAGTATTAAAGGACAAGGAATTGCCGGACCGAAACATCTTCATAGAAACCAGTAGCTGCCGCCATGTTTAATCACCGGAAGCTGATAATGAGGATCACAACGCTTGCCTACACGAGGGCGAGTGAACTATATACCGGAAGTACCGAACAGATTGAAACAAGATTCAGCACTCGAGAGTAATCTACGCGACTGCCAAGGGGTCCAGGTGAGATCAGACTTAGTCCACGCTACAGGCGCCTGTCTATTTTTAGCTGAAATGAATGGCTTCCGCGCCGGTCCCCTTCCATTGAACCCAGCTTACCCTATACAGAGTTTTGTTTTGCTCAGCAATGGCATGGACACATCTGGAGATGATAAGACCCTAGCGACTTTGGCATCAGTTCTTATTGGTTCAGCACGAGAGGTTCGAATGATGTTTAAATCCAGAGCTCGCGTTGTGCAGCGAAGGCGGGTCCATGCCGGCTTCGAAGTGCCTCAAAATACACATTGGATCCTTCAAAAAAAAAGAAGTTTTCTAACCTCCTTGGATACGTACGCGCTTCAATAGCTTTGCGAAGGCCGAATAAGAGATGGAAAACTGGCTCGCCAACCGAACACCCAACTGTAAAATTCATTTGTAATTTTTAGAACCTTGAAGTTTGGTTGAGATTGCTTGAAATTGAAAGAAGTTTTTTTAAAAAATCAAAATATTATTTAAGGTACTGTATGTTAGTTATACTCTGCTCAAGAAAGAGCGAACAGCAACTGTTTTTATGATTAAAAACGAAAAAAATTAAAGATCTCCAGAAAAATTTACTATGTCGTTCGAAGTCACAAGATCTGGTGTCTCCCGATAGAAAAAATCAGAAGATATGGTGTCTCCCGATAGAAAATCGTACGTCAACCTGAAATTTGAGAATCACTTTATTGGTTTTATGTTTGTATATCGGGCGATTAAGTTCCTTCTCCCTCTTCATGTTGAGATATTCGGAGAAAACCGGTCTCAAACAGAAGTTGTCGGCTTCGTTATCGGTTTTTCCAAAATAATTCACGATATTGAAGTCAAAATAACCAACTTTTACCACGACTTAGGTATTTCGGAACCGAAGAACGTTTTGTCTGCCCTCAACAGTTCAACATGAAAAGAATCAGAATTCGTTTTGACAAAACAAAAGATTGCAGACTGCGTTGGCGAGCGCCCTGGAGAAGCGACTAGAATTCGTCGGCCGAGCCCCCGCCGCTCCCATGATGAGAAGGATGCTGGAGGAGGCAACCATGCTGGAAGTCTTGTACCAGCGGCAGTCTCTCCTTAGAGACACGGCCGAGAGCATCATACAAGTAAGACATTTTGAATTATATACAGTGCCTTCACTAATGCGTTTTTTTTAACTTGTGGCCCGCACCTAGCCTCGTAGAGCAACAAGTTGCTCGCTTGTTCTAAGCCAGCCGCTAGTTACGTAGTTAAGCAAAGAATACAAGATTTGTAAGCAGTATAGATTATCCACAGCTTTTCAAACTCATAAGTTTTAGTAAATCTGCAAGATGTATTGTTGAAAAAGGGACTTTTTGCAAAATATCCAGAAACAATATCATTGAAGCGCACTGTGTTGCAT
The DNA here is from genome assembly GCA_964056735.1 of Allodiplogaster pararmata. Classification (NCBI taxonomy): domain Eukaryota; kingdom Metazoa; phylum Nematoda; class Chromadorea; order Rhabditida; family Diplogasteridae; genus Allodiplogaster; species Allodiplogaster pararmata. The sequence goes on from OZ057405.1 coordinate 36,607,054, forward strand.
TCACTCGCCTTAAAATTGAAAAAAATTACTTAGAGTATTCAGAAAGTATGCACTTTTTACCCTCGATGTTCTTTTGGGTATTAGTGTCTATACATCGAGAGGGGTTGAAATATGTTTTCCTATTGGTACCTTGTCGTCATGCCAAGCCTCTGGTTGGAGCCATCTAGTTCAATTCTGCTCCGTGAACGACCTTCACTCCGTGCGATTGTAGTATCTTTTTCAGTTTGTATGTTATATATATGCTTTATACGTTATTGAAAACGTAGAACAATAAAAACAGAAAAATACAGAACCATGAAAACAGAAGATCATACACACGAGTAGAAACAATCGATTCAATTCATTCGAAGAACCCAACATTTAGTATTCACTGTATTGGTACGATTAGGGGTGGCGAGTCCCTTGATCTTCTCAGTATTCTTCACTCTCTCAAGGGGTGGAGAGTCCGTTCATCGATAAATCATAGTAATGAGAAGGGAAAGTTATTTGGTAAATAAGTTCGGCATCTGTGGGGTAGCTAGTCCCATTCAAATTCATAAGGATTTAGAACAAAGGGGCATCATTCATCTTAAAAAACAAAAAAAAACAGAAAACAGTATTCAAAGAAATACTCATTCTAATTCTTATTTGAATACTTACACTTAAATGAACAAGTTTTACAAAATCCATCAAGTAACACAAAATCAATATAATTTATAGAGGTCAAAAGTTAAAATAAAGAAAAAGAAAAAAGAGACATATGGAATAGCATTATCTGGTGATTGCTCGTGATTGCGGAAGAAGGGGAAGAAAATTTCTGTTTAAGATTGGGAACGGGCAAGCCGCCCAACACATAAACCGCGACGAGCTCAGTAGCGCCATGAGTGATGCATTGGCGGCTATGAGGCAGGCGGAACGAGAGGAGAAAGAAATTAGAGCGCTGCTCAAGCACGCTCTTCAGTAAGTCTTTTAAAACTTCTCTCTCTCTCTCTCTCTCTCTCTCTCTCTCTCTCTCTCTCTCTCTCTTAATTTTTCTTTTCCTATCTACGTTTCTCTCTCTTCTTCTTCTCTCTCTCGTCATCATTCTATTTTTCTCTCTTAAATGAATCTCTTTCTCCTTTCCTCTCTCTTTCTCGTAATATCTATCGTTCTGAGTCTTTTGAGTACGTACATAGCACTATCGCAGGTAAAAGCAATGGGTCACCGTGGTGTAATGGTAGCGCGCGCGCCTGCTCGCGGTTATAGAAGAAATGGCTGGATCCAATTCTATCCGTTGTACTCGGTAATTTGCTTTTTTCCGTGCAATGGCCATTTGCTCTGTTCCGTGCGATGGTTTTTTGCTTTAGCCCGTGCCATGGTCATTTTTTTCCGTGCGATGGTTTTTTGGTTTTCTTCCGTGCGATGGTTCTCTGCTTTTGCCCGTGCAATGGTCATCTGATATTTCTTGTGCGAGCCATGGTTTTGGCTTTCTCCGTGCGATGGTTATTTGCTTTTTTCCGTGCAATAGTCATTTGCTTTTTCCGTGCGATGGTTTTCTTCTTTTTCCCGTGCGATGGTTTTCTTCTTTTTCCCGTGCGATATCTTTTTGCCTTTTTTGCCCGTGTGAAGGTCATTTGCTCTTTTTTGTGTGATGGTTATTTGCCTTTTCTGTGCGATAGTCATTTGCTGTTTTGCGTGCGAGGGTTTTTTATTATTATATACTTCTTCCGTTCGATGGTCCTTTGATTTTTCTTCCCGTGCGATGTTCATTTACTCTACCTTGTGCGATGGCTTTGGCTTTCTACGTGTGATGGTTTTTTTGTTGCTTTTCCCCGTGCGATGGTCATTTGATTTTTTTCCGTGAGATGATCATTTGCACTTTTCCGTACAATGGTTTTTCCTTTTTTTCATGCGATGGTTTTTGCTTTTTCCGTGCGATGGTGATTTGCTTTTCCCACGCGATAATCATTTGCTGTTTTGCGTGCGAGGGGTTTTTATTATTATATACTTCTTCCGTTCGATGGTCCTTTGATTTTTCTTCCCGTGCGATGTTCATTTACTCTACCTTGTGCGATGGCTTTGGCTTTCTACGTGTGATGGTTTTTTTTGCTTTTCCCCGTGCGATGGTCATTTGCTTTTTTTCCGTGAGATGATCATTTGCACTTTTCCGTACCATGGTTTTTCCTTTTTTTCATGCGATGGTTTTTGCTTTTTCCGTGCGATGGTGATTTGCTTTTCCCACGCGATGATCATTTGCTGTTTTGCGTGCGATGGTTTTTTTTGAATACTTTTTTTCCGTGCGATGGTCCTCTGATTTTTCTCCCCGTGCAGTGGTCATCTGCTTTCCTCCGTGCGATAGTCATTTACTCTTCCTTGTGCGATGGCTTTTGCTTTTCCCGTGCGATGGTTTTTTGCTTTTTTCCGTGCGATGATGGTTTGCTTTTTCCATGCGATGATCATTAACAATTTCCCGTGCGATGGTCATTTGCTCTTTCTTTTGCGATGGTTTTCGCTTTTTCCGTGAGATGGTAATTTCCTCTTTTCCGTGCGAAAATCATTTCCTTTTTCTGTTCAATGGTTTTTTGTTTTTTACCGCGGCATTGTCATTCGATTTTTTCTGTACGATGGTTTTTCTTTTTTCGCGTGCGAAGGTCATTTGCTTTCGTCCTTGCCATGGTTTTTAGCTTTTTTCCCCGTGCGATGGTCATTTGCCTTTTTCCGTGCGATTGTCAATTGCTCTTTTTTTGCGATGGTTGTTGTTGTTGATTTTGTTGTTGTTGTTGTTGATTTTGTTGTTGTTGTTGTTGTTGTTGTTGTTGTTGTTGTTGTTGTTGTTGTTGTTGTTGTTGTTGTTGTTGTTGTTGTTGTTGTTGTTGTTGTTTTTCAAGAAAAAAACCGCTCTCTATAAAAGCTTGTTACATAAATCGGTGAGTCGTCGGATTTCTTATGTAGTATGATATGCATGCGACATCATGAGCAGCTTGAACAGTGAATGACTTCTGATTTGTACTGTACAGTTTTGATAGGATTTCGTGATTCCACTGAAGTCAGATCATTGTTGAGAGAGCGTCAATTGTTTGCTGTGGAGTAGGTCCTTCTCTTCTCCGTGAATATCAGGCAGTGACCTTCTTTGAAGAATGACGGTACCTTTCGATGAGAAAAGTTGCTTGGAGACTAACAGAGCGTGTACGGTGGTTGGAAGTGTACGGTGGTTGGAACCAGTTGTCAGTTGAGCGGTCCTTCGACTGCGGAAATCGCAAAAAAATACAAGCACTTTGCTTGTATTTTTTTCCGCTCAAGGCAAGGTCGCTTGTGGTGGGGCAATGTTAATCCTAGTTGGTTGTTTTCCTGTTCGCTTTGAGGAAAGAGTCATTTGGCGAAATCTGCAGAGGTTTAGGCGAGTGATTGTCGAAGCTGATTGCGCAGTTTGGCGGCAATTTCTCTCTTTTTTGAGGATTTTGACATATTGTTTTGCTGTTTTTTTAAGTCCAGGATTTCCATACTTCTTGCTTGTTTTTGGCCGAGGCTCTTTTCATGTCTTGGTTGAGGTTCGTGATTTCAGGGCGAGTGGGATCAAAATCTTTTAGAAAGCAACTTCGAGAAAATTGATTGTGAATTTGATAAGCGTTAACTCTCTCTTGTGTATTAGACTACGTGGGAATGTGCTGGCAGTTTCTTAGAGCAGGAACTTTTGTAAAAAATGTTCAGCTTGGAGTGCGGGAAAGTCTGGGGAAAAATGCGGGAAAAAATGAATCTGCTTTTAACTTCAACTAAAGATTGGAATCGTTTCCAGTCTGCTTCGTCATAGCTTGTGAAAAAATAAGAAATAAAAATATATTTCCGAGCGTCCAAATATTTTTTTTCCAACGAGTTCGATGACTATAGGCAGATTATCAGAGCTTTTTGATGTGACGGTTTTCCATGAGGCTTCGCGTAGGAGATCTAGCGAGCAAGTCGAGATGTCAGGCGAGGATGCTCTGCCAGTTGTGGGGATGTGAGTCGATGTTTCCCAGTGCAGTGTGGCGTATACGTAGTAGTTAATTGTGTTAGCGACTGGAGTGCCTTTGCTTTCGAAAGAGTGAGAGAATCATGTATTGTCGCGAACGTTGAGGTCGCCGAGGATTATAAAATCGGAACGATTGTGTAGTATTCTCTAGATATCTGGGGTGTATCGTTTTCACATAAACTGGTTGTTGGTATGTGAAGAAAAAGATCATTAAGATCTTCGAGAAAGAGATCATTGGAGCCTGGGATGCAAATGCTGAGTGTTTCAAAAATTCTGTCCTTGTGAGAAGGGAGGATGCCTCAGGACGCGCGAAGATTTTCACCCAAAAACAGTTTTTTTCGGAGGAGAAGCTTTTCACTGTTAAAGAGGCCTACAACCTTCAAAATGTCAGAGTGATACTCGGGACTCCCAGGCAGAAACTGAAGCGAATTTAATGGCTCATAGAGCTTCCCATCTTGCACAAGTCATGGTTTAGGCCCGAGTGTCCGCAACTGACAAAGCTCGCCCCCTTTTCGTCGAATCAAGGTTCAAAATTTAATAGGCATTCCACTGCCTGCGCCTTTTTTCAGGAGGCATTTATTCCTTGGTCTGATTCTGACCACGGTAACACAACTTGGGTCTTCCTGTAAGACTCTGCGCCTGCTCAGAAGGCCATGGGAACACAGGTCATTTTCCCGATTTCCTCTTCAGCGTAGAAACGTCCTCTTCATCGCCCTGACTCAACCTGCTGGACTATTCCATGTGGTCCTACGTTGGAAGCAAAGCCATTGTTAATTCCCACTCTAATCTCGAGGATTCTTTGGGAAAATCCCTGAAGTAGGAGCGGTCGGAAATTGACGACAATTACCTTCTTCCTTTGTCCGAAGCGTTCCCACAGCGACTCCGGCTGTGATTCAGGTCAAAAAGAACCATGAAATAAATGAATTTTGATACAATCTTTTCTGGATGTGACCTAATGAATTCACAAATTAGAACGCTCTTGCTCAATTATTCACTGAGATACACTTGTGTAGTAAATGGGCTAACCATTTACAAGAAGGACACTGGTAGCTAGACTGCGCGTAGTTCTTGATTGAGAGAATACGCTGCATGATTACTTGTTGTGTACCCATTCCGAAATAAGCATTGAACGCAGTTTTTTCTGGCGTTCTTTTCGCATGTGGTGCAGCTCCAGATAGCAGGCAGTTCTGTGTTTATTCTGATGTCTCCGGCTTGTAGAATTAAATGTTGATAGACAAACCGGATCGGTCTGTCTATCGATAAAAAAAATTGTAGTAGCTTTCATTGAGCTGTTTTTACGTTATGGGAGCTGCGACCGGAGACACGCGGTAACGTCTGTTGCAGTCCGGCTGCTCGAGAAAAAAATCGAAAATTTTTGTCGATTTTTTTTCGATTTTGAAAGTCGAAAAAAACCGAAATAAAAATCTTTTTTTCTGGCCTAATTCTCCCTTACTTTTCCGGGCTGATTTCGTGGTTGTTTTTGAAACAGTGAAGAAAGATAGATCTTAATAAAAAATTTTAGACAAACATAAATCAAACGGTTGTCACTGTTGACTTGCAGTAGCTCGATAATTTTTTTCTTCTTCAGGTTTCTAGGATACTTGGGAAACAAAACCAATAGTCTTAAATTTCTGAGAGCACACTCAGTGCTTTTCTTGGCGCTTTTATGACCCAAATCACTTTCCGTCACATCAATACTATGACTTTTCGACTTCTTCATGTTGAACTTCGATAGTTAGGTATAAAAAACATTATCTGGTTATGGAGAGACTTAAGGGCATATTAAGTAACAAGAATTGAATGTTTGAGGTAGAAGCCAGTTTAGATTGGTTTAATGGGTGAATCGAGCGAATAAAACAAGCAGAAAACGCAGAAGTGGAAAATATAAACGTTTGCTGCTGAGGCGATAGCACACTGACGGCAACGTAACTTTAAAAAAAGAAATTTCAACAATTCAATGACCACATCAAAAAATAATTAGACTCAGTAGAAGTTTCTGCTAGCAAGCACCACAGAAGCCTTCCAGGTCATTTTTTCAAAGACGGTTCAAATTATAAATGCCAACTCTAAACAAGAGTTCCTGTGTTAGAAAGTTCGAAGGTCAATAGAGTAATCAGAAAGCTTCATCTGAAAACCGTAGCCTTTGACGAATCAAAGTCGTAAACATTGGATTTGGATAGTTTGAGAAGAAATAGACAGAAAGATTGTGTATGAACTTGAATTCAAGAATTATACGTTTTTTGTTGATTGGAAGAAATTCGGTACGCCACGAACTCTTTCAACACAAATTGACTCGTGGATAGCAACAAAACACTCACTTTTACGTAACTTTGTTCTAAAAAAAACTCCACTTGTTCATTGTGATTTTTATGAAGTTATTTATTTTGTCTAACCTATGTTTCAATGTAAATCTTACCGGTTTTGATTTATTCTAGATCAAGTTCAAGTATTTTATGAATATTCTTGTTGAAACTCGAGTTTTCGGATGTACTAGAACTTTATATTCAATTAAATTGTTTCATTGCAAGCATTAATGTAAATGTGACTTTGGTTCAATTAATTTCAACACCTGTAGTTATTTACCTTAATATTTTATGTTTTCAATTTTCGAACTCGTGAAAAAATCTTGCATTTTTTGAATAAAAAATTACAGATTTGTTTAGTAAAGAGAGCATTTTCTCTCAAATGAGTTCTTCAGCTCATGGATTACCTCGGTTTTTTTCTCAATCGCTCAGTCTCCTTTCTCTTTTCTCGGTCTTAAAATGTTTCACTTCTAGCTCTCGAAAACCTCATTCACAGAAATTTCAGCAAATCGCTTTTTTTCTTTTGCAACTGTGGATTGATCGTGTTCTTCAACTTTTCCTGGTTGGTTCTCGTTCATTTCTTAATTAATTGATTTAATTAACACTTGTTGAAACACGTTTTAACTTAGATATGTGATATCTTAGAAAAGTTAAAGTGGAAAGGACTGATGTTGATTTAAAAGGATGGCTATTCATCCTTCGAAAAAAGTTCAATTTGTATAACTCTAGGCTTATTCGTTATTTATAATATAGATTTTTTCACTCAGTTTGTGAGAAGAACGTTCTCGAAAAGGGTCATTTTCACCACCTTCCGAATTCGCAATGTTCAAACACCTCAGCTTCTCTTCAGAGTCGACCAGCGACGGAACAGTCAGTGTTCGTTAGAATTCATTAAATCCTACATATTAAGAAACAAATAACAAAAACGCATTTCTGAGCATGTAATATAATTATAAAACATTACTGATTTTGTTTCTTTTCACGATTGTTAGGCAAACTTTTCTCCAAAACAGTTGTATGTTTTAATTTGTTATATTAATTTCATTTCAATTCAAATTATTCCTCTCCCATCAACAGTTTGAAACATGATGCATGATAAAAGTTAAATTGGAAAGGACTGATGATGATTCTACTATTCATCCTTCGAAAAAAGTTCAAATTGTATAACTGTAGGCTTATTCGTTATTTATAATATAGATTTTTTCACTCAGTTTGTGAGAAGAACGTTCTCGAAAAGGGTCGTTTTCACCACCTTCCGAATTCGCAATGTTCAAACACCTCAGCTTCTCTTCAGAGTCGACCAGCGACGGAACAGTCAGTGTTCGTTAGAATTCATTAAATCCTACATATTAAGAAACAAATAACAAAAACGCATTTCTGAGCATGTAATATAATTATAAAACATTATTGATTTTGTTTCTTTTCACGATTGTTAGGCAAACTTTTCTCCAAAACAGTTGTATGTTTTAATTTGTTATATTAATTTCATTTCAATTCAAATTATTCCTCTCCCATCAACAGTTTGAAACATGATGCATGATAAAAGTTCCTGAGTAGTAGTGCTGAAGAGAACAGCTGGATACGACAGCCTGAACTCAAGACAGTCATTTTTATTTTTGAGACGTAGGCTTTGACACAATAGAAGTGGGAGAGAAACTTAAAATAGCACAGGCATGAGAGTCCGGTGCAAATAGAGAAACAAAACATGGAATTCAGCTTATTCGAACCTAACGAAAATTTCCAGATTTTTCGAAAAGGAAGCTTCTTTTTGATTAGCTAATGCGAAATGGAACTGCAAGACAAAGAAATTGTCTTGTAGGCCGTCAAGCCCCATGCGGCCTCTTTAGTCGTTCATTTTGCTGAGGTTGGCCAAAGCATTATTTTTTTTATACATAGCTGAGTGAAGAGAGAGAACGAACATCAAGAAAACGAGATTATTGTATTTTTTTCAAGAGTTTCTTCTGACTTCTTCATGATTATATATTTTTTAAACATCAAAAATGTAGGTAAGGAGTACTTAAAGTGATATTCTTGAATAACTTAAAGCGATATTCTTGAATCAAATATCCAAAAAAATCATCCTGTTTTCGTGCTTTTAATACTTTTGGTTATTGCAGTTTGTTGAAAACATTCATCAACGGCAAAGACGGCCGAAACGCTGCACAAAGTCCGCCTTCTAGGTTGGTTACATGTATGTAGGTTCTTGTTGGGTTTTTCAGCTCTAAATTTTAGCTGAATAGCAGTCTAGTTTTTATAATAACTGTAATTCTCGATTGTACACAATAAATCTTCAAGTTTACAAACATATATGCTTTGCCCGATGAAGTTGAATTCGAGTGAATTAGGAGCAAATTGCATCCCAAAAATTCGAGTGTCTCAGAACTAAGAAAAAGGGACGAGCGAAGTTAGAAATTGACGAGAATTTTTTGTTGGACACTTGATTGTTTTAACTGTTGAATTATTAACATACCTTTCCTGCAGAAACCCGGGAACCCTAAGAAGGAAACAAATGCCGCTATTGACTAATGGAAAGATATGAGTTCGAAACCTTTTCAGAATCCTTCCTCTCAAAAAGCTGCCCCTGCTCCCTTTTATCGCGAAGGAGATATGCCTCCCGAACTATATTGGTGCCCACGACCTCTCCGAAATTTTACAAATCTTACTTAATGCTTACCTTCCTTTCTAATGTACATCGATTAACAATTCTTCTTCATTAAATGCATTTCATGCCTTCTTTTGCCGAGGTCCTTAGTGTATTCATCGGTTGTTTTTTATGTTCATTTCTCTCTCGAGAGTTTTTTTCTTCGTTTTCTTCATTGTTCTCCAGCTCTTCCATTAAGTGTTCATTCAATTTGGTCTTCAAAGTACGAACTATTTTTTGTAGGTATGTTTTGAACTGGTGTGTAATAGCTATAAATTTGTTGAGTTACATGTGTTGTAGTGTTTGACTATGTGTTGTGACATTTCAAATTCAGATTCAAACCTCCCGGGAAGGCGTATTTCTGGCTGGAGTGAATTTGAAAAAGATTATAAATACTTTTACGTTTTTTTCTTCATCTCTGTATTATAATTTAAGTCCAATTTTTTGTTGTTGTAAAACTTGGAGATTAGCGACGCAATTGTTTCCAAGTTAGTCTGCTTTTATGTCTAACTTTTATCTCTTTTTTAATGGCTCTCTGATTCTGAAAATGTATATGATCATAGATGTGTCAACAGATTACTGGTTGGAGGATGAGGCTGAACATTTTTTTCGCAGGAATCTCGAGTTCATGACGTGGGAACTGTTGGTATTGGGGTGGCATTCTTGTATGAAAACGTCTTCGGATAACACTTGGCCAAGCAAAGTTTGAGAGATGAGGAGGTAGTTTAAGAGTTAAAATCAAATCTACCTTCATTTTCAGTGCTGCTTGCTATAAGAAACTTCTTAAACTGAAAACTCGACTGTAGAGCGAGTTATGTAAAGAAAAAAAAAATCTTATTTCTTCATTTATTTAAAATGTAACAAAACTTATAGTATAGTAAACTTAATAAAACGGGAATTATATATATGCATAGTTCACGAATTAGATACCTGCAACACGAGCAGGTTTACGAGATCAAGAGACCTTAATCTAGTTTTCAAAACAGTAACATGGGTGCGGAAACAACCTTATCAGGAAGTTAACAATATAATCTAGCTGAACGGTTAGCAAAATAATGAAAGAGGGGCTTTCTACGAGTGTGCGGTATATACATATATGAAAGGCGTACCTAGACGTTCGACCATTGCATTGCTTCAAGTGTACATTTTACTGACCGGTATATCAATTAGACTATATAAAATCTTATACGTTAATACTATGTCAGATGTAGTTCTACGAGACAACAAAGTTACTAAATTGAACATTTCAAGTCTTCTCTTAGGAGAGGGCCTCAGCCGTGAATTGTCAACTCTGAAACAGCGTATTTAAAGCAACCTTGGAAAGATGTGTTGAACATAACCATATCATAAGGTTAGGTACATACATTTCATATCTTTAGGTGTTGAGGTACATAAGTTTAACTGCGACACGTCTCAGATCAACTCTTTGGAGTAGCATTCTAATTTTTTTCATACAAAAGTCGTTTATTTAGACTCTAAAAAGAAACTCAATTAGCTGAACTCTGTTTTTTTTCAAATCCCAAGAACAAAAGTTGAGAAGAGTCGGAGAGTCACAAAGCTTTCGCTTAAAGAAGTCGAAAAATATCGAGTCCTCAAACTCAAGATATAACCCCCCTTGCTTAACTTCTTCGTTGCACCCGCCTCGCTACCTACCCCTTGCTTAACTTCTTCGTTGCATCCGCCTCGCTACCTACCCGTTGCTTATGAAAGCGAATCCACACCGTCAGTCGATCATAAACATGAAACCCCGTGGATCAAGTGTGAACAACATCGCAAGAGCCCTTGGCGTCGCTCGGAGCACTGTCTATCGAACCCTCCAAAAATTCAAGAAGACAGGAGGAATATTGGATCGCCCAGAGGAAGAACGGAAGTTTACGGTGGTCACTCCCACAAACATCAGAAACGTCCAGAAGAAGATAAGCCGGAACCCCCAACACAACATCAGGAAGATGGCCAGAGAGAGTGGGATCAAAAGAGAATCGTTGAGGAGAATTGTGAAGACCGAGCTAGGACTCACCTCCTATCTTAGGCAAAAGGCGGCGATTCTTAGTCAACGCATCATTGATCAAAGGCTGAAAAGGTGCCGAGGTCTGTTCGCTCGGACACAACAAGGAGAGCATCTGATCACCCTCTTCTCTGACGAGAAGCTCTTCACCGTAGAGCAGGCATACAATCCCCAGAACAATCGTGTGCTTGCTACGGACTATGGAGATGCTCGGGACAAGGGAAAGGTGATCAACAAAGGTGCCCACCCAGCCCAGATCATGGTGTGGGGTGGAATCTGCAGCACCGGCAAGACCCCTCTGGTTTTCGTCAATTCTAGAGTCGAAGTCGATAAATACTACTCCCTCAACCACATCCTGAAAGATGTGGTTCTTCTCTGTTCCCATTCCCACTTCCCAAACACCAACTGGACCCTCCAAAAGGATGGAGCACCCGCACACACCGCAAAAGAGCAATCTTCCCATGTTCATCACCCGAGATGAATGGCCTGCCAGCAGCCCCGACCTCAATCCTCTTGACTACTCCATCTGGGCTGTTTTGGAGGCCAAGCTCACATTTTGATCATTTTTGGTTGCGCTGAGAGCGCAGGAACTGAACAATATATATTTATCAGTATGTTTTACCTAAGCAGTATTTTATTTTCTCAGTTTGACTGCTATGGTTGAAGTTTGACTGCTGATTCAAAAAATAAATTCAAAGATCCCGCATTTGATGCGCAGGTGAAGTACCGTAAGTTTACACGAACACAATGAATAGCAACGTGTTTTGTCTTAATCTTCTGGAGCCTTCTGGAGCCTATTATTATAATATAATACTGGAGCCGTTACTATAATATATATATATCTTTTCCTTAATTTTTTTCTTTTTTTTTTGTTTATTGCTTTATTGCTTTTTTGCTTTTTTTTTGCTTTTTGCTTTTTGCTTTTTTTGCTTTTTGCTTTTTTTGCTTTTTGCTTTTTCCTTTTTTTGCTTTTTGCTTTTTTTGCTTTTTGCTTTTTTTTCTTTTTTTGCTTTTTTGGCCGTTACTTTTGCTTTTTGCTTTTTTTCTTTTTTTTGCTTTTTTGGCCGTTACTGTGCACGCCGTGCCTTTGTGCACGCTGTATTCGCTGAGTACGCACGCTGCACGCTAAATCACTACTAATGCACGCCGTGCATGGGCTTAGTTAAGAATTTTCGAATGGACACAGCGTGCATTAGTAATGATTTAGCGTGTAGCGTACGTGCACAGCGTGCACGGCGTGCTTTAGTAATGGCCGCTTTTTTGCTTTCTTTGCTTTTTGCTTTTTTTTTGCTTTTTTGAAGGTGCGTTCCGCTGCCTCTCTTGCCAGTGCTGTCACCATCAACGGAATGCAGTTATGAAAAGTTATCATAAGCCCTCGGTGGTCGAGGATGGCTCGCCAGAACTCAGGAGATCGCATCTGCATTGCGAGAGGCCGAGAAAGAGACTTTTTTATATTGTATTTACGTATATTTTATATATATGTATTTTTTTATTGTTGTATTCATTGAATTTTTTAGTATTCATTGAACCTCTGAAGTTTTCGAGTTTATAAATTTGTTTCTCTAAAAGAATAAAATTGTTTCGAGTATTTCTATTCATCAAGTGCATAATATGATTTCTGAGAAACCGGGAAAGGTAAAAGGGGGAGAAACTGGTAAAGAGAAACCGGGAAGGGGAAAAGGGAAGTTACAATGGGAATGGGAAAAAAAGAGAAAAATTGAAAATAGCGGGACGAACCGGAGAAAAGAATGGAAAAAAGAGAGAGAAACGGTTGGTCGGCTCCATTTTTGTAACTATAAAGTTGAGAGCATGTCTGAAAAAATATATATTTAAACAAATTAACAAATAGCATTAGATAAAAATTTTAATTAAATGTAGAAAAATTGAACAAATAAATAAATAAATATCAGGACTGAGTCACGAGAGGAGCGTAAATTTGAAAATTTTGAGGTACACTACAAAAAAGACTTCATAGCTACAGTAGCGCTCAAAATCATATAGATTTTTTTTTTGTCCACAACTTTACAACAAATGCATGAATCGAGATGAAATTTTCAGCTATTGTTTGAATGGTATTTTTAAAATACCCCTAAAAATGTGTTGTTGTTTTATAGACATCAGATTTTGTGGTTTTGTAAAAAGCAAATTGTGAAAAAAAACCATTTTTGTTGATATTTTCGTTTTTGTTCCTTAATTTCTGTTAAGCTGTAGTTGTTCTATTATTTTGTTTTTACAGTTATGGGCAAATCTCCTGGAAGTAGAGATGTTCATCGAAATTGGCAGGAAGGGATTGTCAAGGCTCGTAAACAAGGCTTGAAGAAGAGGCAGCTCTCTGAGCAGTTAAATTATGGAGCGTTAGAATATCACTTTTCACTTTGCTAAGTGATTTTTTTTCTTCTGCTAAGTGATTTTCTGCTAAATTGATTTTTTGAACGCTCCAATGTCTCACTACGAAAACATGGACTACGGTAAAAAGAAAGAACACACATGCATTCTAATGGAGCGTTAGAATTCGCGAAAACATAATGAAACATAACGATATCCTGTTTTTTTTCGAATTGCGTGAACGTCTTGTTCTAACCTAAAATGTGTACAATTAGTGAGAGAAATATAACGTTCGAGACATGAGCAGCGATGTCTTTTTTCTTGCAGCGAAAGAGTTCAAACGGGATATCGTTATGTTTCATTATGTTTTTGCGAATTCTAACGCTCCATTAGAATGCATGTGTTCTTTCTTTTTACCGTAGTCCATGTTTTCGTGGTGAGACATTGGAGCGTTAAAACAAATCACTTAGCAGAAAATCACTTAGCAGAAGAAAAAAATCACTTAGCAAAGCTATATTCTAACGCTCCATTAGTCGTCTTAACAGTTTCTTTCCTTTCAGCATTCTGTCCGAATGCTCACAGAGTTTCTCGATTGGGTTAAGATCAATACTTTGAATCGGCCAATCGAGCAACTCTGCGTGGCGACGCTGAATCGACGATTTTGCTTGAGCAGAAGGGTGCTTCGGATCAATGTCGGCTTGAAAGATGAAGCCACATCTGTGCGTAGCAAGGACTCATGGTCGCATCTTTTTCTCTTGTATAACTGTGTAAATGTAGTGATCCATTTTACACTTGATACGATTTAATGGTCCAGTGCCGAGAAAAAGCTTCCCAAATCATGAATGATCCTCCGCCATGTTGAGCTGTGGGCAGTTGGTATTTGAAAACGTGCCGAGTGCCTGTGCGACGACGAACGAACCTAACCTCGCCGCTGCCAAAGAGATTGAACTTCGAATCTTCGGTCCACATGATTTTTCGCGTTAAAACATGTTAGAACAACATCGAAACCATGTTTCAGAGAATCTCCCGGAAAGAGTTAAACTCTCTTGAAGTGGTTTCCTATGCTTCAGAGTGCTCATATGATTCTTTGATATAATCATCAGAATGTTTCAACATCTCTGCTTCCCGCTGTTTATAAAAATACGCCATTCAAATGTGTTTGTTGAATTACTTTTTTTCCAAAGTGCCTGATACTCCTCATCACTTTTTTCAACTAATTCTCAAATGTCAAAGAATTCATGTATATAGTATTTGTTAAAACTTATTTTGCTCTAATCGTCTCCAGGTTCTCAAACAGCCCATCGACAGCTTTCTCTTTATTTAGTGGAAGCTTGCTCAAAACCACTGGTAAGTTATACAGAATCTCGAAAAGTGCTTTTTACTCCCCTTGAGTTGTATATATATATATATATTATTCTGATGATATTATTTTTGTAAGGAGAACAAATGACAGAGCCGAAGTAGCTATAGAGCTTTCGATTATAAACGTCTCAATCTAACCATTTTAAGATCAGTGAGTTCATCCGTTTCTTGTTCAATCATCTGAATTGTATTCTCAAGCGTGTACTATCAATAACTTCAAAATTTAGGCCACGAAATGTTAATGAGTAGAAGTTTCAGCCTCAAAACTAATAAAAACTTTTTGTTTTTTTTCTTTGAAAATGCAACTTATCAGCTTTTGTCTAATCAAAAATCATTCGCCAAGCAGCAACCACTTTTTAAATACGAAAATAATTCACCGCTCGTTTCAGCTTGAGCAAGAACCGACTAAAAGTGAGTGCACTAAGAACCTTGGTGTGAATTTCGTTTTTAAACAGTTTTTTTAGTTTCATTACTCTTAAATATATTGATTTTGGAGAGGGATTGGAAAATGTCAGAAAGATTAAGATGAAAATAAATAGTTAGGATGAAAAACGAATAAAAAACAACATACTTTTTTGCCCTCGCTTGCTTATAGGATGATTAAATTGTAATCACAATGAGTCAACGTGTCTTTTAAATATTGAATTGGTTTTGAGAAAAATAAAAAAAATTTAAGTTTAAAAACTGCCTGCAAATTTGAATAAAGTTTTCAGATTTTATTTCAAGTTCAATTTTTCTCCAAGAACATAATCGAAAAGACAAAGATTTTAAGAAATTTGGTAGACAGTTGTTTCCCCGATAGAAAATTATTGAATTCCTAAGTTTTCTGCCTCTTGTTTCTTTTACCAAAATTTTTTTGCCGTTTTTGCCTCATAAGACAACCAAGTTCAATGAAAACTCAATGCTTTTTATTTGAAATCCATCATGCACTTCCTCCGCTCTCTGCACCACTCACTTCTGCAAGACCTCCTGCTTTCATTTAAAGTATCGTTGAGTTTATGAAAACATTCGACAAAGTGTATTAATTGAACAATAATTCATTCATTCATTCATTCATTCATTCATTCATTCATTCATTCATTATTTATTTATTTAGTTCTGTATGTATATACACAAGTACAGTACTATGGATGGTTACGCAGATGCTATTTGAGAACAAGAAAAAAAATCGAACATACATAATCACACGAATCGGTAGGTTAAACACAGTTTAACTTAGATTTAGTAAGAATTACCTCCTGCAGACGTGCCAGGATGGCCTTCTCAAATAAAAAAAATTAAGGTAGCATCTCAATGTCAGCGGGTAAAGTCAATGTCAGCGCATCGAGAAACACAGGTGCTGTGAGCATTGGACAGTTTAAACGGAAGAAAAGTACAAAAACGGAAGCAAAATTCAAAATAATGAACAAGTTAAGAACCAAAAACAGTTCAAGAACCTAATACTCTAAAGCTGGTGTATTTTTTGAATGTTCATATTATTCAGAACTTTCTTCGATCAATTTTATTGTTTACATCAGCTCTAAAAGCGTTGAAAACATGTTAGGTTCTTATGTAAACTGAGCATAATCATTTCAGTAGAAACTTTAAAAAATTGATTTTTCACAGCAAAATTAGCATCATGAGATGTAATTATCCAGGTTTCAGTGCATTGTTGCTCTTGTTAGACACATGCGAAATACCGGAAAGCACTACCTTTTTCTCGAAGAGTGTTTTATACCATTCGGGCAAAACAGCTCGACGCATCGTGTGAGAGAAGATGAACAAGCACCTCAAACACCACGTCTTTAAACTACCGACCAAAATTTTCCAAAATGTCATTGTGTTTTGAAACCTCTATGACCTGTGAAAGTGAACGTGACATTGTGAACATTGCGAATTGTATGAGTCACCTCGTAAACATTTCTGCCTGATACGATTAACGTATCCTTTCAAGATCTGAGACTTTTGGTCCATGGGTTTCACCGCACCCATGTTTTTCTTCTTTCATGTTCAAAGCGTACACACTGATGTAATTCTTGGATTCATTTATTTAAATTTTATGGACTCAAAATTTTTAACAAAACATAAAAAAACAATTTCCAAATAAATTTCGCAATAATCTTTCCAATCAACTCAAGAAAGTCAAGAAACTTTCATTTTCTATCCTATTTGAATTCAAAGCTCCGAAAAACATGATAGCAGTACCAGAATGGAGCTACGCAGGCCAAACTCTGCAGAAGAGGTGTGGAATATTGCACTGTGATGTCTGCTAAATACTGACTCACCGTCTGAAAACCAAAGACTCTTTTGTGTACACATCAGTTTTTTTCAATTTTTTTGATACCTTGTTTCAACACGCCAAAATCCCAAGTCTCGTAATCACAGACAAAAGGACTTCTAACCATTAAAAATGATTTTTGAACCAGCATAGAAGATCCCAAAAAAACTACTAGTTTTGATTTGCTTCGTGCTCAAAGCAGTAAATGTCCTAGCTAAGTCATTTCAAAAGCTCAAACTCAGTTCAATGCATGAATCGAACTCTGACCACAACGATGAAATAGACCATATAAGTGAGGAAGCTGGTAATAGATGTGAAGATCAGTCCCTGCTCTGGATTTCCCTTACGGATATCGGCAGCTACCTCAACAACAGAAATTGAGTGAACATACTTTTTCTCACTTCTCGATCCTCTTTCTATGTACAATATTTTCTTACTAATCAGGCTCCGAGAATTCAGCTGATAATAGCTTTCAATTGGTCAGAACATTCATCAATAAGTGAAAAACAAATGATGTCCCCATTTATTGTATTTATTGTACACTTTATGTTCCTTACTCGAATTCGTGTGCCATATTAATGAAATGTCGTTGATAAAGAAGTGAGCCCGCTAGGCTGAATCGAACCCAGTCGTCTCTGTCTTAACAACTATCTAAAAAGAAGAATTACTACACTTTAGTTTCCATTTCCAATTCGTGCGATACTGCTACATATGCTACATTCATTCACGTGCGATACTGCTACATTCATTCACTCCGTGGATTTGGACTTGTTCGGAAAGGGGAGGGAGTTAGGGTTGATAAAACGATATCTGTAAACTACACCAAAAATTGATGAACCCATCGCACGGCAAAAACTGTTTTTTTTTTCGGGCGGGATCGAACCCAGCTTTCTCAATCCGGGAGCAAACGCGCAACCTTAACATCACGGCTCATGAAACATGCGTGACTAAGCGAGCAAGACATTTGACCCTTTCTTATATAGCCCTATCGCACGAAATAGCAATGTGTCACCGAGAAGTAATGTTAACGCGTTCGCTCCCGGATTTGAAAGAAATGGCTGGGTTCTATCTCTTCGGTGAAAACAGTTTTTTTTTTTCGTGCGATGGTATCATCAATTATCGTCTTAACCAGGCGTAACTGTCTGTAAACTGTTCAACTAAGCATTTGAGGATATAAAACGATTCTGGGAATAACTTTCGCCAAAAGGCTTAAAATGTTGATCCTCACCCAAAAACCTTATTTCGCCAAGATTTCGAGTATGCGAACTTGGGAGAAGACAATTCCGATATTATTTTTCACTGCCAAAATAGGGACGAAGAATCGGCCACTATTTTGCAGTGCCAAGTGATGAATGACTTCGTAGCCAGGTTTTGTCACTGCCAAATCACGGACAATCTTATTTTTCCTTTGTGTCATGTTTGGCATTGCCAAACTCGTCCCTTTTTGAAACAAGTTTTGTCTGTTGAACACAGCTCACTGAGTTTCAGGTTTGTTAAGTCCAAGCATGGCTAGGAATTGGTTATCCTAAGCGAATTTCGATGTTGAAATTTTTTCTGGAGGCAGTGCAAAAGAGAAACGATACCAACTGCTGTTACAGCAGACCACAGACCAACCACTTCTAGCGACGTATACCAACCGAGTTCAGTAAACTCGGTTATGCTACGTCGCTAGAAATGGTTGGTGTGTGGCCGTTGTAGCTGCTGGTATTACTTCTCGGCCTTTGGCTGAGATCAAAGTCTAGTATTGGCACTCCCCAAATAGTTCGATCCTCCATCATCCCGGAAATGAGGGCTAAGAAGTTGCAGGGGCAAAAAAAACGCCCGATTTTAGCAGTGACAAAACAAAGACGGAAAAAAACCGATTTGGGCAGTGAGGAAACAAGGACAAAAAAAAACCGATTTCGGCAGTTACAAAAGCAGTTAAAAATGTTGTCCCTTCTTTAGCGGTGACAAAACGAGTACAAAGTAGAAAGCTTCTTTTTGCACGGTTTTTCTTGACAGGCCTGTCAAAACGCATGGTATTTGATTCTCATGACGGATTTTTCCGTTTCTTGCAATGGAAAAGCTTGGACTTTCAAGCGCATACTGCCCGAAAAACAAAATTTTGAGCATTTTGGCGAAAGTTATTCCCAGCACCGTCTTATAAGACATATATCAAAAATCTTGTGTAGGCCGGATTTTGAAAAAAGTTTGAATCTTATTTGAAGTATGTCAGTAGATCCTACCGCCAAAGGACGTTTGTTTGAACAAAAAAAATCTCTACTTCAATCGACTATGAAAAATTAAACTTTCAAAGTCACCTTTTTGTTGAGGGAACATACGATGAGTAACACGAGTCCGATGTTGACGAGAAGGTTAAGAAGGGAGATCACCATGAAGTATGCATACTGCATCACTTCTACGAACTGCAAACAGAGCGAAAATATGGTACATACCAACTCAAACGAAATATGGTACATACCAACTCAAACGAAATATGGTACATACCAACTCAAACGAAATATGGTACATACCAACTCAATCGAAGATCTTCCCGGCCAGAGGCAGGGTCTGTCTCATCTGAGAGAATTAAAAACCAATGTATACTGGTGGAAGAAGTACCTGCGCCCTGGGCAACTGATGCTAGCAGTGCGAAGAGTCACATGGACTTAATTCAAGCCTGAGCCGTGAATTTTCAGTTGTTACTGTTGAATTCAATACAATTGAATTTACTTCTACTTTGCTCTTGATAATTCAGTAACGCTTTAATCTGCATAACAGATAAGTTAATTGCTCGAACTGAAAGCCCTATCTGGTTCTTCCACTCAGATAAATAAATCACGAGGTAACCATGCAAAAAACCACGCAGTATAGAGCTGACCGTTCCATCATTTGGCCAACGTGGCAGATGAGCTGCGCGTCCATCTGTCAGTTGGATGACCATGTAGTCAAAGCCTCTGTAGGAGTTCGGAAGAACCATCGCAAGTGGGAAGAAAACCGTCAGAGTCATAAAAATGACGAAGCTCTTTTTCTCGTACTGTAACACAGAATACGTTGAAGAGTAAACTTTTACATGGAAGAATTTATAGATAACTGAGTTTACTATCATACATAGAGCACTATCGCTCGACTGGGTATCGTAGTGATAACACGCTCTCTTACATATTACATCATCAGAAAAACTTTTGTCCGTGCGATATACACCTCATTCTTCGTCTTATCTGAGAGTTACTGCTTCTGAACTGAGTTAGTAAACATTCAATTGTTGTTAACAACTGAAACAATGTTATTCTTAACTGAAACAAGAGTTATGTATTTTTTGAACTTATAAGCTCGATTTTTTAAAAGCTTTTTTTTCAAATTTTCGAATTTCCCATGCTGTTTAAATGCCAGAATATGGGTAGTCTGTGTGAGGTGGAGGACTCTGTAACCTAAAATAATAGTGTGTTAAATCGAGAGACTTTTTCTCTGACCGCAAAGAATCACTCCAGCTGATCTTTATCTCTCTCTTTTTCTCTCTTTCTTCCTCTCTCTCTCTTTTTTCTCTCGCTCTTTCTTCCTCTCTCTCTCTCTCTCTCTCTCTCTCTCTCTCTCTCTCTCTCTCTCTCTCTCTCTCCCTTTCTTCCTCTCTCTCTTTTATCTCTCTCTTTCTCTCTCTTTCTCTCTCTCTCTCTCTTTATACTCTCTCTCTCTCTCTCTCTCTCTCTCTCTCTCTCTCTCTCTCTCTCTCTCTCTCTCTCTCTCTCTCTCTCTCTCTCTCTCTCTCTCTCTCTCTCTCTCTTTATACTCTGTCAGATATTTTTTCTCTGAATCTCTTGAAAACATAATCATCCATGATGCTTTTATCTGCGTCTCTCAATATTACATGCTATTTTCTTTTACGCTCTCTAGCGTTTTTCTCTTACAGTGCAGTCTTTCTCAGAAAGACACACTTTTTATACACTCTCTCCGATGTGTATTTTTGAATCTTTTATTTGAGAATTTTTATCACGTGTTTCCAATATTTTTTCATACACGCATAATCTATGGATACGATCTTGGAAAGAAACCATCTCCTACTCTCGCAACTTGCACTCTTTGCGGTAAAGAATACGTCATGTATTCTTCCTCTTTTGTAGAATAAAAAACACAAAGATTAGCAACAACATTTTATCATCTCAAAGACAAAACGAGACAAACAGAAAATGAACTAAATAGCTTAGTATTTTAGTAACTTAGAGGAAAAAAACAAATCGAGTAAAAACAAATCTAGTTTCAACAGTTAACCATGTCAAAGACGAAACGAATCTGGAACCAAATGAATCTGAATTATAACACATTCTAGAGATATTCAACTTGCAATACTTCGACCGGATAGACTGCTCCATTTCTCCCTCGGAAACAGGGGCCATCCTGTCTAGTTATTCTCACGTCGTATTGTGCCAGAAAATAATCCTGCAATACAAACATTTTAAAAATTGGCTAAAAAAGGACTTGAAACACAAAAGAGAAATTTTAAAAAACTAACAACGAGCGGGACTCGAACTGGTCTCAGACCCAGACTCTTCTTCCTTCCCTCCACCTTCAGCCTTACGGTGATGGGATGATAAACGCGAGTCCTTATGTCCAGTTGCAGATGATCCAAAAAAGTATTTTTCTCCATATGTGTTGTTTTTATCCTCAGATTAACGAGGGAATCATTAATTTCATCCATCTGGCTCAATGTGAGTTTGTCATAAATATCTACATTCATTTTGATTCTCAGATAGGTAGCGAGAGCAATGTGAGGCATCTGAAACTTTTTTTAGTCACACAAGTAGGAGGAAAAGGAACACAACCTCTATTCAAAATTGAAAACAAAAGAAATGAAAATTATTACAGAGTGCTACCTGTACTCCCATCTAGAGATCACCCCGAATGATTAGTAATCACTAAAAACTTAAATTTTCATTTTTATAGGGTAAAAAACTTACCAGAAGCTACGAGTAATTGTCGATGAGTCCTTTCCATTTGAAAATGTCCTTCTATCCCTCAAGTTCTTGACAATGATGTTGTGGTAAATTGCAGACTGCATCCGTGAATTAGTGAGAATGTAGTGAACATATAATATAAAATATTAATAAACCTCAGTGTTTTCCTCCAGTCGTTTTCTTTTGCGTTTGAAATGAACTTCCTCGTGAGTAGAAGTATCGCTTGACTCGGACATCTTAATCTTCAGATAACTAGTTAACAGGTAGAAACTGCACAAATACATTATCAGATTCATCCGCGAGTAAGTGAAATGAACCAATATTACGAATGTATCTAACACCTGTATCTCCTTCAATACGTTTTCTCGCTCGGCGTAGAGTTATGCCGGTCTCCATAACAGTTACCACATCTTCGCAATTACTTGAGAGTTCCTTTTCTTTTTTGATGGAAGACTCAGAGTTAGTTGATGAGTCAGAAATTTTCACAGGGGCCTTCTCAGAAAGGAGGGAAAGTTTGTCACTAGACATGGTGAAGTAAACGATGCACTATGATTTCTCTTCATCTATTTATACATGACTTGAGGTGATTTAAATACCATTTATATACTAAAGAGTCATTTTTGCTCAAATTGTGACGATGGAATGATTTGAGCAAAAAGCTTAAGCTTTTACCTTTACATCTGTTATAGAGAAAATATAAACAAAAGTGTCCACATACATTGCTGAAAAGACTTTGAACACGAAAAGGAAACTTTTCTACTCTAGGAAAGTTAGACAACCACGTTTCAAGGGTATTCAAACAATCATCTCCGTTTGAATCATAGTATTCAGCAATATTAAACTTATTCACAAATACAGCAATCCAGTGTTCTCCTGGCAAACTAGACTTGCTGGTGTTGAAAATAAGACAGAAAGGTCGACTCTCGGGAATATCAACAATTGCATCGGAGGGGAAACTTCCTAGATAATAGAACCTTGTAACAGGACAATTCCTCAGAATATTATTTAGCTCTATATTAGACAAAGCAACCGCGTTAAACAACATCAGTCATCCCTTTTACATGGAAATACAATTGTTATGAATATATCTACACCTGTTGGTCATTGAAAACATTACGATAATGATCGATTTGATACATTCCGTCATACTCGACATATACTATGAGTTGTAGTCCGGATGGAGGAGTTTGTTCAGCAAATCTCAAAGCTATTTGAGTGGTTCCACTTTGCACAAGTTCAAAATCATTATTAGCATCAGTTGGTACAAGATTAAAAGCAAAGAGAGTGAAACCGTTCCTATAGTGCTTATAAGATATTGCAATGTCACGATTTTCACTTATAGCTCCAATGTTTTCATAAAACATTGCGAAAGCTTCTGCATAACATTTTTGCTTAAAGTTGATTTTGAGAGGCTGAGCGGGGAAAGTAACTCCTCTTGCGTCTATAGAAATCTCCGAAATATTAAAGTGCTTAAAATTGAATGGATTCTTGGACGAATGACCATCAAAAGCATCCTGCTCTACACATCCTACAACAATACGTCGCGGAACAATATCGGTGAAAAGCGTTGAATATGGAAAATCAGAACGTCCGCCGGGTATCGAAATTACACGTAGACGTGTTCTGTGATAAGGATATCTTGCAGGGTATGAAAGTAATGTTTTTTCTAAGGCGATACCAGCTGAACTTATCACATCTACCGCACGCATCATGAGCTTCATGGAAACGACTTCAATGGATATTCCAGATTGTTTACTTGTTGTGAAATTTTCTGTTATAAAATCATCAAAATTACGATAGAAACGAAACTGTAGATTGAGGTGAGGAATGAGAAAACGGTCAGTGGAAAAGTGGTCAATATGAAGAGGCGCAACTAGATCCACAACATCATTAGATAAAAGCTCAACTCTGGAGTTGTATCCGCTATTCTAGGTACTTTCCAAACCTTCCTCGTCATCTTGATAATAACCACCGGCTTGAAGGAAACCTCGCTTTTGATCTGTACTATGGTTCAAAAGACACTCCAAGTAAGCTTTGTAAGCATAATTGCTGCAATCAAATACTTGCTGATTGTTTATCTCAAGAGTTACCTGGTTGAAGAAAGTAGCACCAATGTATTTAATCAAACCGTACTTCTCCTTAATCAATACGTTATCAGCACCTGTAGGTCGTTTGACTCGGAGACGGAGAGCAATGTAGGATTTACCAACTTGAAGGAAATGTCGTGAATCAACCAAATTGAACAAATATGGTCCAGAGTTGTTGATTGGAGTACTTGTAGGTATAGATAGCCATCTTGAGGATTCTAGGGCAACTTGCGTTGAAGGTATCTCAAACACACTCAATTCACTTCGAGTAGATGGAACAGATTTGGGGTCGATTAGTTTCCCCATTTTTTCACTTGGAGAAAATATCCTTGAGAGAGTTCAGAGACTTTTGAACCGTTCTGTGTCGCTGACGTTTCACTACTGACCTCTTTCGAGCCTTGACTCTACTTTTCTTTTTGACTATCCGAACTTTCCGCTTTCTTTTACCTTTGCCTTGCTGTAGTCTAGCGTTTGCTCGGTTTACTAAATTTTTATAGGCTTGACGACCGTGCATCTTTAGGGAATCTTTGACATTTTTACCGTCAATGATGTCATCAACGAATTTTTCACTTGCATTCACAGCTTCAGTAGCAATAGACCTCCCTGCTGATTTGGCTATTGGCAGAATGAAACTGAATAGCTTTGAAAGAACACCACCCAAACCAGAAGCACCACGCTGATAAGGATAACCACGAAATCCTGAACCACTCTGACGTGCTTGCTCAATAAACACATCGTACCAGTCAATACAAGAGTCGGGATTAAAAGGTACATGCATACCTACTCTGCCGAACGTTTAGGTTTGAAATGAAGTACCATGCAGATCTTTCCCGAATGAAAATTTATATGTTCATCAAGGTCGTTCTTGATATCAACAGTAATGTATTCAAAGTCTCTGTAGCGAACGGCGACATATTGAGGTCTTGTGAATGAAACGTTTATATTTTCACCCAATTCTCCGTTTGTGGCTATTACTTTCAAAAGTGGACACAAAACATTAAAAACCATTTGATTCTCGACAATATTGACATAAATGAACATCATTTCTTTAGCGACATGAACAGGATGAGAAGAAATGTAGGTTGACTGATGTTCTATTGTTTCTTTAATACCCAAAAGATAGGCGAAACGTTTAGAAAAAATTACTCTTCCAATCTGTTCAGGTAGAGTTATTTCACATTTTCTCGTATATGGGTTGTAATATAGCATGTTCATGTTTTTCGTATTATACTTGAAACTGAAGAATTCATTCAAAGAGTAGTTTATCTGTCCAACCAAGTCGGATCCTGACTTGTAAGAGCATGGAGTCACAGCCACAGTTCCAACACTACCGTTGAAATCTTTCAGAAATATCGTGTTATCATTGAAATTATCATCTTCCCTTCTATCAGTCAAAAGGTCGAAAGTATTTGGGTAAATTATCTCTGTTAGCGCAACTTCGTAATCCTCATGCAAAGTAATTGAAGAAGGTAGTTTGACGCGAAATTTAGAAATCACATCCTCTTTACGAGTGTTACTTAAAAGAGTTAAGTAAAAGTCCTTCATAATTTGTTAAGAGTGATGGATGGAGATGGTAGTAGATACCCTATACAGGAAGAAAGAATGGCAATCCACAATTTGTTATCAGGACAATTCGAGAATGTTAGGTTATATATAGAAACCGAAACTACAGCATAGATTAACATGACTTGAGCGACGTAGACAACTAAAGCTCTTGAGCAAGAAGTGGTACCCAAATGCCAAGAGTTACCGGATTCTTCTTGCATCGCCGGAAGGTATCCAAGAATTGGAACTGGATGGATAACCTAACCACTTTACCAGTAACTCTGTTTTTTTATTTTTCTGCCGTTTACGTAAAATTTTCTCAATTTTAAACTCTTGTTTAGGAACGTACTTGACGAGTTCAGGCTCATAAACAATACTGTCAATCTCCTCACCGTTCAAGTCTTCAATGATATAAACAGGAGGATCCTTGTATAATAATTTTTTTATTCTGAAAACTTCTAATGTGAAGGTGTTTTTATAACCTTTTTTGAACAATGTATTAAACTTGGAAAGTCTGACCGTGTCTCCAACACGAAACACATGTTGAGGAGTTTTATACTTTTCTTCTCCGTATAGTTTTTGCCACACTTTCTCCATGTTTCCATGATTAACATCAGCGGGTGGTATGCCTCCGATAGATTTGATCGGTGAGACATTCAAACCATGTACTACATCTTGTAGTACATCTATCCAACAATATGTATTATTCTCAGAGAACACACGATACAGACGGGTTTTAACCCGTTTCACAGCGTTCTCAGCAAGCGCGCACTTCACATTATGGTTCTTTGGTTTCTTGTGTATTATCTCTTTTTCACTCAAAAGTTTTTGAAAATGTGTATTTAAAAACTCTTTTCCCTCGTCAGTGTATAGTCTGAACGGAATTCTTCCGCTAGAGTAAAGTATACCATTATAAGCAGTCGCAGTTTCTTTTCCAGTTTTGTTTTTGAGAGGTGCACACATCACAAATCGAGACAGGACGTCAACAACAACGAGAATGTATGAATATCCCTTGTTATACCTCTTCAGATCAATAAGAACAGCAAGATCAGCTTGATGATCGCTGTCAAGCCCCGTCGACTGAATTTGGCCTGTTTTGAACTTTGTTCTAGACGGATAATGGGTCGTGTATGTATCACTTTGATGCAGAAATCTCTTCACTTCTTCACGAGTCACCTTAATTCCGGCATTATTGGCTGCTTTTAGCAAAGCATTCACTCCTCTAAAACCTCCGGGGTTTTGGGGTCTGAATATATCTGCTCCAATTTATAGTCTACTGACTTGAGAACCATTTGCTCACAGCAAAATCTGACCGGTTCTTGTTCGCAATCTGCTCAACAGGGAATCCTGTGGATACAAGTGCTCGAACAAACTCTTCGCTACCCATAGGAGGTGTCGAACGACTCCGCCATTTATTAGAGAGATCCGAAATTATCGGCAAAACGTCAAATTCTTCATTTTCCAAGTCAATTTTCCCCTTTGTCGTTTATTATAAAAATTTCGGGAAATTTTCTTAAATGTTCAACTATCAAATCAGCTTTTGACTTTACTGTAGCATTTGTGATTTTCAATTCATCCAAATAAATTTTCTCTTTTTTCTCTTCTTTTATTGTCTCAGGTTTAGTCGATAAGTTTTCAGAATTCAGGGTTAAAGCAAGAGTTTTTATAGAGGAGGGTGTTGTTTCTACACTATCAGCATTAGTTGGAACGTGAGTCGACATCTCTCCCTGCCAGTTTTGTTCTGCATCTTGATAATTTATATTTTTATGAATAGTTGACGTGAGTTGCTGGAGAAGGGCTTGATACAATCTCAGACGTTTATCATCACTCTCTGTCGAAGAGAGCAAACTGCGTAAATCTCTCTCTATTCTTTCAATTTGGGTTTCCGGTTTGATGGAAGAGAGCGCCGCTAACCTTTCTTCAGGCACTAACACCATTTTATTGAAGGAGGGCATTGGAGAGTAAAGTACTCGCCAGGCTCACAAGTATCGGTATGATAGGTCCAATGAATCCTCCCCCCATCTGGATGAGGGTCTTCTTTGCTTTTTGAATGTTTCTTATAGGAGCAAGTTTACGCATTACTGGCGCAAACTTTTTCATAGTTTTACATGTTTTCTTAGGAATCGGAACATTTCCTTAGAGAATGTTACAAATAGCTTCAATAAGACAGATCACTTCATTATCTGTCAATCTTTGTAATCCTTGTTTGAATTCTTTGTCTTTTGATAGAGAAGCAAGGCTCTTGATACACTGTTCAGACCAAACCGCTCGCTTCATTTGGGAATATAACAAATAACGCAATCAGTCAAAGGAAAAACACTTGTGCGCAGACGGAATTTGACATCTGTATTCTTGTGTAAATCAACGAAAAGATAAGCATAAGGTTCACGGGTTGCGTCCTCGTAACACTCTATGAAAAACGTTCTATTGGTAGGGTAGAGTTGAGTGGCAAGATTACGTATAGTGAGTTGATCCGAATTGTTTTTAAACAGACAAAGATAACTAGAGTTTACTCTTAAATTACGTATCACTCTAGAATAAAACAAGGAATGCACAACAGCAATAACCGACATATTGTAATGATGAGAGGCTACAGTGAATAGCTTCTCAGCATCAGGCCATTTATCGAGAGCAACCATCAAATACGTCACGCATGACGGCATGGTGAGAGTTTTACATTCAATGGGTCTTGAGGATTTCAAATTGGAGAAACACGTCTTGATTTCTTGCAGGAAAAGAGCGTGGTAAAGTGCAAGGGCTTCCCTCTCACGTCCGAAGCATCGCAGAAGATCCATTTCGAGCAGATGCGACAGTTTGTAAGGGAAATGAAGAAAGGTGAGAAACCTTTCCCGGTCACAGTCGTCTATGACCGAATAGTCACAGAGAGAAGTCACGCGGTGACATCTCTTCTTCAAAAGAAGAGGTTGAACGCCGTGTTCGACAAAAGGGTCATCGTCCGGGGGACGTACAACACAACCCCATATGGATATAAGGACT